>JBAMHX010000023.1:5462961-5497243 GCA_037177515.1 Pseudomugil tenellus | reverse complement strand
TATATATATATATATATATAGTGTATGTGTGCCTTTGTGCATTTCTTTTCACATATACAGAAGAAGCAAAGCTTTAATAAGTTTCTTCACATCTGCTCTGCGGCTTACAGTTCATTCTATACAAATTCAATGCTAGCAAACACACTCAGACTCCGTTTTCCTCCCTCTCTTCCACGTCTCTGTCTGTTCCATCATGACTCATCCGGCTTGTCTCTCTTCTTCTCTTCCACTTAACCACGATGATGACATGTGCAGCTTCCTCTGTGGAGCGCCTCAGCTGACTGCACCTCACCTCCAACCTGACAGGGGAAACTGATGCCCAGATCTCTCGGCTCTCTCTGTACCTGCTTTTAGAAATGGGTACCGTATCCCAGCAGTTGTGTGACAACCCAGAGCAGGATGAAAACTGAAGTCTGACATGGAATACCCTATTTAATTGTTGGTACAAATTTACTTTTACTGGTGACTTTTTTCTGGGTTAGCTTATTTTAAAAAATCAGATGAAACTAGATACCTGCTTAGTGAAGGTGCAAAATACACTAAAAGAACACAATTAGATTAAGGAAATAAGTAGAAAAAAGAAAATACTTAAAGGCACTAGTGAAACAAAAATAATATTAAAGTGAAATTGTAATACTAACAGTATATTATTGTAGCAGCAACAGTAATAAAATAATAATAATCAAAATATTAATAACAATATTATTGATATTAATTATATATAGATCTAGGTCTAGACCAGTATATAGTTGGGTTCGTATCAATCCTGGAAAAAAAAGAAGTTCATTTTTAGTCTGTTGTATGAGCAGAAGCAGCTTTTGCCCACAACGTTTTTAAGGTTTGAGGGTTTTGGTTTAGTTTATGTTGGTTTCCTGATTTATGTAGTAGTGTTCCTTGTTTCCTGTTTTGCTTTTGTTCATCTGTTCACCTGGTTTGTATTAGTCATTGTTTTCACCTGTATCTTGTTTTGGGCTGATGTATTCATACCCTTCGTTTTCTGTTCAGTTTGCTGCTCCATTAGTTTACATGAGTTTAGTCTGTTGTCCGAGTTCTGTTAATCAAGTCAAGTCCTCCATGTTTGCCCCTTGCATTAAACGTTAACCTGCACTCCCACTGCCTGCCTGCTCCGGCAGTTGGGTCCTCATCTCTTTACCACCACCATCTCCAGCATCACATCATAACAAACATACATTTATTTTGCATTAGCGGTTTTAGTTGGAAGTGCTGCTGGGGCCAGGGCCACCCCTAAAATTTCATAAACCACCCCTGTAGTTACCTGAAACTGGGTTGTTAGATTGAGTTTATCATCATGAAAACCATGAAATAACCATGTAGATGCTATCTGTTTTATTATTTAGTTATTCACAACTTTTACGATTGTGCTCTTTCTTTTCTTTATTTCTAGTTAGTTTTATTTGTTGTGCAGTTTGGTGTTCTTTTGTGGTCTGAAAAGCACATTCGTTTACTCTTATGCATTTGATGAAATATGATGAATTAAATATAACAAATTCATCAGATATAATTGTATTATATTATTGTTAGAAGATGACAACAAACATGCCAGATATATTTGTTCAATAGAACCAGTTTAAATAGGTAGTTAGGCAGTATGCAAACTATTGATGGAGACAAGTGGGGTTTGAGGATTTAATGAGAAACTCTGTGAAATCTCCAGCAGTACTAGGAGCTACAAGAACGTCTGCACTTGTGTTGTTTAGTTAATCAATGGTATTTGCTGATTTTACAATATAAATAGTGTCCATTTCTAAATAACATTTTCTTCAAGCTAAAGGACATTTTATGCTTGTAATACCAATAAGCTCTTAAAGTTCATATATCGTATTATATTATTTTTTTCTTTCTTGGCCACCATATTAAAAACATTCTGGAGACACTACTGCTGTCTTGCACCCAGTGTCTTCTCTGAGTTCTCTCCAGCCAGTAAAAGTCAGCCCAATCTCAAGTGTTATCTTTTCTCTTTCTCTGTCCACTTCTCTCTTTCTTTCCCCATTTTTCCCCAATAATGACCTCTGGTGACTAAAAATCCACTGTTCATCTTCAAAATGGCCAGTGCTGCTAACATGAGTTTTAAAGTTTTAAAGATTAGTTTCTCTGCCTTTGGACACTACTGGGTAATAGTACAGGAATGTACATAAGAAATGCCAGTGTACCATCAAAACAGACGTATAAGGTCAGGAAAATACATAGTTCTTCTCTAAGGAAGAAATGACAAAGACCTTCTGCACTACTTTATCAAAGGAGGTCCTCAATGAAGTGGGATGTAGCCACTGAAAAAACTGAAATGAGTCTAAATTCTCTTTAAAATTGAATAAAATACGCAAGTCTCATGATTTAATATCTAAATCTTGTAAGCTGTTCGAAAAAATAATAATGGAACATTTCCGACTTACCACACTGCAATAAGCAGAGTATACAGTAACTTAACAAAATTTACTGCATAATGCTGATACGGTCGGAATAAGTTGCTTTTCTGGCACTTTTAGTCATCTGATAAATGAATGAAAAATGTGAATAAGAACATTTTTTATAGAGAATAGGGACTTATTAATATAACGTTTCTACTCCAATACAAGGACATGCAGAAAAATTTGAGTTTTGGAGCATTTGCAGAGGGCCAAAACTGTTTTTAACCCAGTTATTCAACATGCTAGCTCATCAGTCTTTCACTTCATCAGGTCTCCTTTTTTAGTACCGACTCAGAACTCTTTTTGTATCAGAACATCCTTTCGTCAATACAATAATAAAAAACAGTGAAATTCTTTTCATATACATTATTTTACTTGTAGAGAGAAAAGCAATGATATTGTTTTTGCTTATCAATGGTTAACTTGGAATTTATTTTAGTTATTTGAATATATTCCATAAAATATTTAGATAAAATAATATATTTTCATAATGATATGATCTAAATATTTAATAAAAATACAGCTGTTTCATTTTCTTTTCTTTTTTATCACTAAGGATAAATTGGTTGTTACAATCTATGTATTTATGTCCAATTATATAATATATTTCTTTATTCTTCAGTGAGCGGTTGTGTATTGGATGACTTACTAATGTTCATTTATAAATGTGCCATTCTCACTCATGACTATATAAAAGAAAGCTTTTAAATAGGTATCCCCTGTAGTGATCTCTATGTATGAAAGGGTTCATTCTTGGTCTTATATATCCAACAAGGTGTTTGAAAGATTCCCAGGAGGTTTTGCTCATCCATGATGAGAATCTACCCATTCCACCACACCCCAAAGCTGCTCTATTGGATGTAGATCTGGTGACTGTGGAGACCATTACAGTGAATCATTGTCATGTTAAAGGAAGCAGCTGGAGATGATGTGAGCTTTGTGACATGATGCATTATCCTGCTGGAAGTATCCATCAGAAGATGCTACACTGTGCTTGTAAAAGGATTGACATGGTCAGCAACAATGCAGCAGGTGTGGTGGTTAAACTAAAGAGCCCAAAAGTAGGCCAAGTAAATACACTTCACACCACTGCACCTCCAGCAGCCTGAAGCACTGATATAATGCAGAATGGATCCACATTTTCACGCTGTTTCCATCTAATTCTGATCCTACCATCTGAGTGTGGAGCTGAGATGGAGACTCATCAAACCAGTAACCTTCTTCCATCTTCTTGGTGAATCTGTGTGAATTGTAGCCTCAGTTTCTTGTACTTAGCTGCAAAAGTGGCACCCGATGTGGATATGACAGTCTGTTTGGGTATTTATTCCATATCCTTAACATCAGATATCAGCTTTATTCAAAAGCTTGCACTACACACAAACTAATTAAGATATGCTCACATTTCATTTTTAACAGTGTAATTCAAATGGTTTTTACTGGCTGTTTTTAACTATAACTGCTTTTCAGCAACTGAACTGCAAAAACTGCTTTAAACAGATGTGCCAATGAGACCACTTGCCACAATATTAGGATACAATTTATAGATAGTCAGATTTTTTATTGCAGTAGTTGGCCTTTAGATCCGACTTGATTAGTATTTTTTTCTTGTCAACTAGTCAGCTGCATGATATCCAACATGTTGACCAGTCACCATAGGTTGTCCTTTAGTTATCTAGTGACCAGCAATTATATGTGCTAAATTACCAGTGAAGGCCCAAATATTTGGCTACTGATTTAGTAAAGAAAGAAAAAACTTACTATTTAACTAGTAAATGCCAATTTTGATCTTACCAAATGTGACTTAAGATGGATTAATAGTTACCCAGTAAACTAACCCATGAAAGTACACAAGAAAGTAACATTTATTTTTCAGCTTGTGAATGTCAAAATGATCATGAGTGGACTAGTAAAAAACATAAGCTAGCTAGCTAAATTAGTAGCACGACGTACATAAATGGATGGGCGGGAAATGGTCTTTGAGGCTTCCTATTAGCTCCCCAGCTCAAAATTTAAAATGTCAACCAGTCTGAGCTCCAGGATTTCATAAAAGCCCACCCAGTTCACTACCATATAAAACATTGGCTAACATGTTGTCCAGTGAAACTGCAGCAACTAGTAGCAGCAAGTTGCTGTTTATGTGTTAACTTACAAAGTACAATATACTTTGATATTATATGTTGACTAGTGAGACTAATAACATTAACTAATAGACAAGTGAGGATGTAAATGGTCTAGAAATGCAAGTCAGGTTCTTGTTACATATTACTAGTTATCAAGTAATACACATACTGTTTTACTCACCAACTATTGAAGTGGAAAAAAAATATCTACAGAAACTTAAGTTTTATTTATTTGTTATCTAGTACAGGATGTTTTCTTAACTAATCAGACTATTTGCAGAACATATTACAAATTCTTTCTCTGGTGTTGGACTTTACCTATGTGATTTTGTTTTGTCATACTCCTTGATACTATAGATGACTAGACTAGTTAACATGTAAATCTTACTACTGCAAAAACTGCTTACTAGTCAGCACATGCTTACAACTTAACTAGGAAAGGGTTTTATGTATACATGTTAACAAGTAAAATGTTATTACCATAAATTGTTAACTAGCTCCAGCGCATGTTGACTTTTGTGTAGTTTTCTTTGACAGGGATTGTTTGAATGTAAACTAGTACAATGGAAATGTTAACAAGTAAAACATGTTTTATGTCTTACTAGTTAGCTAGTATAATGAAAAATTGAGGATTAAGTCTTCTGTAATTGATGTGTAAAGTGCAAAAAACTGCCACTAGTAATTTTAATGTCAGCATGGTTCACTTGTTTGTAAAATAAAGGATTCTGATTGGTCAGTAATCAAATATTGTGCTTGAGAGCTTAAGGGACCTTTCTTCTATTTAGATTTTTACATTTTTAGTACAAAATGTTACCAAACTGAATGGAATTTAACAGATTTACTGTAAAATGACCAGTTATACTAAAATAGAATAATAAAAATAAATAAAGATTTATATAAAAAAATAACTTTTTCCCAAGTTGGTTGACCATTTAAAACTGTGGAAATGATGAAGTGCTGTTGCATTGCTCTCTGTATTTGTCATTTTTGTAATTTGACTAGATTAATAATATATGGTGTTTTGATTGTGATGAATAATTTATTTTCACAAGTTGGATTTGATGATTTTTGCATACTTTTGGGCCCAATATGTTCGTTAAAAGAAGGATACTAAACATGACTGAAATACATTTTTTATGTTATAAAAGCAAAATTAACTGTATTGAAACAACCAAAAATAGGTTTAAAGTAACTATGAGGAAATTTTTATTCCTCTGGGTTTTGCAGAGGGGTTTTCTTTGAGTTTGCTCTATTCATGTATAGAGATGTTAGTTGTGAAGTCTTTTGATCATTATTATTCTAAAATCTTGTCTGAAGCACAACGTTTGATTAAACTGGATACATTTGACACCACTGTAATTTCCTGCTGGGACAAAGTTGTTTTCATTTAATGTTATTTAAATGGACAACAAACAAATAAAAAATGTACCAATAACCTCTCTAGTCAAATAGATAGAGGGTGGGTAGGTATTACTTTGCCTATATGGATATTTTGATTTATTTATTGATAGTCTGATTTAAGTTTGTTATTACTTCTTGTTAATATGCTAGTCTGAGGTTTTTTTATGCAGTTTTTTCGTTTGGTTTTGTCCATCCAATGTTGCAATGAGAGCTTTTAAATTAATTTATTATAGTTTATTTACAAATTAGAAAACATTGCCAGCAGGAACTTAAAGTTAAAGGTACTGTTTGTGATCAGAAACATTATGTTTTTTAAGGTAATTATGATGGGCAACACTTCAGATAGGAGACTAAAAGCCCTACTAAAAGACAGTGATAATAAAAATCTCTAGTTAAACTGTTTTATCAATTGAACATTTTAAGATTTGCTGTTAAATATTTAAATGATGTCAACTTTGTCTTGTTCATTATGAATCATAAGCAAAGCAAAGCAAGTGCGCATCGCACAATTCAATGTCAGGATGATATCAAGGATTCTGAAATAAATATTTAAATGGTTTACCACAATCTTCTGCTACTGTAGACCATCTGCTTCATGGTTGGATGGGTTGTGCATTCAGAAATGATATTCTGCATATCTTGGTTGAAACCAGAGCTTATCTGACTTCCTGTTGTCTCTCCATCATCTCCAACCAGTCTGTCCATTCTCAACATGACATTTTGGTCCAGACAACTGCCGCTCACTGGATATTTTCTCTCCTGCAGAACATCCTCTGTAAACCCTAGAGATGGTTTTGTGTGAAAATCCCAGTAAATACTCAGACCAACAACCACAATACATTCCAATTCACTTAAATCCGATTTCTTCCTGACTCTGATGCTCAGTTTGAACTTCAGCAAGTTGTCTTCATCATGTCTGACTGAACCCATTGGTTTCTGATAAGATATTTTTAAAATACTTTTTCCTTTTTTTTGAGTCTGTGTGTGTGCGGGTGGGGGGGTAGCTTGGTGTTGAGTCCTGATGTTTCATGCACCTTTTTCAGTTTTTTTAGGATGTGTCCCCAGCAGTTTAGTGGAATTATTTTCCTTGTTCGGCTTATGTTGTCCAGATAATGTTTGTCAGATATCATATGCACTTTTTTTTCTCTTAGTCTTTTGTTTTTATAGAGAAGACTTTATGATAGAGAACACACTTTCAAAGAATACAAACCACACTGCTTCACCCCTACTGCTTTCTGCTTATCATCTCGTTACAAGTATTCATGATGGTTTAACATAACGCTACAGTATACTGGAGAAGCTCCACTTTCTGCGCCGAAGGTCTGTTACAGAGGTGTGATGCATATTTTATAATGCATGCCCCCTTTACAATTGAATCGTGAACCATTTTTTCATCTGTTTGGTTTACTTATAATACAACAGCTGGCTGTTATCAGTGATACTGCTTTTAGAAATAAGAATTCAGCCATATTTCTTACTATTTCTTCAAGGGTTCAATTCAGGGTGGCATGGAAGCTGGTACCTATCCCAAAAATCACCAGGTGAGAAACAGGAACTTCCTGGACATGTCGCCAGTCCAAATAAAGAATTAAATAAGAAAAAACAAAAACTAAATCAAATCAAAAGGTAAAGGTTGACACTGAGGCACTCAGAGGAGTATTTACATTGCATTAGGATGTGTGTTGACATTTATGCAGTGTTGCCATCTTTGCTACTTTATTGCTAAATCGATCAAGTTTTCACATCTTTCTAGTGATTTTTTTTTTCCAACAGGTGACTTGCAAAGAAAATAGTAACTATTCCTGTTGTTTATTGGAGACGTTTGGAGACTGACATGAAACACTTTATCTTTTATAGCATAAATGAGCAGCATTGCTGCGCATGCCCCTCCCTCATCCAAAAGCGCTCAGAAGAGGCTTGGTCCTTACCCAACACCCCCCAGCTGCAGTCAGAGCAGGAGATGACCCCTCTCTGTTCCATGACCAGACTGAAAATTACAGTGTAGAGCTGCTACTGTGGGATCCTGACCTGGCTTGTTGTCCAGCATTAAAGCAGAATGATAGTCTGCTTGCTGTGTTGTTGCTGAGCAAACTTTCCTTGTTAAACAGAGTTTTATGTATATATGTATATACAAAGATCCTTATGATAATTTGAATTCTTTATTTATTTTAGCTAAATAATTAGTAGAATTTATATGTCATGCTGGACCCGACAAGAGAAAAAGAATAGAAAGAGGACAGAAAGACAACAGAAAAGAAAAGAAAAAGCAAAACAGAACAAAAAAAGAAAAGAAATAAAAGAGAACCATCGCAATCTGACCATACACACTATACAATCCATCACACCTGAACATAAACATAAAGCATGTTTCATGGGCCCTGCAGGAAGATGAAAACACCAGATTCCAGGAGCAGCAGAGATGAATGAGCAACATATCTAAACACAAATAAGGAAAATGGATGTTAGTGAATAAACCTAAAGCTTAGTGTCTGTGACAACATGTAGAACGTATGGGGTGAAAAGTGCTGACAGAAACGTGAACATGCTCAGGTGACCCCGTTTACTCAAAGGTCGGAAGCAGGACAGGAGGACCCCTAGACCAGGACATCCGGCAGTCCCCAAACAAACTTTCAGAAAGTGCAGGCAGGCAGCCGTGTGAGGCAGTGCGAGGAGGAGCAGGCAGCGCATGATATGTCATTCATTCCTCATCTGAACATGGGGAATTGTTCGTCCTAAAGCAAGAGAATAAATTATTTATGGTTGTTTATTCTTTAGGGTTGTGTGTCTGTTTGCATTGTGACCCATTTAATTAACATGGCAGCTTCAAAATCTTAAATGAACTTTCATAACATATTCTGTCTAGGCTATGCTGTTTTATAGTAGCTTAGGTTAGTTGACCTAGTTTCTAAAAGAGAGTAGGCAAATCTTTTCTAAATTGTCATAAACTGTCCACCTGCATAACTTTTAAACCTGATACAATGTTGTTCTTTGTTTCATCACACAGGTCGTGGACTATGGGACCAAAACCAAGCCAAAAATGTGTCCTAAGGAACCAAAACCAAGCCAAAAATGTGTCCTATGGAACCAAAACCAAGCCAAAAATGTGTCAAAATTTGCATTTTCTTACCCTACAACAATGTGTTAATTCATGACATTCTTTTGTTATTAATTCCCAATTGCTGAGGACAATGGGTTAAGCCATTTCATTGAAAACCATGGGGGTTGCAGACTGGAAACACAGCATCCCCAGTAGGCAATTATTTATTTTATGTATGAAATGTGTGCATTTCCAAGTCCTAATAAATACTTTTATATTAATGATGGTGGTAAACATTGATGAAAAGAAAACTTTTATGAATGGGTGGCACAAATTTTTAGAAATAAGCTACAAAAAATATATATACTTTACCTTTAATTCAGATGTACCTTGTCAGTTCTGAACTAATAATCATTCCGTTTCAGAGTTAAAGTTAGTAAAGACAAAACTGCAGCTTTTGTCATGAAGAAAGGCTGTCAGGCCCTTTTCTGCTGGTAATTGAGTAAGATATTCTATTGAACACAGTGTCCTTATAGATATTTTTAAGAACATAGCAAACCAAAAACTGCTGCTTTGAAGAACAATATGCAGCATCAAGGTGGACTTTTTGCTCGATGAGGTGCTGATGTGGATGAGGAGAGGGAAATCTGAGCTTCCCTCCTTAGGCTGCTGCCCCAACGACCTGACTATAAAGCAGAAGAAGACGGTACAGTACGGAAGGTGGACCTTTTTCACACACATACACATGTAAAATGCTAAGTTGTAATTGAAATTTAGTTTTAAATAAAGTTAACTTGTTGTGTGAAATTTTTTTCTATGTGCCTTTTTTTAAATTTTTAAACCCCTCCTCCACCAAAAATCTCTGCAAAAATCCATCTTTGTCAGCTGAACTGATGCAGAAAAAAGACATCAGAGAGCATCTGCCATGTCATGCATGTCTGCACTCAGAGAATCACACCTTGCTGTCAATTTAGTTGAGTTTTTTTAACATTTCAGATTTAATTTGCTCAATGACTTAAAGATAATACTAAATTTCCTGATTTCACAAAACCATAATTCCACTAAAAAGCTTTAATTTATATTTGGAAGTGGTATTCAACATCTACTGATTATCCACAGTCTGTTTATCTGTGAATTACAAGTGCTTTTACGATGAAAAAAAAAAGACTAAATATTACAAGTAAACTCCTGTGACTGGAATGCTGATAAAACACAGTGAAATAAAAAATCCTACAAACTAACAGAGAGTAGTGGTGCCCACACTAATGAGGCCAGCCTGAGTAAAAAAAGGGGGGGAAAAATGTGGTAGAAAGATGCTGCAGGTGGGATTTTACCAAGAAAACAACATCATATTTTGAGTCTTCCTGACTGGAAGGTTTGCTGGTTGTTTAAATTCTTTCTTTCAGGAAGCTGCAGGTGCATCTCGCTAAAATCTGCAGAATAGATTTGGCTGCAATTAGAGTCAGCTGTTCTGTAAGCTGTTCTGTTTTTAAGCAGCAGTCTGATATGTTTTATGGGCGTGAATCCTGAGAATCATTTAGAAAAAGGTACTCGCTGTGCAAATCAAGCATGGGTCATGAAGGCTGTAAGGACTCTGATGTACAAGTAATGCTCAGCATTATCTGTGACATTAAGAAAATGGATCTCATTACGTCTCATTAGCGCACACAGGTGCAGATTGTTCCCTTCACTTTATGACACAGCTTGAGAAATCTCTGCATTGGCAATGTCTGAAAAGATGAACGCTTGGTTAGATTAATCTCTCTGTACTTAACTGTGGTCGTGTATATGAGGTGTATTGCCATCTTGTGGATATGTTGCGCAAATGCATTGTCTCCGGAGACGGATCAGACTGAGGTTCAGCTGACAGGACTGTTAGAGTGACCAGGCAAACGACTAATGTGGTATATACATATATACCATATATATATATACCATATATATATACATATATATACACTTTAAAATCACTAAATGATCACATTAAAATGAATATCTGAGTCAAAATCTACCCAAAATAAGATGTATCATTAACATGACTTGGATTGATGTGTGGTGGGTGTAAATGTTCACACCAGGTGATGGCAGTGCTGACCCTGCTGTGGCATAAATCATCTGCTTCACTTAGACACATCACGCTGCTGGCAATGAGTGAATAATTGGACATTAGTTCCTTTTAATAAGCTTTTTCCTAATGCTGTCTGGGTTTAGAAGAAAACCCTGGTCTAGACGTGGAAAGCAGAGCAGCTTGCGAGAACAGTTGGAGCAGCATATTTTACACAACAACCCTGATAATGTCATTAAAGATCAGACTAAAAAAGCATATTAACTCAGAATATCGGTGCCTCTAATGCATCCGTTTGGAACAAGTCAACTGACTGTTAATGCAACACTAAATCACTGGAGGGCATTATGAATTTGAATAAAAGGGTGAAAAGAGTTTCACAATCTCAGTACTGTGTGAAAATCTTGAGCCACCCTTTATTTCTTTATTTAAATAGTCACAAAGCAAATACTTACAGCAGTATGTGCAAAGATAAATGGAAATAAAGCTTTTTCTTTGAATTATTCAAGTATTGAAAGGACAGTAAAATGTTCTTATCTAAGTTATATAAAAGCAACAAGAAAATAGGGTAATAAAAGAGGTTAAAGAACCAAAGGTTTACTCCAATAACCAACTTAAACTAACTCACCTAACCAAATTTGACACAGAGAAAATTAAATAGTTGCTTATTGGCCCATAAAAATTATACAAAGAGGCGAAACACACACACAAGTACACACACATAAAAGGGAAATGAATAAATTTAAAGTTGACCCCTCTCGTGATAATGGAGTAGAGCACAGTAGTAGTCTGCAGGCAGAGGACTGAAGACGCTGCAGCAACAAATCATGAAAAAAGTAAAGCAAAATGTGGACACTATAGAATAAAGATTTGTGTCAATAACTACAAAAACAAATGCATGTTTTGCTCTTATTCCTGATGCTCATTACTCATTCTTACTCCTACCCCTTCAAACGGAGCTACAAGTGGTAGGGCTCAAAAGTTAGCCCTACGATTTGAAGAACACCCCTTCACGGCCAGCAGCGAAGTTGCAAAAAAAAAAAAAAAAAAAAAGATGTAATAACGTTACCAGAGTAGATAAGCATGTCTCGTTACAAAGCACGTTCAGTATGCTACATTACTGGAGCTGCAACTGGAGCTAGAGACATTTTTTCCGTCTGCATTTTATTAAGAGATTGACTACTACATATTAAACTGACGTTAAACTATACAAACCAACGTTTGTCATCATTTTAAAACACTTTTCAGTGGAGAAAATACATTTGTGAACTTCTTTAGACTCGGCAGTAGCCATCACGTCGGTAAATCGCAAGGTATTCTGGGAAATTTTTCATACCCCTTGGTTTGAAGTGTGCTCCTGAAAAATCTTCGTTTGAAGGGGTATATAGCCCTATCACTTACCCCTTTCCCTCTGTCCTCATAGGAATTGGGACACCCCTACAGGTGAACGCGCCAAACGTAGGGGTAGGGCCAAGTGGTGAAATGAGATTCACTCTAAATGACCCCCCCCCCCCCCAGAAAATATGTCTTTCTGCTGATGTTAAGAAAGTGCTTCTATGTAATTTTGTTACGTGTATTTCCAGTTAGGTGCTTTTTAATGTCCAACTGATTCATAGGTTTGTGTTAAGTGGTTTAACAAAGACACAACATTTTCCTCTGAAAAGTGCTGAAAATACGTATAAAACATAAAAACGCAGGAGCCACTCTGAAAGATTTTCTGGACAGTTTGATTGAAATTTGGTGTCGAATGTAACAGATTCCATATGGTTGTCCAATAATTCAGAGTTAAACTTAACTTATTAAGTATATTCATGATGCAATAGTCTGAGCGTGTGTATGTGAAACTCCCGGTACTGGTTTGTTATGTATTTGGCGAATGACTGAAAGAAACCAGGTTTTGTTGATCAAATTAGTAAATCTTCCTGTACTGGTCTGGTTTCCACCACAATCCTAAAATCCTAAAACATGCATTATTGAGCTTATTGAGTTTGAACGTGAGTATTTCCCTCTTTTATGGACTGGGAATACTAAGCTGGACAGGCTCCATGCACCAGACAACAGATGATGGGTAGGTCTTTTTTTATCTACCCAACAATGAACTTGTATGGCCTATTTGGAAGGGGTTTAAGACAAGGTGTTTTCTCTCTAAAAAGAACGTATCAAAATAGCTTATGTTCACAAAGCTGTATATGAACAAACCACAAGCCCACAAGTTTACAACAAAATGAATAACAAAAGAATAAGAATGGAGATAAACGACAATGTCCAGACTATGGTTAATGGTTTATAAACATATAAACAAATGCCTTCAAACATCTGAGTGGTCCCCAGTTGTCGCCAGTGGTTTCCTCACTACGTCGCACTTTATGCACAAAAAATCAGGTTTTTGGCTATATTTCTGGAACATTTGTCTCTTTGACCATAAACCATAAATCAAAGGTCATGACTTCAGGATGCATACTGCCCTGATGTCATACAGGGCTGGTTTGAATATTCAACACCAGGTGGAGCTTTGTGACTGAACATGTGCATCTTTATATTATTGTATTGCTTATTCTGGCATTTGGGAATTGGAGGATAGGGGGCGTTATATATACCCCTAGTCGTTGCCTCCGATGGTATAGGCCTTGTTGTAATACTCTCACATGTTACCAATGTGTTTCATTGTTGGTAAAATGTAATAGACTTAATTGTCTTGCAGTTTCTATTGGATCCATCATATTATTGAAGCCTTCTGAAAAACTCAGAGTATTTCAGTTCTAAATGATTATTGACAAGTACTATTAGTTGCTTTTAGATGTTTTTGTTGGCCACACAAAGTATACCTGCATATTTCTAGGAGGAAGATAAAGACACCACTTCAGCTGTGACAGAACTGGACAGTGCTGGGGGCCCCACAGAGGTGTAATGCATACTTTATAATGCATGCCCCCTTTACAATAAGAGAGTAACAAATTATGATTGTTTTTGGATAGAACTTGCCTGAGTTCTATACACACGAATGAAAGTCGTTCTGCCTTAACAACCAATCTTAGCAGTGATAGAACGTTTGCTGCCCCTATGTAAATATATGTTATTGGATCAATGAACTTTTCTATCTTTCCTAGTTGCTTTCATAAGCAAATAAGACAAAGACAGCTTAAAATTGAGGAGAAGAAAATAGCCAATCAAAAGGCCAAACATGAGGTAGAAATACTGGAACATCAGTTTAATGTGAAAACTGTATGTGCAGATTAATCTGTTAAATGTTAAATCTTATGTACATTAATCAATATAAATCTATTTTCATTTTTTTCTTTCAGGAAATGAACAAAATGAGAATTGCTTTTGTAGAAACTTTAATAAAATAATTTTGGTAAATCTAATTATTCTGCATCTGTGAAACTCTTTAATAACATGAAGCAATTTGTGTGTAGGGAACTGTACACATGTGTATAGGAGCCCTCTTAGTACAAGGCCTACTAAACAAACATCTCTACACACTGTTGCTTTCATCACATGTTCTGCATCATCCACATTGTACAGAAATGTTCCTGCTGCAAAAAAAAACAAAGAGGAATGCACAGAATGTGTTCTGTAGTGAGAGACCTACAGTTTGCCACATTTCATATGTGAAGTTTCAAAAGCTTTGCAAAATAAATTAATGACTCCTCTGAAAATCTGTAACGCTCTTTCAAATACTCTTGGTTAACCTAACATATCAATACGTGACCTTATCACCTTCTCACAGTGGAAAAAAATAATCTAATAATAATAATGTGCTCCGGAGCAAGTTATGTTGACAAGGTAAGTTGCTATGGTTACTTACATATGCTGAGAGCTTACCACCTTTTTAGGAGCTGAAAGTTGAGATTATCAACTAACTTATCCTCAAAAATACCGGGGTACGTATTATACTGCTTTCTGGAACAAGGCCCTGATCATGATGGAGTGAGTACAAACATACATATAAACACACACACACACACACACACACACACACACACACACACACACATAGATGTCGTATAGCTTTATTCTGTGGTAACAGTAGCAAGACTGACTGAGATAGCCTTTCTTATTACAATATGCATTTATTGTTGTTATCACACAAAAATTTACAAGACAGAGCGTTTACTGCAGCAGGATCAAAAGGAAGCGTGTGTGAGTCGCAGATCTGAAGGAGTCTCTTGCTTTTATTCACACGTCAGTCAACTGCGGCATGTTTGTTCTTTGATTTAAAACAAGTAACCAAAGACTTTCCAGGACTGTAAAGGTGTGACGTTGACAGCTGAACAAAGGAAGAATCTTCCTCTTTGTTAAGGATGTTTTACTTCATCTGAACCTGAAAATGACTTGACTACATCTGAAAAGAGTTTGAACTCATGAGTAGTTTGCCGTTGCATACATTACGCATGTTTCTGCATTAAGATTATCTTAAAGGCATTTCTACTTCAGGAGACATGACAGACTGAACTTCATTGACTTAATCCTAAATGGCTAATTGTATTATATTTGATACATAAAGTTTAGGAGACGTTTTGCATCATTTTTGGGTAAAACTGGGCTCAAAACTCTCCTGTGTACAATATTATTCTAGTCATCTGACTCCTGATAAAAACAAAATTATTATGATAATGTACTACAACAATTTTACACCTTTTACACTTTAAAAATGGACAGTATAATTTCCTTCTTTTGTAGTATGGTAATTAATTTGTTAAAGATTTTTAAAAAGATTTTTATCTATATTTCTTTGTGGAATACGACTTAAAGTGTTAAAAAATAAAGAAAATAAAACACCCATTACCCATCTGCAAAACGCCTTGGTGCTCTGAGACACCAAAACATCTGTTTTAATATTTTTTTAATGCTCCTCACAGTATAAGAAGTGGAGCAAATCTGAGTGGAGCAAAACCACAAAGGCTGCTTGGTTAATATGCAAAGATAATTAAAAACATTAAGATGACCAAGATTTTACCAGCACTTTTATTTTAATGTTCCAAAAAAATTGTTTTTATTCTTAGATTCATTAAAATTTGATTTTATTGTTTTTACTGTTTTACTGTTTTGCTATTATACAAATTATTTTAGGTTTAGGTCCATAGCCAAGCAAGCTAAATAACTTTAGCTTAACTTGCTAGTGGGGTAGTTTAAATGTTAATATCAGTTTGTTTTCTGTAATTTCGTTTTACATTTTTATTAACCTTATCTTCTAGAGAAATTTCATTAAAAAATAATAAAATAATGAACTACTACAAACTCCAAGCTAGCTTGGAACTCAAAGGAGACAGTAACAGATGCATCAAAACTAGTGCTGTCAGGTGATTAAAAAAATAATCTAATGTTATACAGGATTTGTAATTAATTAATCTAATTAATCACATTTTAATCTCATGTCTGCTGATGGTCCCCAAAGTAAGAGTTGAATTCTGGAACATTTGCAGTTTAGTGAATGACTAGTCAAATAATTACAGTAAGAAAAGAGCCAATGAAATACACATTTGTTTTATTGCTGATTCCAGTCTTTTATCACAGCTTCAAACTGCTTGGCACATTCATCTGCATAATGGTGGGCTGTTGTTCTGCACAACGTTATTGCAAAAGAGTTAAGCTTCCACTCACTATCGATTAGATGTACTATGACCCCCAGATAATTATGGTTGCTCAGTGACATCCAGTGATCTCCCATTAACGACGAGTTGTTGCTTGACCCTGCCAACAGTTCTTCTTTTGCTTTCCTTTCCTTACCAAGTGGAAACCTCCATTGAAAAAAATGAAGTGAAAAAAATGAAGGGTGCAAAAGCGCCAAACATGATAGATCACCTGTCAGCCACTAGGCGCTCCAAAACAGAGCAAATCTCCATTGACTCCCATGTTAAAAGAGTAACTTCCCAGCAAAAATACATCTGTTTACAGCCTGGTACAAAAATATTTTTTTAGGTTTAATAGGTCGAGTTTACATTCATGACAACTGTGAGGGAGGTTTTTTTGTAACTCATTTGTTTAAATATAATTTAATCTTGACATTCTGGCTAGCTAGAGTTGATATCCTTTTAATTGACAGGTATCTGTCAGGCAATGTATAGCATGACCACGGTCATCCACCCCTACGCTCACAGCCCCTCTCTGAGCTCCACGTCTTTGACCATTTCTGTATTTTTTGGGAGCAACAGCATGCATGATGCTGTCAAGATGGTAACAGTGAAAACTGGCCACTAAGCTTCACGCCTGCTCTTCAGAAACCTACAGGTGACTTCACGGAGACGCTGTCTCATTACATCCCAATCATAAGGTGAAAGACAAGTAAAATACATTGTTATTATAAAGTTGTGGGTCATAAGAAGTCTGGAAAAGGAAAGACAATGTTCAACACAGGTATTGCAGTTTATTATAACCAATCAAAAGACAAATCATCAGGTTTTGTGGGTTATTAAATTTTGGCACAAATGAGCTGGTTAATTTTCAGATCCTGCAATCAGAACAAAGAGTAAATCTATATGGGTAAGTTTTATTTTCTTTCTCATTTAACTCAAGCTATTCTCTTCCCATATCTGCCAGATTTAACCATTTTATTCAGACAAAACAGACTAAAACCAGACAAAAACAGCAATAAAAACTAAAAATTATTGACACAAGTTCTCGAATTCATATCTAGTTAGAGAAAAATAATGTGTAAACCAAAAAGTCAACATAAAGCCCAACCCGAAAATGACTATTTGAAACAGAAAAGTCTGTAGTCATGAGCCCAATCATCTAAAAATCCTCCTTAACATGCTGATTCCAGGGAGCAGCTTGACACAAAGGGTGAATCATATGATTATTTTACCAGCTTTCTACATATTCTTTTTGTTTCCTTTTTTTATTTATTATTTTCTTGTTTCAGGTGATACAGCACCATCACAGGTTTCTGTCATCATAACAAATACCAGATTTTTCCAAGTGTTCACACTGATCCTGTTTGATGCTTGTGTAAAAATCACTCTCAGTACAAAAAGGATCTATTTACAGAAATATACAAACAAGCTTCAGTGTTAGAAAGTGGGTTAAGAGAAAGGAAGATACAATAACAAGGTGGTTAGGGAAGATGAGTCTGATTGTACATTTTTGTGTGCTTTCACAAACCAGTGTTCTGCTAAAAAAATTATAAATAAATAAAAAAATAAATCTGGTATTGTTTCCTGATGTTTGTGTTGTTGTCTTTGTATGTGTGTGTTGTCCAGCAGAGGGAAACATTTAACAGAATAGCAATGTATTATAGCCTACACCACAGAGGAGACCCTGCAGACTGTTTGTCAAGAAAGAAAAAGGGTGGAGGGAGTGTGCAAATCAAAACCAGCAAAACTGTCACGCCATCATGTGGCGTTTATGGCATCTACACAGTATGTACATATTTATAAATAAACCAAACACTAAATCTCAGGAATGAATCAAAGTAAAAGAAAAAGTAAAGTTAGGTTAAATAACCACACAGGCCATCAGAACAAACCAAAAAATATACAAAAAAATCATTTGGCATCACGTAAAATATTCAAGTCAAGGCTCATTGTCCAAAAAAGAAAAAATTGGCCCTGATTGTGATGCACTTCATTTGGCTCGCTTTTGGACCTGCAGTCGAGAGTTTGGTATAGAGTTATTCGACATTAGAGTTCTTCCAAATTGCAATCATCCAACAAGGGGCAAAGAAGCGAGGTGGAAATGGCTGCACTTTCCTTCGGTTTGCATTTCTCAGGTGCTTTCGCTGGCAGATTTGAAACTGGTCCTTAGAGCGGAGTAGACCTCATGCAGAGATGAGTAGAGTGCTGCTACTCAAGCTAGAGACGTGTGTGTGGTTGATGAAGGTGAAGCAAGTTGTACACTGTGTATGTGACCATCTGTGGGTGTGTGTGTCTGTGGTGGAGCTAGACTTTAGTGAATGGGGTAATAAGGGGTAGCCAGGGATCCTTATATTAAGTAAAATATGTTGGGCTGCTGATACTGGAGGGTCTGTCACTCTGATCTGTGTCCTTCCTCTCTACAAGCAATGGGGCGTTTACACATTAATTACATTGAATTAATTACAGAATAATTAATGCATTAAAAAATTACAAGGAACTTCCATCAGCGCACAATTGCCTGGTAGACAGATTACATTGATGTGCACAGGACTCACTACATTCCAATATTGGTGTTCTATAAAGCAATTTTTCAGACAAATCTAGTGAGTGGATTTAAAGAAAAAAGCAACTATTAAAAAGTTTAGCTATTTTACTGGTGTTATTGATGACTTTTGGTGAGCAATGTTAAAGCATGTAAAATTTTGTCTTCCCTATCAGCTCTGCGTAGGAACCTTCCTCATCTGAGGGAAACACACGTGAAGCCTGGTCCTCACGCAGCATCCAGCTTCAAGCTGCAGTCCCAGCTGGAGCTGATCATCTCTGCTGCAAGACCTGACTGAAGTCGCCACTGACTGATGTTGCCCTGGTTTACTGTGATTTATAAATGTCTATTATTAATTAGTACAGCTGATGTCTGCACAGTGGCGCGGTGTTTAGCCTCAGAGCAAGAAGTTCGAGCTTTGGCTCAGCCAGTGGCCTTTCTGTGTGGACTTTGCATGTTCTTCCCGTGTTAGCGTGGGTTCTTTCTGGCTTTCTCCCATAATCCAAAGACATGCTCCTTGGGGATAGGCTGATTGGAGACTCTAAATTGCTCGTGTGTGTGCATGGTTATTTTTCTGTGTGTTGGCCCTGTGATAGACTGGCAACCTCTCCTGGGTATACTCCGCCTCTTGCCCAGAGTCAGCTGGGATTGGCTCCAGCGGCCTCTGTGACCCTGCTCGGGAATAGGTAGTAGATAATGGATGGATGGAGTGTGGATGAAAACATTTTTAAAAGTTAAAATTACTAGAACATATTGTAAACTCTTAATTAGAGAACAACTGGTGATGTTAAAGTATTTAAAATGACACGTTACTTAGACCAGAGATATTCTAATTTTTTGTCACTGTTTTTAGATTAAATCGATTTTTCCAGACAATGATAGAGTTTACAATATTAATGTCTGCGTCTATTTTGTCAGGGATCTGGGGATGCTCTGTAGGATTCTCTTTTTAGGTTTCCACCAGAGGGTGTTGTGACCAATACCTGGTAGGTGATTGTGACACTTGTGTAACTGCACACACCTGGAGGTCATCAGTGGTGCACTATATCTGGAGAAGTTTTCCACTCACTCCCTGCTTGAGTGTCTTGCCAAGTAGTAAAACCTCAGTCCACATTCTCCAGCCATCTCTTGTGATTTCCTCTAACCCCTTTGTGATTTTCCAGGATCCTGTTCCCTTTGTATTCTCTCCAAGCTCCTAATTATCCTTCAGAAGTTTAGTTCCTCCGAGTCACCTCCGTTTTCTGCGGAAAGCCATTCCGCAGTCATTCCTCGACCTCCCGTGAGAACCTGTCACCCTCCATCTCTACCATCCATTATTGGACAACCTTGGAATCTCAATTACTACAGAGCCATCTCCCTGATTCCCAGACTTGCTCCTTCTCCTCCAAAGTAAGATCTCAATTTTCTTTTTCATTCTCATCTGGACCAATATTCACGGTCTGCCTTTTCAGTGCTGATGTTCATCAGATGCTGAAACCTCCAGACTAATCCACATGGTTCTCAATAAACCTCTTTCTTCTTAACTTATCTTGTGCATGTGGGTCAAACAGCTAAAAGCCATGACAATTTTTTCTTTCATTTTATCCCTTCAAATCCATTAATTTTTATGTGATTGAAATGTTATTAATTTAGATCAATTAATTACAAACCCTTTAAATTAAACTACATTTGTTGAGCCTCTTTATATTTCATTTCCAATTCCAATGTGGACATTTTGATAAACTAAAGTTGATGTGTTGTCCCAAAGTACTTAGGAGCTACTAAAGACTAAATGTAACACTATTTCTCAAAATTTTGCAAAGTCTACGTGAGTATGGTAACAAATATGGGTTACCATATACTTGAATTAGCTAGCCAACTTAGCTTCAGGCTGACATCAGGTTAGCTTTATTTAATATTAGCAGTTGATTGGGGACAGCCAAAATCTCTTACGAACTCTTACAAGTCCATATTTTAAAAGGATGACTAGTTAAGAAACTACTTTAGAATTTACTTCAAACCTCTATGTATAAAAAGACATTTCTAATTGCTTACAGTGACCTGGCTACTGCCACCTTGGCTACCCCTTCACCGCTGGTGCATGTGTGTGTGCAGGTTAGTAAAGTGTATTTTCACAGAAGTCTCTGTACACTTCTTGCCACCGATTTCTTTGGTCCAAAATGGCATTCCACCCCTCCAAAACAGCAGTTTAAATCAAAGCAACCTTAAAGTAGTTTGCTTTGACTTTGAGTTGTCAGCACCTGCATCCTTTGAATGGTTGAAACTCACTTACATAAAACAAACCCAAACAACGCAATGGACATTCTTGCTAGTAGCTGTTTGTTTTTGTTTTTTTCTTCTTCAAAGGTTCCAACAGAATCAAGTTTTTTTTTACTGTGTTCATAAAAAAAAATGAAGCACTAAATAGAATGTACCTGACTGTACTGAAAATTAACAGTACTTCACTGGATGCCCAGCAAAGAGAGTCTTTGAAGATTTTCCTATCGGTTCCCTGATAGTTGAGAGCAACAAAGGTGTTGTGTTAGAAGTCTAGACCTGCGTGGAATACGAGCGGTGCAGCGTTGTGTGTCGCCCGGCCAAATGGGCAGTGCATCGCGGCGAATGCTGCTCTGGCTGGTCTAGACTTCGCTGGAAATGGAGCGAGACGCTATGAGGACATCGGGGGTGACGGGGAACCGATAGGGCTGATGGTCATGTGACCTCGGTGAACGGAAATCTCCAAGGAGTCTGCAGGGGAAAGAGAGGAGTGAGAAAGAGAGAGGATGGGGCATAGTGGGAGGCGAAGGAAAGAGAGAGAGAGAGGAGCGAAGAAAACAATAATCAAGATGGATGCGTGGGAGAAGTGGCGGCGGGAGAGGGCAGATGTACAGAGTCAAAACAGAAATAAGGCAACAAATGACAGAGATAGCACAGAGTGACAATGACAAAGAGGTGCGGAGCTGGTTAGAATGGTTGGACGTAGGCATTGTAGGGTGGAGAGGAGAGTGCAGGATGCTGGAGGAGCGTGAGGAACAAGGGAGCAGATTGAGGGGGAGAAAGGCAAGGTAGGAGACAGAGGAAAAGAGGGAGTCAGGTGAGGGTTAGTGACGGAGACAGACCACAGAGGACGCAAGACATTTTGATAAATACTTGGGACATCACCCAAAGACAACCTCTTCAGTCTCTTTCTGAAGAGAAGCCAAAAGTGGACCTTTTACTATCAGTTTGATAGGAAATAGATCGAAGTTACTCCCTAAACCCCAGATAGCAAACACATAGGGTTGAGGAGTAAGCTTGGCAGAGTCTCACCGACATTTACAGCAAGACTTGTGTGCACAGAGATGCAAAGGATTCACTTGAGTCCAGGGGTGCAGGTTGGTGCTTGGAGCATGCATGTTTGTTCACTTTTGTTTGGAAGGGAAAAAAGGAGGATAACAGTTTCAGTTAAGAGACAAGGGGTGTGTATCTCAGCCATGTGGTGGGCACGGTTGTGCCTCACACCCACCCCCGCCCCTTACCTGAGTGCCACTTAACTTTTCAAGTGGACTCTCCACGCAGGGCAGCGTCACCATCGGCATGCCCAGCATCGACTCAGGGCGTTGGGGTCGCAGTGTGGGTGGACTGGGAAGCAACTGCTGGAAGTTGTTAATCACACAAGTTACCTTGACAAGGAGGTAAAAAGAAAGAAAGACAAGGAGAGAGTTTGACCCAGACTAAAAACTGTTGAGATATAAGCAGACTCTCTAAATCTGGTGCGAGGGCCAGTATCCTGCAGGTACTGGATCTGTCCTTGCAGCAAAACAAAAGTACTTACAATGGTTAAAGACCCACTTACATTTACAAATATCTGGGTTTTACATGCAGTTGGAAAGGTGTTTCATTGATATTTAAGTTCCATATGAAATCATCATTTGTCATTTTTCTATACTGATTGGTCCAATTCAGGGTCACGGGGGCCTTGAGCTTTTCCCAGCTTTCGGTTGGGGAGAGTCAGGGTACAATCTGGACAGGTCGCCAGTGGATAATTCACTAGTAGACTGTATTCACTAGTTAAGCAGTCTGAGTATAAGATACTGCTAAATTATCTCCAATGAGCTTAAGTAGAATTCCCTTTAACACTGTAATGCTCTGTTTAAATTACAATATGTTACACATTATGTTTTTAATTCTCTTTATTTCATTCATTGTGTTTACCTTTTTAACCATGCCTCGCTATCAATCATTATTTCATTCCCTCAGGTTAAACATGATGAATAACTGTTATTTTCATTTATTCTTAGCTTGTTTCACTTTGTGTAGTACTTTACTTACTGTTCCACTGGTTCACCTGGTGTTTAGATGCAAGTGCGGCACCTGCTCTTCTTTTGTAATTCACTTCCTTCGGATAAATAGTATTCACTTTCGTTTGTTCATTGCCAAATAGCTCCTTCTGTGATGAATCCTGGCAGGATGTCAACCTACCCTGTTCTAGTTGGTCTTCTTGTCTTTATTTGCCTCTTAGTTGTTCTACTTTAGTTTTGAATTTTGCTGAGAGAACTCAAACTGTGGTCCTCAAGGGACGTAGCTTTGCAAATTTGCACTATATCCCTGCTCCAACACATCTGACTCAAATTAATAATTTGTTGTGAAGACCTTCAAATTAAGACTTCTTAATTTGTCAGACTTTTTTACTATGCTTCTTTCACTTCCCCACCATCATCCCCTCTCTTCTCACCAAAAACACAGCGATGGCTCCTCCTGTGAAGAATCCTGCCAGGACGTCGGCCCAGTGGTTGCGGTACTCTGCCACCCTGACTATGCCAACCAGCATGGCCAAGCAGAGAAGTGTGAGGCTGATGGTGGGCTTGGTGAGTCGTGTACCTTTGGTCTTGAACACCAGTGTTACGTACATCTGGAGACAAGCGCATTATACAATAAATGTATTATGTTCTCTGCTATCAACATAGACACACAGGAAGCTACACAGAACCTGTATATAACAGCATTTAATCATAACCACACCAGGTTTATCCACAACCACATAGCAAGGGTTCAAACCTGAGCAAGCAATATTTTCTCAAGATTACAGTAGGGCATAATCTGAAGAAAAAAAAAAACATTTCCTGGAAATAGTTAGTTTAGGACTATAATTACATCCCTGAATGGAGTGTTTTCCATATGCACAGAGAGGATGAAGTGATTCGATTTTAATATTTAATATTTAATTTAACATTCTCATGCCCCAATGAAGAAACCTGCACGGTAACTTTTAAATGATCTTGTTTTTAACTACTTTTATTTAATTAATGATTTTATTGTGATTTTTGCTGTTTTTATTAATATTTTTTCCTTTTGATGTTTATGTAAAGGAATATGAATTGTCTGGTACATATGCAATATATATACATATATGGCCTGCTTCTAGCTGTACTGTTTTCATGAACCTGTGTGCTGCTTGTGTTGTTATTTGTGTTATCACTCACATTGATTCCATTCGGATGAGTCTTGCTGCTTAAGATGATTGTTTTCTCCGCTGACAGTGTTCTTAGGTCTTCATAGAAAGAAGCAGGGCTGTATGGTCTTGGTTCCTGTTTAGTCCCTCCAGTCTGTTTGGTAGTTTTTAAATAATGCAGTACGGTCTTGTTAAAAAAAAAGCTACAAATTTGTTATGACTGGCAACTGGACCCGCTGTCCCCAAGCATAATTGTTTGACACAGTTTTGACCTCACTGCCACCCTGTCTATAATTGGCTAACATGTTGTTTGGATTGTTTGATTGACAAATCAGGATAGATTTAAGAGAAGATGATTACCTTAAAAAAATCAAAATCGAAAAAACATATTCTTCATTTTGGTTTTAGTTCAGGGTGGGCACAGTTGACTCCATGGGTGGGCATGGCCCACCTATGCCCGCCCATGGCGCCGGGTCTGGATACAAGCAGTTTCAGAGACATTTTGCCTCACTTTATTTTAGAAACTTTGTTCAAAATCCTCTTGTTCACCATATGATACTGATCTCCTGCCTGCTGGTTAACACCAGAAAGCCCAAGATTATACGACAATAATTTTAATTTATTATATGGTATAAATGGCAAAAAGTAAGTAATCATTATAAGATATGCACTGTTTTGCAATGCTTGTCCCTTGTGAATGTGCAAATGTTAACATATGTCTATATAACTATCTCACAAATGCCCACATTGCTTACCAAAACGTTACAGAATATCGTCTAAATCATGGGTCCATAACCCGCTGTTCCACAGCCGCATGCGGGTCTATAGTCCCCCCCTTCCCTTGAGCATTTCCCTTGAGCCCCCAAAAGATGGGGAAGATTAAAGCTTGTTACATACTCCAAGCGAAGCGAGAACTGAGTTCTTGTTCTTGAGGTTGCAAGAACAAAAAAAAATTATTGTTCGGCATGGCATTTATACTCCACAAGAAGTCACCCTGCCGAAGCGTTCATAAGGCCCACCCACTCTAGCATGCTTTATGTGCATGTCCAGCCACTACAGAGACAGATAAAGGGCCGGTACTGCCTGTTTTCGACCAGGGTCCCCACTCTTCCTCTGTTGAATTCGGCGTTTAGCTTTTGCAAATTTTTCACAAAGGTAGCGCCACTTCCTTCTGCAGACGCTTTCGTCGACTGATAAAGTTTTGGCTATTTCTTTCCATTTGCTAGCCATGTTGCTAGCCATGAGCGTATCTTTATAAGTTTTTAGAGACAGTATATGTTGTCTTCCGGCTTTTCCTGGTTACACCTTCTTCAAGTTTCTGACCAATCACAGAATACTTCTCGCAGCCTCTCTAGAAAAGAGTTCTGCCAGCCCGGTGTGTCGAGAACTGTCTTCAATTATGTCCGCAAGAACAAAATGACGTCATTTTCTTCTCCACGCCCCGAGAACAAGAACAAATTTCTCGCTTCTCGTGGAGTATGTTGCAGCCTTTAGTGGCATCGTCAGCTACACTTCTCTGGGCTTTTAGTCTGGATGTTTTGACTAAAGTCCTGGTAATCAAAACCTATATAAGTCAGAGTAATGTGGGCTATTAACCAGACAATCTTACCTGCACGCTCTGGTTTTGTATGGGAAAACTGTGCTGCTTGGCGGAGGTAAGCGCTCTTCGAGTGCTTTTCAGGTTAAAATTTAGAATATATGTGAAATTAATCAGGATCAACCATCATTTTAATCCTTGCTGGAAAGGTAATATTGAGAGATTTTCTTTATCAAAAATATGTTGATAAATACATATTGAAGAAATATATATACTTAATGCATTCAGATTCATTTGTCTGATTATTTTCATCAGAAAAAATTGGCTAGTGGAAGTTCTGACTGGTTGGTAAAATGATGAAGGATATTATTTAAAGATCTTGTTGTGACAATTGTCAATAATATTAGGTACTAACAACTACATTTAGAGCTCACTTTGATCATGTGATCACAAAAGTACACTCACTATGATATGATAATAAGTAGGTGCTATGGAAAAAAAAATCTCTCATTTGTTCTCATTATTTTCTTGAAATAATGAGAACATTTACTGTGAAAATTGACTTACTAATTCTGAAATAATGGAATATTTATGCTTCATGCATTTGCGACAAAGCAGATATCTGGATTCAATCAAAGATAATATGTTACCATGGACTGCAAACCCAGTCGCACGACAATAGATTTAGCAATAGCGCTTAAAACATTGCACGGGTGAATTTAAGTGTTTTACACAAATTTACGCATGCAACTGTTTTTGTGGTCCAGGGTCACATAAAGGATCAGCTAATAATGACTACAATCCACATTCGCAGAACCAACTTTGGACAGTCATCTTTTGCTATAAAAGCTAGATATGACTGTGACACATTACCAAAAGAAATGGGCATGGGAGACTTTAAACATTCACATCCAGTATGAAGAAAAGTGTAAAAGAAAAACAGGAATGCACTCAAGCGTATGATATACATAGTAACATTAAGCAGTTGAGTATGAGTAGAATGAGAGTGCTATTGACTGATTTTTATATGTAATCGGATTTGTAAAGCTTTATAGCTTTTAATTACTGTATATGTGCATATGTAGTTTGCAGAATGTATATTGTTTTGTTTGGTTTAATTTTAAATAAATGGGAATATGTTTATATTTTTGTTATATGTAACAGTTCTGATATTTGCAATTAATTGTGTGTGTGATTTTAAGATGATAGGGACTATGTGTATATATTTCAGTTATATGTATTTTTAATTATGTCTGCTTTGATATATTAGTTTTTTACTTCTAAAGTCCCTTATGTTACATACTACATGAAAAGTATCTGTAGTTCTATTCTCTATTTCTTTGTATTATCCCTGATAATTAAACTAATATTATTAATAATTAAACTTCTGATGTTGACACATTGGCATCAAAAATCAGTTAAGGAATGGGTGCTCTCAGCTTCTACAGAGCATCAATTTATCTTCTCTTAATTGGATGGTTATAGGTGAAAATTAATAAAAGCAACCTTGCAAGTAGGTTTTGGATGATTGTAACTGGTTACACTGATAGTATGTCACTAAGGTGTACACAAACCGAAGACATTCAGTTTTAAAGATGTAGTTTTTGCTAACAATAAATAAGCGATGATTTAGAAAAGAATTCAATCAGAAAAAAAGAAAAAAATACTGCTTAGGTTTCATGCAAGAAAGTAAAAATGCCAGATAGCTATGTGAGGGGCAATACTTCTTCCAGCATGCTCCGACCTACCACTGTGTACACTGCGGAGTACACGCTGAGTGCTGCATCCTTAGATGGGAAGGATTTACGTGCAGACATGACAATCAGTGGGTTGCCCGTGCAGGCGCGGCGCTCTGTGATGTACTGCATGGTCGACTGGCAACCTAATGCTGTGTAGTTTGGTCGGCAGGCAGACAGGAAGTGAGGCGTCTGGTTTCCTGTCACCACCTGACCGGCACTGGCGAAAATGGTTGTGGTAAACAAGCCGAAGGCATACACACCTAAAAATAAAATGTGAAAATAGGAAGAAAAATTTGTAATAAGTTATACACGTTTTAGCACACTGAGAAAGAATGATGTCTACTTTTCCATTATTATCAACTGAGGTGTGAAATTGCAACCGAAGTCCTCGCATCAGCTGATTCAGCGTAAGATATTAGTGCATTTTCCAGCTGCTTAATATTTATGATTCTTGTCTTCCTGCTAAGGTACTGAAATCTCTACAGCAAAGATTACAGCCCATTTTACCACCCAATTAACAGCTATATGCACTCTGAGGTGTAGCAGGTCACGCTTTTAAAATTCAGGCTTATCTTCAGGCTAATATATTCATCATCATCTTCTTGTTTCTCAATGTTCTTGATAAAAATCCCACATAAATATGTGAAGTGCCATTTCGCAAAAAGGTGAGGAGTAGCAGGGCTGTCCTCACCCAGGAAGCGTACTATGCGTCTGAGAAGGGGGTTGAAGTAGCAGCAGTCTGCAGTGACGATGGTCTTCTCTTGGGTTCCCTCTGCCTTGGTGAAAAAGGCGCACAGCTCTCCGACAAGAATCTGTGCAGAAAGCAAAACAAAGAAAAAAAAATCTAGCTGAGGCATGTCTCATAAAATAAAACAGAAAACAAAACATAGTACAATTTTACAACCACCATCTTTTGCCTTTACCAATAAATGTTTATTTTAAAAATCAATGCTAACAAAGCTGTCATTGCACAAACCATAAAAAGAGATAATAACAGCCATGAGTGTGTTTGGTGCAATCTGAAGGAATATCCGGGCTTAGTTTAAATAGGCATGTGTGATTAGGAATGACTGCCCACAGAAATGAAACTGATATCGTAAATTGTATGAGCATTTCAGTAGGCAAGCATCTTGTGAAGAATTTCAGTATAATGTGAGGAGTTTGTAGTATAACATGTTGTTGAATTAAAGCAAAAAGCACCTCATAGGCTGAGACATCCAGCTCCCATATGTTCTTAAAATAAAATTTTCAAAACAGTCATGATGAGTTCAAGGTAAAATATATAATATTAGATGTTACCATGGGTTTTAGTTATACACACATGTAAGGCTTCTACACATTGAATAAATGACACAAAGTTATGAATGATTCAGAGGTGATATATTGACTTTTTTTTTATCTCTGCAAAACAAGATAAATGATGAAGCTTCAAAAACAAATATGCAAGGTAACAAAAACAAACACAGATTCCACTTTAAGTAACAATGATAATGTCCCAAAGCTGGTAAAAGAAAAGGAAAAAGAGTGTGCTTAATACATACTATTCTAGAAAAGAAAGAGAGACTTTGGGAGTTTAATTGTTTAGTCCAAGAGCTGAAGCTGGACCACATCAGCTCCAGGGAGTACTTTAGGATGTTCATGGATGTCCACGTATACATAAGATTTTTAATTCCGAATAAAAGTTAATTCCACTTTAAACAGATGGAAAATAACAATCTAAACAACTAATCCCAAATGAAAATACCAATTCAGAATTGAATTTGATTAATAGTACTTAAAAAATGTGATAATAATTGAAGCAAAAACATTTTTGATGTTTTCCAAATAGCTGACTCCTCCACTTGGGGCAGGACCTCCTTCCCAGGCACTCCACCCTTCTCCGGATGAGGACCATGGTCTCAGGACCTGGTTTGTGTATTTACGGTATACATATGTTAGTAATTATTTTTTAAGAATTAATAATTGTGAAAAAACCTCATGCAACTGTACCCAATTTGAGGACAGTTTCCACTGCTAGCACCTATCTTGAGGAAACAGAATGATAATAAAGGTAGTTGGCCATGGTGAGGCAACATTTGACTGTATTAGAAACAACAAAACAGCATTTGCATATCTCGCGACCGACTCTGGTAAAGCCATCAACATGTCTTCTCTAATTGATTGATTATATATTTGATACCCTACCGTACCGTCTTCTTCCGGTTATCTGGGGTCGGGTCGTGGGGCAGCAGCCTAAGGAGGGAAATCCAGACTTCCCTCTCTCCTAAGCTACATCCGCCACCTCATGGGGAGGCATCCCAAGGTGTTTCCAGGCCAGCCGGGAGAGATAATCTCTCCAGCGTGTCCTGGGTCTCCTCCAAGGTCTCCTCCTGCACAAACGTACTCGGAACACGTCACCAGGGAGGCATCCAGAAAGCTTCCTTACCAGATGTCTGAGCCACCTCATCTGGCTCCTTTGGATGTGGAGGAGCAGCGGCTCTACTTTGAGTCCCTCCTAGATGATCGAGCATCTCACCCTATCTCTAAGGGAGAGCCCAGCCACCCTGTGGAGGAAACTACCACATTACTCATTATCACAGGTGAGGGAAGGAGCGAAGATCGACTGGCAAATCGAGAGCTTCACCTTCTGTCTCAGCCTCTTCTTCACCATGATAGACCGGTGCAGCATCTGCAATAAAGCAGATGCTGCATTGGTCCTCCTGTCGATGTCACTCTCCATCCTTCCCTCACTCTTGAACAAGACCTTGAGATACTTGAACTCCTCCACTTGGGGCAGGACCTCCTTCCCGACCCGGAGAGGGCACTCCACCCTTTTCTGGGTGAGGATCAAGGTCTCAGATTTGGAGGCGCTGATTCTCATCCCAGCCGCTTCACACTTGGCTGCAAAACACTCAAGTGAGAGCTTGATATCATGACTAGATGAAGCCAAATGAACCACATAATCTGCAAAAAGTAGAGACGTGATTTTGAGGTCACCAAATCAGATCCCCTCAACACCTCGGCTGCGACTACAAATTCTGTCCATTTAGGTTATGAACAGAATTGGCAGAGTCCGACTCACACTGGAAACAAATCCGACTTACTGCCAACAATGCGGAATAAGCTCTGAAACTGGTCTTAGGGTATACCGGACCACCCCCACAGGAGTCCATGAGGGATACAGTCGAACACCTTCTCCAAGTCCACAACACATATGTAAATGGTTGGGCAAACTCCCATGCTCCCTCCAGAACCCTGAAGAGGGTATAGAGCTTGTCCACTGTTCCATGGCCAAGACAAACACCACACTACTCCTTCTTAATCTGAGCATCAACTATCCAGCGGACCCTCCTCTCCAGGACCCCTGAATAGACTTTTCTGGGGAGGCTGAGGAGTGTGATTCCCCCTGTAGTTGGAGAACCCTCTCGGGACACTCAAACCTCTCCAACCCCGCTAAGGTAGTGGCTCAGGGAGAGGTATATATCTGTTAGATGTGAATATTAACAAAAATCTGCATCTGTTAAAAAAAATACTAGCAATATAGTTGGACATAATTAATTTAATTAAAAAAAATGTTGCTGTGGAAATTACTCAGACAAAATATTTGTATTAGGTGTAATGGCATTAAGAAAGACCCAAGGCACAGCTCTATCCAAAGCATTCTGAAGCTACTGGTCCAGTCACATCAGAAATATTTTTCTCTGACAAGATGCAGCAACAGCTAAGCTACACAGAATGATGCATTCCAAGTCTGCACTTCTTTATATATAAACAGAAAGAACTTCAGAAGGAATGCAGGATGTTTGTTTTACTTTTATCCCTTGGTTTTCTCAACTTTTCAGGCAGACCATTCAAGCAATGCATACGTTTGCTAATTAAGTCTGATGTGTGTCGGGTGTGTTGCAATGAGGAAACTCCCCACATTGCAGAGTACAGCTGTCTAGGACCAGAGTTGCAGACCCCTGGTATAGGCCTCTAAAGGCCCATTTATGCTAAATACAGAAGACAGATAGGCAGACGGATGGACAGTTTTGTCTGCCCCTGTGCCAATTATACATATTATTTTCAAAGGGCTTAGCTTTATGTCACTTAATGCAGAAAATAGAGCAAAACCACCAGGAATCGTAGGACCAGTGTTGAGCTTTATAGCTAACACACAGCCAAAAGGAAAGGAAGGAACAAGAGAAGAAGAGGAACAGGAAGAAGATGATGCAGAAGCTGTCGACTAAAAAGCATCCAAATATGAAATAGAAGAAGCTGAGAAAAGCACAAAGCTTTGTGGTTCAATTCTGTTGGGGAAATGAGTTCTGAACTTAGCATTGCCAACTGGTGGATAAACTGACTTAACTGTGGAAACGTAAAAGACAAATGGAAATATACAAAGATTCTGATGTACGTATGTAAATGTCCACAAATGTTTTTTTTTAAGGTTCACACTTGTCCCAACGTCGTCATTGGGTTGAATAAACAATAAGTTCCATAGTAATGGAAAATCTCCAAAAGTTCAACAGCTTTTACTACCACCAAACAGAAACTTTGAGACTGAAGTCCACCTTAAACACTGGTTGACAATTGGTAGCCGGTGGCGTCATCCACAGTCGATTAACAACAGACATTGTTAACCGACCTTTTTGGCCTTTTTGAAAGTAACTAATTGCAAGGCCCACATCACAGAGTTCAGCCAAGCAAAGCAGGGCCAGGGATCACACTGACTCCCTGGTAGCCACCTGCCTCAGCTTACACTTGCTGTTAATCTAAAAACTTAATTTGTATAACAACATAATATTAACCAAGGGTCAGGAACCTTTGTGATATGGAGTGTTAGTCTGAAATTTTCTTCTCACTAAGTGTGCCATTATCAACTATAACACAAAGTGAAATTAAAACATACAATTTATAAAAAACATTTAAACCATACCGGAATTGAATTCGACAGGTGATTTTGGCCCACCATTCAGTTGACTTTCTTTAAGTCTTTGAAAGAAAGAAAATCAATGTAAATCATTATCTAACACTTTTCAAGCTAAACTCCATCATTTCATGAACGAAGAAAACAAAGGTGTAGCTCATGAAAGAATGTGGTTATTACAAAAAAAACAAAAGACTCATTTTGAGATAAAATGACATAGTTAATGCTTTATCAGATTAAAATGAGCTTCCTGATCTTGAGATAACAAATTATTCAAGCTTCAATCTTACTTATGTGGCTGTTTCATTTGCTCAATGTGAGTCCTAACAGTGGTGCCTTCTCATACTGATGATCCATTAATGGGCCAAAGAAGAGAGAGAAAAATAAAAAATAAAGAAATTACAAACACAGTCTTAGATTAATAAAATGGTCATGTTCCAGTCAAATCCTGTGTTTTAAGCATTTTCAAGCATACCGAGCCAAATCTGAGGAGTTAAAAGAGGCAAGGGCCCGACTGGAGCAACAGTGCTGTGAAGTGTATGCCCAGCCAAGTGGTTTCTTCCATTAAACAACTAAACCCCACTGGGTGTGCCATGGCAACCCCCCAAACACTAATATAAGCAAGAAATCAAAGCGGAGGAGGGGGGTTTAATCTGGGGCTTCAAATCAGATATATCTGGGGTATTGTCATACTGTGAGGATTTATGGAGCAATCAAAAAATGGTGTAGTGGCTGTTTCCATGGAGACTGCTGGACTGCAGAAAGTTTGTTTACACATAAAATGTCAGCTATAAGTAGTGTTACTCATGTGTAGCACTATTCGAAGGTAGTTTTTTGAGAGCACAGTGCCGCTACATGACTTGCAACATTAGTTATTCATTAGTTTGCAATTTCCATCCATCCATCCGTCCCTCCGTCCATCCGTCGTGACTTCTTTCAGTCTGAATGGATCTCAAGGTGCTCCCAGACCAGTTTAGAGAGGCAGTCCCTCAAGTGTATACTTGTTTATTTTTTATCCTGTGGTTTCTTCCTGGTGGAACACACCTGGAACACCTTAGAGAGGCATCTAGACGTCATGCTAATTAGATGCTTGAGCCATTCCATCTGGCTTTCAATGTGGAGGAGCAGCAACAAGATGATCGGTTTTCTCGTTGTATCTTTAAGGGAGAGCCCAGACACCATGCAGATTATTATTATTTTATCAAATTGTTGTAGGAACGTAGACAAATGTGTAAACTGAGAACTAATAGAGAGCTTGCTGCTGTATTTGCTGTATGTCTGCAACACAGAAACAATATTTTATGGAAATGAAAAAGTTATTTGATACCTTTAAATACAGCTCTTAGAAGAATGACTGTTCTACAGTAAAACCATACATTTACTATACATAAAATACATAAATAAAGCAGTAAACGTCTACGGAAGCCGAGAGCGGTCATCCTCGCATGATTTTTTTACTACCGTTGTAAATGTCATTGAGATATTGTAAGCATAATAGAAGTGCAATTTTCTTTGAATCCAAGTTTGTATATATGTATATT
>JBAMHX010000023.1:5441329-5459700 GCA_037177515.1 Pseudomugil tenellus | reverse complement strand
TCCCCCCTCTGTCACGGGTCAGTTTAGATCAATGAAATCAGGTGTAACACAATAATACTGAGCCCATCCTAATTATCCCGTTTTTTCGAGAAAACAAAATTCGTTTTCACAAGAAAACGAGATAAATTATCTCGTTATCACGAGAAAACGACTGAAAAAAAAGTATGAGAAAAGTACGACCGCTCTCGGCTTCCGTAAACGTCTGATTACAATAGTTAGAAATTATTTGTCCTTGTTCGTCTATGAATAGCAAGAGAACTGCTGTGCTGGCATATTTGCTTATAGTAAAAGGGAAAAAAAGTTTAGAGGGCTTACTGCAGGAAAGAATTATTCATGTGTGAATGGCATTCCAATGAATCATGCAGGCCGTTATTTAAACCAAGATTTCTAAATTATCCCGGCAATGCAGTGAGATACGCTCTGGTAACCCAACTCTGGCCTTTTGCTGATGACAAAGCTGTCACTGCAGTTCAGAGGCAATAGGATTATAATTAGCTGAAATTAAATGGCTTGTGAAGTAAACAAAATGACCATGGAGCTATAAATTGGCATTCAGGGTCACTTGCTGCTGACCTGGTGTAAGGCCGAAAGATTAGGTCTATAGTGTAAATAAGGACATGTATGACAGTGGGTGTAGGATTTCTTAATTTAAAAAATTGATTAGTTATAGTTACAAATTACTTTTCCAAAAAAGTAATTGAGTTAGTAACTCAGTTACCATACAGTAAAAGTAATTAGTTGCCCAACAAAGTAACATAATTGTTACATGGTTCTATGACATATAATATTTAGAAGGTCAAATATGTTTATTGTAAGCAAATAAATGATAAAAAAAACAAAACAAAAATAGATGCAGTATTTTATACATTTGATATTTATTTTAAGTCAACAGATTGCAGCCACACAAATGTGTAGAAATAACATATAAAAAATAATTTGACAAAAAATGTATTTTGTGTTCAAGTATAAAACTAATACACACAGACGTAAACTTGGGTCAAAAGAAAAAAGGCCCATCTGGCCGTTACGTAGTATTGTACTTCCAGTTCAAAAATGCTATTTTGGAATCTCCCTGGAATGTTGCCATTGTTGCAGTTTCTTTGGCTGTGTCTGAATTCAGGGTTTATATATTTCGAAGTACACAGCTTACGTAGTCTGCACGCTCCAAAGTGCGGCTGCCGTTTCGAAATGAGACAGCCAGTGTAGGAGCATCACAGATGTGCTCTACACCTCTGTCGCCTAGCTAATTTATATGTAATTTACCCAATTAATTATCCCGATATTTCACAAAAAAATCCACAAAAATATAAATAAATAAATAAAATTTAAAGTACTGGGCAATAGGTATTTTAAATTAAATGTTTGTTCAAATTAAAACATCAATGTCAGTAAAAAATAATCATTATGCATGTAATAAAATTAATTTGTGGTCATGGGACAAAGTGCTGCTAATTACATTACTCCGTTACAATAAAAAGTTAGTTAGCAATGCTGTTATACTTAAACGCTGTTACTTCCAACACTGATGACAGTAAGGCTATACTCAAGTGCATCTTTATGATGTGAAGAAAAAGGGCAAAAGTAAAAAGGAATAAAAATGGCACATGAGATGAGACAGGATTTCTTTGCAGTTCGGGAACATAACAGCATCATGACTAAAGAGTCCATTTTTATCCGCACATGGAAGCTGAATGATTCTGCTCTGTGTGCATAAGTAATCACATCTCAATTTGTGTCAGTGCGTATTGGTCAAATATGATGATGCATTCAGATAGCTGAAGCCTATCCCAGCAGTCATCGGGCAAGAGGCAGGGTACACCCTGGACAGTTTGCCAGTTCATCACAGGGCAACACAGAGAAACAAACAACCACTCACGCTCACTCCTATGAAGAATTTAAAGTGTCTAATAAAGCTAACATGCATGTCTTTAGAGGGTGGAAAGAAGCCTGAATATTCAAACATACATTGGAAGAATATGCAAACCCTACACAGAAAGGCTGCTGTTCGAAGCCCTCCCCACCGAGGACTTGAACCAGCCAACTTCTTGCTGTGAGGTTGCTGTAAAAAACCTTCAATCATTGTGTAGGATATTTTTTGGCACACTGGTGCTTTAGTATCAACATGGCATACGTGGCATATTCTGCAACCTACCTGAGTATTGCTGCATGTGTGGGGGACCTACAGTAGAACTGTGCAGTGCACTGTGGGGCATGAATATAACACCCCCCCCCCCCACACACACACACACACACACTTTTTTTGATACTCTCACTCCAATAGGCACATCGGCAGGTTAACTTGGGGTTCAGTGTCCAACCCAAGGTAACTTCGGCATGCAATCATGAGAAGCTTGGAAGCAATTTCACAATCTTTCGGGTGAAAGACCTATTTCACCTAATTTTGGTATATGTGTTCAAAATAGAGTAAAAGATCGTTTAAAATGTAAAATTCCTTTTACAGAAGAAAATGGTGTAATGAGATAATCAGCACATCTAATCTAAAGCATCCGGCTGTTTTCTATTGAATGGATCAGTAGATCAAAATAGAGGAAGGACAATTTTGCAGCCATAGGAAAATGCTTTTGACAAGTTTGAGAAAGGTATTCATGTGTAAAGTACAAAGACATGCTTTGCTGTCACTAGCATCCCATTATCTGTCATCATCCACTGTGACCTCAATCTCTGCACTGCAGAATATAAGTAAGAATAACTCTAATGGATGATGCAGAGGGTAGTGTGCTGGTCTGAGTGCATTAGGATCATTGCTCCCTCACGTGGCATTCTCACATTTTACTTTGTATTGAACACTAACATAAAGCAAAGGAGTTGATGGAAACAGAATAAATCTGACATGAGATGCTGGATAAGAATGATACCACATAATGAAGAAAGATTAAGAAATAAAATGATATTATTGTAAATACAACTGCACTCACACTATAGCAACACTTCATATTTACAATGTTGCACAAAATACATTTTTCTTTTTTTAAACATGAACACTTTGTTGTGCCTAGAAATCTGCCATCTGCTCCATCCAATTCAGGGTTGTGGGGAACCTGGAGCCTATCCCAGTAACCAGTAGGTGGGAGGCAGACACACCCTGGAAGGCCCCCTGCCTTCCCAGGGTGCCCCTGACAAACAAGCACTCCCACGTATTCCTAATAGAAGTTTATAGTGATTAATTAACCCAACACTCTTGTCTTTGTACAGTGGAAACGAAGTCAGAGTACATGCAAACTCTGCACAGAAAGTTCAGTGTTTGGACCCCCCCTCTAGCGAAAACTCAAACTAGAAACCTCGTTGCTGTGAGGCTGCAGTGCTAACCACTGCTCCACTGTGCAGTCCTCCCAAGAAATCAAGTAATGATGCTCTTGTTCCATTGACCAAAGTGAAACTGCAACTCCGAAACACCACTTCCCTGCTGGAAAACTATCCAGATACTTGTTTATATAATCATACTGTTTTCTACTTAATCTCGTTAAAGCAAAACCCCATTTATGTGTAGCAGCATTGCTAATTCCTGTTATTCCAAATTCTCTAACTTTTAAATGTCACTGCTTGTTCTTCACTAAAGAGAAATTAACTTATTTATTATTTCTACTATGTTCAACCATTTCAGTTTCATGACCTTTGCCTGTGGAGTTACATTTGACTTTTTTTATTCAGTGCAATAAATTATTCAATCCAAGAGGGAAAAAACATTTTGTAAGGAAAAAAAAACATTTGATTGTATACCACTCCATCTTAACAGGTCACATGACCTACAAATGTCAAAAAAGAAATATGCAAAAAAGAAAGAACATGCAAACTCCACATAGAAAGACCACTATTCAGATCTCATTCAAGCTGAGGCTCGAACCAACAACCTTCTTGCTCTGAGGCCACAGTGCTACCAAACGCCACAATACTGCCAAGACTCAATAATATCTGAGCAATTATTTTCCAGTATTGAAGAGCCAATAATGCTCAATGCAAAAAATGGATATGCAGATGGAAGGTTGGGTTTGTTTGTCTTTGGCATCGGTTATGTGAGTAATTTTGTGTGTTTTCTTGGTCTTTGCAGATTTGTCACTCGTGCAAACGATGAAGCAATACTGGGGAAAATTGTGAGGGTTGCATGGATATAACCCACATGGAACCAGTGAAAAGAAGAAACCAGAGAAGAAAAAGAGGAACAGGATGAAGTTGACAAAAATTGCCAAAATTAGAAGTATTATGAAAAGACAGAAAAAGCTGAAAAAGTTCAGATTTAGTTTCCTGTTGTGTTCATTTCCTGTTCCCATTTCACACCTGGTTCTCATTATAACCCCTGCAGCCTTTTTCATCATTAGCTCTCTGTAAACGTACTCCTTGGTTTCTTTTGTTCCTTGCCAAGTTATTGTCATTCCTGTACCAGTTTGTTGTTACAACTGTCTTTTTGTCAGTCAGTCTGTCCACTTGTTCGCCATCTGTTCTCACCTGGGATTTTTCTTTTTGTCCTTTTTTTTATTTGGTTAGTTTCCAGAATTGCAGGCTTTTCAATGCATGGTAACATAACATTTCAATTGCATGATAACATAAAACCTCAATTTAATGTAATTAAAAAAGAGGGCTTTGAAATGTATCTAACCTTTAATAACTGGTTACCAGAAGGATTGTGCTTGAATATTTGAATTAATTATATATAATATATTTTGGAAGACTTGTGTGTGTAACTTGTACAAATCTGTTTCTCACTCATTCAACAGTTTTAATCTAATAAGAGTTTGGGTGAAAAATGGGCCCATCTGGATACAGCAAAAAACCTAGATTTGCGGTGCTGTTCCCAAAAGAGCATGCATGAATTAAAAGATGGTGAGTCCTAGTTGTGTATGCTGATAGGACACTGGTGTTTGTCTGTGATATCTGGCCAAGCATCACCCAACCACCCCTCCCGAAGGTGTGTTTCCTCTTGGCCTGAATAAGTAAACGGATCAAAGCTCAGAAGAAAAAATGACTATGTTCTGTCTAATCTCATTTCACAGAAATGGGTGACTTCTGCTGAAACTAGTATATATATACCCAGAAGGGATGTATAAACTCGATCTTTGTTGTGCTGCTCATTGCACAGGCAACCAGGTTGATGCAATAACTTCTCTGCAGCACAGCTGTCAACTTAACCACAGAGAATGTGAAAGAGTAAAACTGGTTGAGGGGATAGAGGAAAGGGAAGGAGCACAGAGACTGCTGGTGATGCAATCTATTGCTAGCTTGGATTATTATCACGAGGTGAGTGTTACTGTGTCCTATGCAGATTGTAAACCGTGCAAACGGAATTATCCTGTATGGTTATCAGCAGCAGATAGAACAGATACAGCCTCTTTAATATGCAGTATAGAAAATGTCATGGATTTGCTCGTTTCTCTATTATCTCCTTCAGCATCATAACTTTGATCATGCATAAACATCTCCTCTACTATCTACACATCCTGTAATTTCTTCTCTACTTTCCTCTTCTCTTCCTGTCACAAAATAAAAATCCGTAGTATTCTAAACCTACAAAGCCTTCACCCATGCACATATACTTGGCTGCCAATCCAAAATCAATGCGACTCTTCTCCATCAAAAAGCCCACTTTGCCATCTGTCTCAATAATCTGAATTTTCTGTGTATGTGAATTACATGCATTTAGATCTGCGTAAAGTTTTGCATGAATTAAGGAAACAAAACTAGATCTTGACAAAGGACCATAAGGAAACTGTACTTATACTTGGAGGGCTTTGATACTGCCTGTGTAACTGGGCATGAATGTATTTTGAGTGGGATCGGTGTACAGTCACATTTCATCTGGATGGGGAATTGTGCCGTTAAATGCCAGCTAGTCATCATTGAGGCTGAAGGTGAAGAACAATAGGAGACCTTTAATGAACTTAAATCAAACAAGTCATTATATCCCCAAACAGGATTTATTGGGGATATTATGGATATTTACAGTACTAGGTGGATCTGCTCCCATTTTCATATTTCCAGCTTTGTATTTTCACATTGTATGTCTGACAGAGAACTCCAAAAATCGGACTTACAAGTACAAATTGAATGTCCGATTAGTGATGAATGCTAATGGCCCAGTTTGTTGTGTAGAAAACAAAGCTCAAAATGTAAATATCTCACTATACTGTTCCATTTATGTTGTAACCCTCACTTATAGATACATAATTTGTATAGGAAACAAAAATAAAATGTGATGGTAGATAGAAGTAGCTGAAATAAGCTTCCTTTAGAAGGTGGCTGGGCTCAGACATCTAAGTAGACCTTTTCACGAACCCCCTGTTCCTCTCTATCAAACAAGTCATTTGAGGTGATTCAGGCATCTAATAACAATGTCTCCTGGAAAACTCCATGTGGTGGTTTTTTCCTGCCACATCCTGTTGATCCCTAGGGCAGACCAAAAGCTCACAGAGAGATTATATGTTCTTCCTTGCCCGCTAATGCCTCAGGAGTCCCCAGGAGAAGCTGGCACATGTTGTTAGATCATTGCAAAGATCATGTTAGTGGTTTAAAATAATCATCAAACAAACAAAAATAATCATTTCAGTTCTATCTAAACTCCAAAGCAGAACTGCACGAAATCAAGAGTTTAACACAAACCTGAAATTGTGTTGCTGACAGGTTTCATCATGCTTAATGGATAATAAAGCTGGGTGTCATCAGTACCACACTGAAATTAAGATATTTCCTAACAATATTGTCCAAAAGAAGCATCTATAAAGAAAATAAAATTGGACTAAATCCAGAATTCTAAAGAACTATATGACAAACTAATGTGCTTTATCGTTCACATCATCATGCACATCTACAAATTGGTATATATGGTACTGGTATATACTAGTTCACATTCACACCATAGACCAATTCCTAGTGTAAGACAAAGAACAGGAAGTGATGACACAAGAACAATATTTTGACATTGTCCTGACGTGTACATGATTAGCACTCTGGCTTGTGCTACAGACTGTAAAGAAAGCAAGGTGATAGAACTGATGAGTTCACAGTATACATGTGTTAATTGACAAATGAGACAAGAATATGTGTGATGAGAGCTACAGGGGGCACAAAGAATTTAAAAAAAGGAAAAAATCTGTCAAGTGTTGAGATAATTTTGGAGAATTCTGAAAGAATGTGGTGAAAAATATATTTTAGAAATATTGTTATTAAACTACAGAAATTAGCTAAAGCTGCCTAAATGAAGAAACAAAGCAAGTCTAAACACAGAGAATCCCAAATGGGTTGAAAAAGGAAATAAAAGGCTGTGAATAAAACATGAAGGTAAAAAGTTCAATATGGATCTACTGTAGTGAAGTGCGGAAGGAGGAAGTTTCTGAAGAATGAACATGCAGCACAAAAAGATGAAGTACCCATGGAAGTCCCCATGAGTTGGTGTTTAGTTAGAAGTATGTCTCCATTATGTACAATAAACAAGAATACACACACAGGCATATGAACACACAACATCATAACATGTATGCTGAAGGATATCCAAGATAACTTTCCTGTAAATGGGAAAAAAGACCAAGTGGACATTTCCATAATCATGGTTTTATGTATCCTAAAACTGCTGCAACTTTTTACTACATAATAATTTGTTTATTACGTGAAGTTTTGTGTAATAATGTGTTTAAGGTTTAATATGTATGACATTTTGTAAACAACCAATACCAGAACTGTCACAGTCATGAGATGGTTACTATCAAAACAATCATCAGAAAGAAAAATTGAGTAGTAAAAATATATTCATCTGATGTTTTTTCTTTGTATTCCTGTACCATTATCAGTGGAATGACATACTGTATGTAGGGTACACAATTAATTGATCCACAAGATACTATAATACTGTTGTATTTAATAGGTTTCCATTTTTGAGACATTGCAATTTTTCACAAATATATGCAATATTTCTCAAATTTTGAGTCAGGGGCAAAGCCATATATGGGCCAGGGGGTGCTTAAGCCCACCAACTTCTCTGAATGGCCCAGGGCCAGGCCCAGACTGACACAGTTATGCCCTATTCCCCCTTTTATTATTATTTTTTTAAATAATCATTTTCAAAATATCTGAAGCAGTCAAACAAAAAAAAAAAAAGTGAAGTCTGTGTTCGCGAGGTTTCAGTTTACCAGTTTCTGAAGACCTCAAATGCACTATACATCCCATAATAATAAGTCCCTCCTCCATGTTTTCAGCCAATCGTTTACTCTCTCCTTCGTTGACCAGTCATGAAGGAATATTTTTTCTCCTTTATCTGGAAGGTTTCAGAAGCGTTTATGCGTCCATGAAACTGTGACCTGTGTCCTTCATTGTACAGACATTTATGAGAGTAGTTTACTTGTTTGTTTCCTCTGTTTGAATTAATATGTTTGGCACTTGGTTTAACTGTTTAATTAGTTTGTCCTCCTCAAATAAAGTTATATCTCACTTTTAACGTGTAATTCATGCCAATTGTTCAGGAATTTACCGTTGTTGCTTTTGTCTAATATCCACCACTTTCCGAGAAAAACACTGGTGGTCGACATGACACCTTTTCTCCCCTGTAGCCGGTTTTTCACTTCCGATCAACAATGACTCGCAGCACTGAAGCTAAGACACCCATCATGAGGATCTTCTTCTGCTCTTATTATTTCGTTGATCATAAACTGACAGAACAGCATCCAGATTGAGAATTATGTCTGAGCTACAAACGATCAGCAGCAAATTAGAGGCAAAGGCTCATTATAAAGCATGACACCTGCTTCCACTTGCAGCAGCCCAGCATAAAGATCCTGTGATTATTAGTGCAGGTTAGTTTATGAAGTATCTTTTATCTCGTACCGTATTTTCATGACCATAGAGCGGACTTAAAAGTGTTTGGTTGTGTGACTTTGAGAAAGCGGGTGTTAGAGACAGCATGACAACCGACTATAGACAAGTATGGCCGCAGTGAAAGGACAACTTAATTAAATGAACACTGACCAACAGTTTAATATAAAGGAAGAAATTTACTACAAAACACTAAATACTCTGCGAGCAGGCTCCGTTTACATCGGATCCCTGCCAGGAACACTGGCTTCTTAGCAGCTTGCCAAAGTAAATATCAGCCCCTACAGGCAGCAGTGGAGTCCGTAGCTAGCTGTCACTTCGACTACCAAAAGAAACCCACATTTGTAACATCTTGAATCCTGATCACAGTGAACTGAGCCAAACAACTGGAGCCCTGAACTGTCATCTATCTATTCTGTTAGAGCAGACGGATGGGGCAATAATCTCTCTGTTCTGTCTTCTGTCATCTCCGAGATTCTGGCCATGGTTGGAGTAATGAAAATGTTATTTTTGAGTTTTCTTTGAAGCAGTGTTACCTTTTAAAACAGTACTAGTTTATCATTAACTAATGATAAACTAGCACTAGTGCTAATGTAGCCGGAAAGGGGAAACAGACTTCGGCATAATTTTACGCAATGGAATATGGGAACGGGGGTCCGCCAAGAAAGTGGTGAATGTGCTTCGTTGATGATGCATTCACAGACATCTCGTTATTTATACAGTTCTCTTGCTTACGTCCAAGGGTGCATTCACATACCATAGGAATTTTCAGCATTTAGTGAGAACATATCCAAATGCCAGTATATCTCTTTCGTTATCTATTGATTTACTTGGATTGTATATTTTGTTCAGAAATGTTTCCATGCTCGTTTATTTGATTACTCATTTTAATTATGTCTCTTTGTAGAACCATAAACCACATAAACCCCACAATAAAGAGTGGAATAAGCACAACCAACTGCTATATTCATTTGTTCTGACTTGACAACATGGGGAGATTGAGGATCTAAGTTAGCTACCTACTCAGTCCTTTTAGAGATCAAAAGTTTGGATCCTAAATACCAACACCTCTTTCACAGTCTGGATTATTATTTCCAGTTACTGTAGATTTACTTTTTATACAATAAATTGAGGCAGGATGAGATATTCTTTTTCAATGTCTTATTTTCTGACAAGTAATCAGTTTGCTTTGGAAAATTCTGTCCCGGCCTATTTTCTGTAGGCCCACCATATGCACATTTTCTGGCTCTGCCAGTGTTTGAGTAAGTATAATTGAGATTTGCAGGTCTTTCCACTGAATGGTGTTCACGGCATTAGCCACAATACTACAATTTCATCCTGCAAGACTCCACTTTGATGCAGATGGAAGTGCAAGTGTTTTCAATGCCAGTTTTTTATTTTGATATTTCAGTTTTGCACAATGCTAGAAATAATGAAAGCAAAGCTATTGGTAACGTTCAGTGCATCTCAAGTTTTAACTGACACTAAAGGGGTTTTTCCATTATCACTTAATCCGGTCCGGGAGCACTCTATTCTGCTGAAATGCTTTTCCGTTTCAAATCCGGTCTAAGTTCACACCCTCTATTGTGGGAGGGGTTAGTGTTAGGGTTAGCCTCCCCCAGCGCATTTTTTCTAGAAAGTTACCGATGTCATCTGATAGCGACACATAAACAAAACAACACTTTCTCCGAGATTTAATGTAATGTTTAATTTGTATAAAAAACAAATTTTAAAAAGGTGTTCGGTGAGATACCACAGAAAAAGACAGAGACAATATAGAAGGTGGTGAAGCAGCCTTTTACTTGCTGCTCGGGTTATGGTTTATAATGAGTACTTTATAATGAGTAATTATCATTACTGTGTACATCGCTGTTTATTGACATCATTCACTGCAAGCCAATCATTGAACGCCAGCCTGCAGACCTCACGCTACCTGTACGGCACGACAGGCCTGGCCCGACAACACAGTGTACCAGAACGTCTGACTCATCAAAATGGAAACGCTCTGAGGCCGGGTGGACTGGTGTAAAGTCGGGTGGAAAGACGCCTTAAATTACTAATATTATCTGTATTAATGCCTTTGAACACATTAATATCCATCATGAAGATACACTTTATGTTGTAGTGCATCAAAAAACAAATTTCATGGGAATCTGAAATGAAGGTTTACTATTTTGATATTGGATTGGATGTAGTCTAAGTTATAAAACTATTCTCTTCAATTAAAAATAAATCCACCCAAATCATGCACGTGACAAATACATAAAAATGGGACGATAATGTTCACTCTTTTTAAAAAAAGGTCAGAGTCCAAGTGGTGGATTTGTTTAGAGTGAAGCTTTTAAAAAGTGATTGATGGTGTTAATTAAGAGTTCAGAGCTAGTTGGACTTGACTGAGCTTGATGCTCTGCTGAACTTGTAGGTGATTACACACCATTGTCCAGTATAAAGTTTATTACCAGTCACAGTTCCCTATTTGTTAGATACTTTGAATAAATCCACATCCTAATCTAAAATTAGTCTTTGCAGGAGCAATAGTATAATGCTCTTTTAGTACATCTTTTTATCTTTTCATAAGATGGTAAAATAACCAAATACAATGCTGCAAATAACCATGTTGCTTAGCAGCAAATATGCTCTGACAAACCCAAGCCTCTTAGCTAAACCCATATAAAAAGGTCACAGGTCTGTTTTTGTGCAGCCACTTTATTCCCAAACACAAGCCTCAAATTTCCTGCTGGACTGAACAAAAGATGTGAAACTGGTCTAGAATCTGCACCAAATGGCAACACACATCTACACCAGACTGGCACAATCACAGGGACTTATTTTGCTACTGTTACACACCATCGCCTGTGTCAGCACAGGTTAGGCCAGGCTAACGAGTGTATGTAATGTGCTCTGACCCAGTTCAACGTCCAGAGCAAAATCTATCTAATTTCTTAGCACATTTCAAGGTCTGCTCATCTTGGGTTAGTGGGCACAGTTTGGCGCTATCTAGTTAAAATGGAGGACAGCTTGAGGATCAGTCATCAAAATAAAAGTGTTAATTGTCTTTAGCAGCGACATAAATCAAAACTGTAAGTTGTGGTAAAACAAAATGGCAGATTTGGACTTTAATTGTCAGCCAACCTTAACAGCTTAACTAAATATGTAAAACGTGCTGCTAATAGCCTCACTTTTTTCTAATAGCAGCTGGTTTCTTTCCATTTAGTGGATGTAATGTAACTTCAGAGAGTGTAATAATTAAGTTGGCTCATAGATCATACACCACCATCTTCATGGCAATGGCTTAAAATATGCAATTTCAAGACTCCAAATTTGTTACTCACTTAATAAATGTGTGCTTTTAGAAGTGTTTTGCATGAAACTGGGGGAAAAAAGAACAACAACAACAAAAAAAAAACTGCCAGATTTAAAAGCTCAAATGGGATGGAGGAAGGCATTAACATGTCGACTGTCAATAGACATTTTCTTTGCTTTTCTACTGTAACTTCTGACTGATTATGTTTAGGTAATTGAAAATACATGGTTAGGGTTCTAGGATTAGCTGCGTCTAGGTTCACCTTCAGGGGTGTGTAAGCTGACAGCTGGCCATCAGGCACATTTGAAGTGCCGGCAAACTTTTTTACTTTTTACTTTTGATGTGTGTCCTTTCACCATTGTCAAACTCCATTAACCTCATTTTTTGGTCTAATTCATGTTATAGAATCAGTGTATTATCAGTGAGTAAGATCATTTGTTCTTTTCTGCACAATGTCTACTGCTTTATATTCTTACACAGGATATTCTTCCATCCTCTCCCATATTGGTGAATTTATAAGTGTGTTTCTATTTCCACAAGAATTGTGCAAAATCTGAATATTGCAATACAAAACTTAAAATGGAAACTCCTACGTTTAAGAAAAACTGCGTAATATTGCTAAAAGGTTTTTACTGTTATGTGGAAAGTTAAGGGTGCCTTGAATTGGCTGCCCTGGTGATTGGTGCCCTGCAGTTCCTAGTCTGTAAATCCCGTTTACTCACAATAGCAATAAAATGTTTCTAAATCTGATTGAAGTATTTTCTATATAGAAGTATATAGCAAAAATGTAATGGAAAAACTTTTTTCATGATTAAAGTTACACTATAGGAGTGACATGAAGTCATGTATCTACATTTCGGTAAAGATGGAACAGTAGCGATAAACAGATGAGGAGACAGAATTTTTAAACAAATGATTAAAGAAAATCACAACCTGGTCATTGATAGTAAAGCATAGCATAATGCAGTTTTACAAGGAAATAGATAGCAAAACAAGGCAGTTCGGCTTCGAAAGGTTGTGGCAAATCCTCTGTAGTCAGGGCAAAAGTTTGAAACAACCTGGCAAAAGCTGCAAATCTCATAAAATATCATCTTGCAGGTAGTATCTTACAAGACCACCAGCTTATATGCTGAACACATTTCAATCAAAACACCTGCAAATAGTAATTGTGGTTTTAATTGTAGACTGTTGAGATTTTTATGTATTGCGTTTATTTTGTGAAAACTGTACTATGAACGCAGCTTTTGTCATTTGGCATCATGTCCATTGAAAATGTCACAAATTCTCTGCTTAACTCTGCTTAACTGTGTGTTTGACAAAGAGAAGAAAATAAAACCAAAGAGAGGTCAATGCATGGAATGTTCTCAGTCAAAATGTGTGGGAGGGAGTGTAAGATTTTCTTATTCAATCCAAATATCTGACAACAATTAGTCATATTCTTTATGAATAGCAACCAAGAGTTAAAACATATCATAAATAATAAGAATAATACTCTGCATATACATCAATGTCTCCTTAAATAATACACATTTGTAATAGAGATGTATAATAATGATAATAATAAGCACAATAACAACAATAATATATTAAAATATTTGTACTAAAAAATATAGTTATGATAAATGTTCAGTGTTAATATAACCTACAATGTGATACTGTGTAACAGTTTAGTGCAAAATGACATCCTTTGCTGCAGAATTCAAGCACCAAGTGAACATAAAAAACTATATTTATCCTTTATGAGGTCTATTTTAAACCCAATTACACATGTTTTCATAACTTCATCAGGTCCTTGTTTTGAATGGGAAGTAATACAGAGTATTAAACCAGTGCTAACTATAAGTAAATGTTAAAAAGGAGAAAATGAAGGCAGATTTGAACAAGAGTATAATTTTCATGCTCAATTAATCAGACTAACAATCAGATTTCCAATTTCTTAGCAGAGAAGGGATGCAGTGAGAGGAGTTTTGTCTGAGTGTTTAATTGGGTTATTTGTCTGCTTTTTATTGTGGCAGCTTCTGTCTGTATTCCTTGTTTGTGTTACAGTGGGAATGTAAGGCTTCGGGTTTGTGCCAGGTGATCTGCATCTGAAGGCGCAGCATCTAACTGCACACACACATGCAGACATGTATGTACATATATAAACAAAACAAAGTAAAGAAAAAAGAAACAGCCCAGAAATATCTTGAATTTAGCTTCCTTTGTGCTCACCTTTGCCTGTTCGCACTTATTGACTCAGCTTTTTCTTCCCAGGCAGCATCTGTTCCCTGTCACTATCACTCCATCTTGACTCCAACCTCTGCACTCTTACTCAAATGTTAGTTCCTCTCTAATGACTGGTCTGCCTACTCCTATTACATCTCTGAGTGAACCGAGTTGACTTCTATCCGAGCTTTTTCTTTCTATAGACATGCACATGCATATACTTCTAGCAAAGATGCATGCAGTTCGCCAAAATCATCTCTACATAAACAGAAATTACGAGAAAGTTATACATTTACAACCACACCCCTTAAACTTCCACAACTGCCTCTTTACATTCACACACACACGTAAATCATTTAGATTCTTACCGTGAGGGTGGGGATGGCTGTAACCAGTGAGTAGATAAGCACTGGGGGGATCTTGCTGGTGTCATCCGGACCAGGATAGGGCTTAGAGAAGGTCTTGTCATAGCAAAAGAACCCCTGGACATGAACGGGGAAGGTGTCCGTGTATTCGAAGTAGTAAGCCAGCAGCACCGTCCCAGCCATGATGACCAGCTGGAAATAGAACATTATCTCTCTGTTAGAAAGCTGGATGATGAAGTGTGAAGCAGAGGAGGTGGAGGCGGAGAAGGATAGGGAGAGGAAAAGGAGAGAGACGAGTCTCTGTTTCCCTCAGTCTCGGGAAGATTCATAGGAAACACGAGCCTGAGAGGCAGAGTGAGAGGTTCAGTTTTTGCATCCAAGATAAAGGGAAAGAGAAGGAAGGTGGAGGAATATTTTTTTCTTCAAGGGATGAAACTAGGGGAACAAGAAGCAGAATGAAAAAGGGATTTCTCAGCAGCAAAAGCAGAGAATTTCAAAGAGAGTAAGCGAGAAAACAAGAGCGCAATGGAGTGAGATGGACAGAATGGAAGGGAGGTGGGAGGGAGAGGAAGGGGGAGCAGTCTTTATGCTGCTGGCACTCATGAAACCTACTACAGTTGAGCTGTGGGTGTATTTGTAGAAGCTGTGTGTGTGTGTGCAGAATTCATTAATATGTGTGGCAAAAGCATGTGCAACAGGGAGGGGAGCGTGTTTCTGCAGACACATTGCTTTAACCATCAGATAATGTTTCTGCTGAAATGTTCCTGAAAAACTTCAGCGAGCTGACAAAAACATGAAGACTTTGCAAAGTAGTGCTTTTAGTTTAGCTTCATACTTTCAAAGTGCCTTTCGTCAACTGAAATGGATGCTCACAACAATAAAAACGCCAGCAAAATAAAGAAAAAACTATGAACATAATTGCAGTTGCCTGTGATGACACCCACAGGATGACAGTGACTGGATCAGCAGATTTATAAATGTGGTGGCAAAATATCAGAAAAGAAGGGTAAACTGTGATTGCACAAACGCAACCGGGCCCCTGCAAAGATCAGAAGCAGACAAAGGGGCCCCCGGGACAATAAGAGCACATATTCCAGCCAGCCTCCCGCAGAGGCGGCCACGCATGTGCCCAGAAGGCAGCATAGGAGGGCCCCAGCAAGGATGCCCTGCGGCCATTACGCACAGGCCACAGGAGGCTATTTCAAGCAACCATGAAGAGTTTTCATCACAGGGTGGATTCGCACTTAGCGATAAGTTGAGCAGCTCAGTCATTCAGGAGGGGCTGAGCATAGAGTTGCTGCTCTTCCACATCAAGAAGAGCTAAGTAAGGTCGCTCAGGAGGCTCTCCTTGTGATTGACTCTCCACTTCCCTGGGGAAACCTCGGGATCCAACCAATGAGCTGGAACAAGTAACCAGGGAGAGGGAAGTCTTGGCTTTTTTTTTGCTCAAGCAGCTGCTATCTGATCTCAGATTAGCAAAAGAGAATGGATAAAATTATTTTTGAAAATATTTTCTCCCACATATACATTGACCGTGATCATAGTTTTTTCCATTGATGTTTAACTCACTATATTCTATTGTCAATCTCTGCTTTGTACAGGACCTTGGGTTGCCTTATGCATGAAATGAGCTCTGTATATACATTTAGCAAGAAAATGTGATACAGAATGGTTAGTCTGGAGTTAGCTGAGGCTAGCTGGGATGTTGCTTGATGCTAGCAGCTAGCAGGAAAAAGATAAATGACTTAGATGAGTTAATTTGTAATATTTTAGAAGAAAGATGTAGTGTGGCACACAAGAAAGACTAAATTAATTGTGTTTGTAAGAAAGCCTTATTGGCAGACAGGTGTCAAAGTAAATCTCCTATGTGTGCCAGTAGTTAAACAAGAATTGTTACCCAGTAACAATTAAAAAAAAAAAAAAAAAAAAAAAACAACACCAGAAAATGCTACTTATGCTTATGGAAAAAGTAAGAAAGCATGCTCTGGAGCTAGAAAATATTAAATATTAATTGTGTTTTTCAGTAAATTTGTTTTGTGCTTTAAAAGATGTAATCTAATAAAGCTGCTTTGCTAAACATGCAGCGTATACTTTTATCAGCACCTTTTAGCACCATGATAAATGTCATTACTGCAGCTTTAATGCTAAAGTCTGATAAGAGTTTTAAGCATTCACAAACTCATTTTATCTTATGGAAAATTCAAGAAAGTTCATTTAGAACAAAATTAGGTAGTTGCCGCTTCAGAGCATGTGTGACTGCAGTCGCACCTGTAGCTCCCATACTTACACACATAAAGCCAAAACAAAGTCATACCTGCACCATATGTATGTGCAAAACATTCACACAAGAAGAAAACATTACCACATACAAAAATACAAGAAGAATTGGATGGATTTAGTAACAATGATGGTTTTCCTTAAAATGTATTTATAATCAGTCTTGTTTCTATTTGTATCAAGCCATGCTTCGTCTGTGCCTCCCCTTGAGAGAAATATGCTTTGCAATATGTGGTTGTCATGGTGAAGAGATGACTGAGGAGCCTGGTTTACGAATTTTTGTAGTATTTTTAGTATTTCTACTTGAAGCATGCTCATACCAACCAGTCTTTTGTAAGGGAAGTGTTGTCATTATTACATGGCTCCTGATCAGAAACTCTAATAGTCATTTCTGTGTGAGTATGTGCAATAGGAATAGTAACGTGTTCACGCTTTGTAGGAGCTCTTCAGTTGCCTTGCTCTGGGTAGGAGGAGGTGTGACTCATTAAGTGTCTCTTTGTTTTCCTGTTTGTTCCAGAGTCATTCTCCACCCCTGGATTTACCCAGCATATTGTAACTGGCTCCGAATTACTCTCACTCTAAACTCACAAAGTGCTTCTAATTGATAGTGACGCTTTAATGCGTTTGGCTTTGCATACCTCCCACCATTTCAGCACGGAAACATTCATGATTGGTTCTGATATTGCCTCTAGCATCTGTAACCTCACGTTTGTTGACATTTTATCTTAAAATTTGCACAATCGTGCAATTTAGAGGTTTCATAGAATCATTACATCTATTTTTTTCTGTTCGATTCGTTGCAGTATAACAGGCTCCCTCTAGCTGGCTTTTTGCAGTCAAGGATTAAAGTGCAGGGTCTCCAGCTTTTGTCACAGTCCAGCTCACCTTGCAACCAACCCTTATGGCCTATCCTTGAGGTGGTGAGCCCACAGGGGGTTTCCCATGTCACCCTTTAGGATTTGCCCTTGGGCATAGACCTGGCAACCAGGCCTGGCTCAAGAGAGCAGCTATGGACAAAGAGAACTCCATACCAATGTTGTTTCTCACCATAGGAGTCCTTTGAGTCCTCCATCTTGCATTGGGTAACCCTGGCAACATAGCTCCTAGGATCCCTGAGACACAAACCCCTCCACTATAATAAGTTGTTGGCCCAGTGACTGGCTTCAGATCTTTTTGACCATTGAAAGAAGGGTGGAACAGGAGATCAATAGGTGCGTTAGTGTGGCATCTGCAGTGTTGTTGACTCTGGTGTGGTATGTTGTGGTAAAGAAGGAACTCAGCCAAAAGGTAAAGCTCTGAGTTTATCGGTCTATTTACATTCCTAGCTTCGTCATAGCTCTGGGTGGTGATGTAAGCTGCTGAAATGAGGGTGGCTGGGCTCTTGCTTGGAGATAGATTGAGAAAGTCGC
>JBAMHX010000023.1:5414831-5428390 GCA_037177515.1 Pseudomugil tenellus | reverse complement strand
CTCCTGGGGACTCCCTTTTTCTCCTGGGGGATTTCAACGCTGAGGTTGGCAAGGAAAGGGAGACCTGGGGGGGTGTGGGTGGGAAAAAGCCCCCCCCCCCCCCCCCCCCGATCTGAACCACAGTGGTGTTCTGTTTTTGGACTTCTGTGCTCATCACGGATAGTCCATAACGAACACCATGTTCAGGCCTAAGAGTGTCCATATGTGCACGTGACACCAGGACTCTAGGCCGCAGTTCGATGATCGACTTTGTAATCATATCGTTGGACTTGTGGCCGCATGTCGTGGACACTCGGGTGAACAGAGAGGCGGAGCTGTCAACCACCTGGTGGTGAGTTGGCTCTGGTGGTGGGGGAGGATGCTGGTCAGGGCTGGCAGGCCTAAACATGTTTTTAGGATCTGCTGGGAACAACTGGCTAAGTCCCCTGTTAGAAAGAGCTTAAACTCCCACCTCCGGCAGAACTTCAACCTTGTTCCGAGGGAGGTGGGGGATATTGTGTCAGAGTGGGCTGTATTCCGTGACTCAATTGTCAAGGCGGCCAGCCGGAGCTGTGGCTGTAAGCTCGTTGGTGCCTGTCGTGGCAGTAATTCCAGAACTCGTTGGTGGACACCGGCGGAGAGGGATACCATCAAACTGAAGAAGGAGTCTTACAGGGCCTTTCTGGCCTGCAGGACTCCAGAAGCAGCTGACGGGTATTGACAGGCTAAGCCAAACGCAGCTTTGGTGGTTGCCAAGGCAAAAACACGGGCATAGGAGAAGTTTAGTGAGACCATGGAAAACAACTTACGGACGGATTCGAATAGATTCTGGTCCACCATGCGGCGGTTGATCAGGGGGAAGCAGTGCTCTGTCAACACTGGGGGTTGCTGACCTCGACTCGAGACGTCGTGGCTAGGTGGGGGGAATACTTCGAAGACCTCCTCAATCTTACCAACATGTCTTCCGAGGAGGAAGCAGGGTTGTGGGACTCCGTGGTGGGCTCGCCTATCTTAGAGGCTAAGGTCGCTAAGGTGGTCAGCTTTGCAGGTTGCTGGCAAGGTCATTCCCCAAATGGAGGAGTTCAAGTATCTCGGGGTCTTGTTCACGAGTGATGGAAGGATGGAGTGTGAGATCGACCGAACGATTGGAGCGAGGTCTGCAGTAATGCAGACTCTGCGCCGGTCTGTCGTATTGAAGAAAGAGCTGAGCCAGAAAGCGAAACTCTCCATTTACCAGTCAATCTTTGCTCCTACCCTCACCTATGGTCATGAGCTCTGGGTAGTGACCAAAAGAACGAGATCGCGAATACAAGCGGCTGAAATGAGTTTCCTCCACAGGGTGGCTGGGCTCTCCCTTAGAGATAGGGTGAGAAGCTCAGAGTAGAGCCGCTGCTCCTCCACATCGAGAGGAGCCAGATTAGGTGGCTCGGGCATCTGGTTAGGATGCCTCCTGGACGTCTCCCTGGTGAGTTGTTCCGGGCACATCCCATTGGGAGGAGGCCCCGGAGGAGAACAAGGACACGCTGGAGAGATGATCTCTCCCGCCTGGCCTGGGAACGCCTTGGGATCCCTCCTGATGAGCTGGCAAATGTGGCTAGAGAGAGGGAAGTCTGGGCTTCCCTCCTTAGGCTGCTGCCCCCGCGACCCGACCCCGGAAGACGGTACAGTACGGTACAGTACGGTACGGTATGGTATGGTACGGTATGGTATATATATATATATATATATATATATATATATATAGCATGTGCAATAAACTTTATTTTTAGCAACATTTAGAATGAGTTAGTGATGTGCGTGGTGGAACCCTGGATGTGGGGCATAATTGGACTGAACATTTTTTGCTCTCTGGGTAAGGACTAAAACTAGTTTACTGTACAAAAAGGCCAAAAGTTAAAGTTGCTGAAGCACCCATCTTTCATAGTTGCACGTATCATTTTTACTTCACTATATATATGCATACAGTAAATAGCCTATTTGTGCTGTAGGTGAAAGACTGAATTAATTTGAATTAGATGGAAAGAGCATGAAGATTGTTGAGAAAGCCTAAAAAAACTAACAAAGTTTCAGTGCTGAATTTTCCTGCAGTTGCGAATGGCGGAGAGAAGTCCCCAGATCAAACAAAAGTGCTGACAGGGGGAGGGAGTCATGCTGTAAAATGGGAAATGACAGTGAAAAATGGAGAGAATTGGGCAGACCCCTGGAACAAGATGGCTGAATGGTTACACTCATGGAAAAGGTTGTGACTTGTGATTAGGCCAGAGAGGATAAAAGGAAGTCAGAAGAAAAGAAGCAGAGAATGACAATGAGTCAGAGTGATTGGTTTCCATGGTAACAGTGGACTGGGCATGCAGGGCCAAATGAAAGAGCAGGTCCTTGTGGCTCGGTGTGGATCACCTTACACACATAGCACTTCTGAGTCTGGAGGGGCAGGTTTAATAGGTGATGTGACACCTTTGTGTGTGTGTGTATGATTTATTGCATGCTGTTTAAGTAATTAGCAGACATTTTAGAACAGAATATAGAGGTGCTCTACAAAAAATTTGAATAAATTCAAAAATTGAATATTTGTTTCGTTTAATCTAGAAATTCAAATTTGCAACTAGATTTATTTTACTGCATGTAAACAGGGATGTTATAGGTCTTGTGTTGATATAAGGAAAGATTTGTTTTTTCCACTGCAATCACATTGAGGCAGACTGTGATCTACAATTGTATTTTAATCAAACAATCCACGCTGGAGACTTGGGTGCGGCTCGCAGGAACCGTATGCAAGTTACAACGCCGATTTTTTTTCATAAAAAGCCGATCTATTTAAACCTTTTTAAAAGATCCTTAAAATTATTCAAGGCTATTATTTTGCAATTTAGAATAAAAAAAAGTGAGATCACAAATATATATAAAATGATGTCAAAAGCACAACACCCATCCTTGGTAAGCTGTTGAATATTTCTTTCATATTTTTTCTGGCTTGCAATTTGCAGACGGTGCCTGTAAGGTGATGCATCTGCTGGCTGAGAAGAGAGCAGCAAGTCTCCCAGCTTAAGCAGAGCAAGTGGCGGAGAGTCCCGCCTCCTCTACCTGAAAACTTTAGCATGCCATCTGCTTCAGGAAGTGTGCATATGGCTGCTGCTGCGTGTAACGATGGGACACTATGACCAGAAAGATAGTGAACAGATTTATTAACAAGCTCAAATATATGAAATGCTAAGGGCAATCCAGAGTAGGTGTTAAATACAAGTTCAATTCCAGGATTCCCTACATGACTGTAGGGAATTCCCTACAACTTTCTTTGTAGCAAAATATTCAGCACTAAACAGAAAGTTTCTAACAACTTCCTCTGCTCCCAATGTGCGTCTCTAGCTCAACTATTCTTAAAGGGGCCACGCTTTTCTTTTATTAATATTGTAAACAGCATTATGTCAGTTCATTGTCAAAGATTATTTGTGATCAGTTTTAATCAGTATGATATAACGGGTCAGATTTTACTGTCTGTCAACCACTGTTGGCTCATGTCCCAGAAGTTGCAGAACAAAATGAGAGGGACGTTCTTTTTTGAGGCATATAAATGTGATTATCATCTGCATTACAAGTTAACAAAATCCATACTGTGAAATCAAGTATGGAACCATATGGGGACAGTTGGATGGAAAAGGAAGAGGACCTAATCCTGAGTCCTGTGGGATCCCATGTAAAAACAGGAGCAGAGAGGGATGCAACATAATCAAAGTTGATGCTAAATACTAGAATTAAAACCCTGAATGATGAATACTACAAAATAAAAAAGGAAACTAACAAACCAACTTAAACTAAAACCCACAAACCTTAACAAGCTGAGGTGATTCAAGGTTTGAGTAGGAACATGAATGAAAATAAAGATACACTGTAATAGAATAGACTGTCATTCTAAACAACATTGTCTTATACAACAGTAAAAGTAAAAATTGTTCAGTAAAATATCTATGCATGAATGAACATTGGACTTTTAATAAACAGGCCGAGAGAGAACGCACTGATGTTGTCTGTTTCCCATCAGCCCTTTCCTAATCCGGTACATACTGTGAGTCATAGCAGCAAATGCCATCCTGCATCAACAAAACACTTTTTTCTTTTCAAAATTGCAGTGAAATGTATTATATTGTATCACAATAACCTACATTAAAATGTATTCTGCCCTTTACTGTAAATGAGCTTACTGTGATTATCTTTAAAAAGAAGCTGCATATGTGCATTGACGCTGCTTTTATCAGCATTAGTCAGCCTGAAAGCAGCTGCATGAGGTGGCCTGATAGCTTTTTGTTCTGCATATGGAGCAACTGATAATCTTTGTGCCATAATTCAGTAAAAAGTGAGCAGCAATATCTTACAACGCTTTGAGCCCTATGCATGTTCTTTATGCATTTGCTTAAAAATGGCTTTCCCATAATGAAATGAGTAAATCTCTGCAATAACAGGGTCTATTTTAATACCTTTGGAATCTTATTAAAGGGAAATTTCTTAAAATGTGTAAACAGCGGTATATGTGTTACTGATGAAAAATAAAGAAAAATAGTAACAAGCATAACTAAAAAAAGTTTTAAGCTTCCTAAAAGTAATAGTAATAATGAAAAACAACTAACAAAAACACTTGTTTTTAAATCATAATACCATCGACACTCTGCGTTCGGAGATATAATAAATGGCTCATTAACAGACTTGTTCAGAACTTGAACACAAGCTGTAGAGATTATCTTAATTTGAATCAGGTGTGTTTCAGTTGGATTAGGAGATTCCTGTCTAACTCCATGTCAGTGCAAAGATGCAAAGGTCTCAGCCCTGATGTTCACCAAACAAAACGCTTATTTCATAAGACACAGCCAGAAATTTTTATTCACATGAACAGAAACGCATCCCCATGGTCTGACCAGTCCTAGTTGTAAACCCCAACCAATCAATTATTAATTCATTAAGCTTTAATGGGTTGTCATTTTCAAACAGATAATCCATCTTTCACAAATATATGTCCTTAAAATTTTAATGTTCAGAGAGAAGGAAACTAGCTTTAGAGTTCTTAAAAAATGGATGTCAGACTTGTCCAGATGCAGTTTGTGCCTTTTATCATTCGCTTTTTTTCAAAATTGTGAGGATGTCCAGGCTGAAAGTTTGTAGGACTGGGAAGTGATGGAAAGCTCTGGAGAGTTAAATCATCTGGACAGTTAAATCATGCATGTGACCTCTTTATTTTGTAATAGTGAGACATATTAAAGTAATTATGCATAATATACCTTAGAAACACTGTTTTATTGAACATACAACCACTTTATGCTATTTTTGCAACACCATAGTAATAATTAATACAGATACTTAGAAGAGTGCAGTGCTACCTGCATCTATAAGTACTGAATAATGTGAAGAGCAGTGGGGTGTGTCAGTTATTGCAAACCTGTCACCACAGTTCCTCCCATCATAACAAATCCCATTTTAATCACTTCTGTAAAAACAAACCTATTACATATTTTCTATGGGTGGCTGTAGCTCCAGAGGAAGAGCAGTCATCTTCCAACCAGAAAGTTGTGAGATTAACTCCAGGCTTTCCATGACTACATGTCGAAGTGCCCTTGGGCAAGTCACCAAACCCCAAGTTGCCCCCCGATGTGCCTATCAGGGTGTACAATTGATCATAATTGTAATAGTTTTTTCATTGTTATTTTCTTTTCACTTCTTTATTGTTTAAATGCAAATTCATGCTTGTGTTTTAATGTTTTTGTAAAGCACTTTGAATCACCCTGTGTGGCATTGTATAGAGAGGAGCGACATCAGCAGCAATGAAGTGATCACAACTCTGACCGCTTCATGCAGCTCGCTTCGCCACAATGAGATAAGAGGAGTTCTACTCTGTGTCAACCTGTTAATATATTGATGTGCTGGCTGTAGTGCTGTTGCTGTATTTCACCTGGATAATCTGCCCATCTACATATGTGCAAGAATCCTTCTCTATATATGTATATGTATGTGAGTGTGTGTTCTTGTTGCTTTTGATTTGGATGATTGGTATTTTAGTTTATCTGAGCTGCTCTCCATTTTTGTTAACATTCTTAGGAGGCCTGTTTTGTTTTCTTTGGGGATTTTCGTCATCCCAGTTTATGTTCTTTAGGTCTTTTGTTATATTATTTTGTTATTTTGAGCAGTTTCTTAACCCGTAACTCCAGTGGTTTTTGCCACATGTTTGTGTACCGAATAAATTCATTTTCATCTTTTACCATCCTTCCAGTGCTTAAACTGTTATGGCTTAAAAACTCCCTAACTGTCAAGTTAAACCAGTAAATCTGTTAAATGTCTTACTGCCCACCCAACTGAAGCACACTGCACAACAAATCAAGTGCTCCCTGCCCAGCAGCCCACTCCACTCCTTAGATAATCTGCTCACCTTGCCTTCCCATTGTTCAGAGACTTCAGCTCAAAGTTCAACCAAAGAAACTACTGGTATGATAATTATATATTTTCAATGCATTCCTGTACCTTTTTACATTTTGAAGGCAAAACACATTTTAAGAATAATCTTTTTGAAAATGCTTGCTAAATATAAATATTTGATTTAAAATGATCATAGACATGATTTAAACTCATGTTCATGATTCATGTTCATGTGCTTATTGTCATCTTCTAAAGTGTATTCTGTTGTCCTGTAGGTTTTCAACATATTCAGTAATTCTGCTTCTGTTCTGAAATGAACTGAAAACTCTGAAAACTCCTGAAAAAACATAAGAAAAGGAAAATAAAGGAATGGAAACTGATTTGAGTTTTCCCAGCGATCCTTTGTGTCGAGCTAGCCTTTCAAGTTTGGAGAGGAGCTGAAGGATCTTTTAAAAAACCTGACACCAGCAGAGTTAACAACAGCCTATAAATGCAACAACTCTGTCTGATCTGAGTTTTTCAATACGCCCTATGGTGGTATTCAGTAACAAGCTTAGCACACAAGCAACCATGTAAACAATATTGCTCAACTATACACAAACTATTTTGCATGTTTGGTATATTTTTGGGCTAGTTTGTATAAAAAGATACAAACAAGGGAAAAGGTTAGATAAGTTCAATTTATATTTAAATCAGAGTAAAAGCAATACAAATGTAAATATATTTACCAAAATTGTAAACAACAATAATTAAATTCATTTAATGGAGAAATACTTTCTGCAGGTTAGTTAGATACTCTGACATAAATGCATTACAAACATTGTTTAGGGTCATTAACAGGAATTGTGCCATGCTCTTTGCAGCTAGTAAATCATTTAAACTGATATATAAACTCATATTTAAGATAATTAAGATAATGCACACAGTTACAAACATTACAGTCAATGTATCATGTCCATTTTTATTTTCTCTCTACAAGTAGAGAAAGTAGACCTGTTCTCTGTCTTCCATTACAGACTATCCTCCTTCTTTGTATGCTGTCTAAGCCTCTCCACCTCAGTATAAATAAATAGAAATGTTCTGTTTCTCAGTCCAACAACACACACAGATAGAGATATGAGGAATTGGCTGAGCCTGAAGGCTGATGTGTGGGAGATATATAGTGGAGCTCCCTAATAAAAGGGCTTTTACAGTGTATTATAACCGAAGGGACCAGTGTTTCACGGACCGGCTCACACATGAGGAGCTGCTCAGTCCCACCATCAGATCTCAGCTGCTTCTTTTAGTACGAGGGAGACTCAGAGTAACAGCACAGAGTGGACAGTGCTTTGCTGGACACTACAGCAAAACAATGCTGCTTGTTATTTCTTGTTTGCAAAAGGAGACAAACAACTGAGAATGATGCCCTCAAGAGGTGTTAAGATCGGATTGAGCTATGTGTACAAGATGGACTGTTGGATTCACTGTTAAATCCAGCATAATTTAAGATCTCTACCGTTACATCTGCTATGCAAAAAAACAAGAGAAATCCTGAGAATGTAAGCGCTGGCGCTTGGCTTTTTCAGAGCCAGGGAGCTTTCTGAGCTGCTTGATTTGCCTAATTGCATTACACACCGTCTGACTACCTCACCAGCTCATGCATCTTTCCATCTCATTCACTATTTGGTGAATGCTCAGGGACTTCCTCTGTCCTGTCATCGCCATCACTGGTCTCACAAACATTGTGTATGTACAGTAAATTATGTTATTTAGAGCATTTTCAGCCAACCGTTTGAGGTTGTCTATACATCACGACTCTAAATCCCAAAGCACAGCAGATGAACCCACTTTGCCCCTGTCGGGACCACATTGATGAGCAATGGAGCTTCGCAAATTAACCCAACATGCCACAGAATGACTGTAGCCACTTTAAAAATTATGAGCTGCAGCTGGTACAGGAAGATTGTAGGATGTGTGACACCAAGTAGGAATGTGTGAGGTTGACAAGCGTGTTTGCTGAGCTGTCCCAAACTTCAGTGTTGATCCTGAAATATTTACCACCGAAGCTGAAACTGCAGAAGATGTGAGAAACAGGAATGTGCAGAAAATGCTGGAGGGTTGGATAGACAGTCAAATCTCAGAGGCAGAGAAGTTTATCCTCAGTGCAGAAAAGAGATAAACCAGGAGTCAGCATGAATGCTCAGAGAAGCAGGACATGGCCAAGAGATATGATCATGAATTTTGCAGGTTCTGTAAGGTAAGGTGGAAACTGTTTCATGCTCTGGATTTAGTCTAGATCTCATCAACTGTGCTGTGTGAAATCTGTCAGCATGCAGCTTACCTCCACAAACAGGAAGCAGGGAACGATGGAGCTGCTGCTCTTCACACCTGGCTTCTCCTCCACTGCCATCCTGCTGTGTTTCTTTCAACCAGCCTGTTTCTCTGTCTCCTTATCCTGAAGGAAGGAGGATAATTCAGGTGAGTCCACTGGTCAACAGGAGTAAGTGAAATCCATTAAGGACATATAAGCTGTGAGGTTTCTTCGTGATGCTTTATCTCATCTCTTGCAAACTGCAGTGTTTTTTTTAAACCAGCTAAAAGCATCCAAATCACATTCCAATTCTAATCAGTGTTTCATTGAATAATTACTATTTTAGAGGCAATATATTTATTTTTTGAACATTTTTACAACTCCTGATCCAATGAAGTTGAGATGCTATCAAAAGATTCAGGGATTTAGCAACTAATTAAATGTCAACAGGTCAGTAAAATGACGGCATAAACAGAAGATATTTCTGAGACAGAACCTCTCAGATATACGGATGGAGGTTCAATAAATCAGGACAAACTAAGGGTAAAAATATAAAATAATTTCATAAAATGTTCCCTGATTTGTCATCAAAACGTTTAGAAAATGGAAAAATCTCTGCATGTTCATGACAACACCTGAGGTGAAAACTGGATGGCAGAGATCAGACCACAACAGAACATCATTCCTCTCCTAAGACTCTCATATGGTCTCCTCACATCCCAGATGTTTACAGACAGATATTAAGAGAATGAGATGGTACATGATTCTAAACATCATCCTGAAACTACTTTTTACAGATGTGTTGCTGCCATTATACTAAAAAAAGAAATGAATTAAATAAAGTGAAAGTAAAGTTTCAACACTTGATATGCTGTTTTCCGTTTTACTGGGAATACATGCGTTTTCATGAGATTTGCAAACATTGCATTTTTGCATTATGTTCATATTTAATTTGAACAAAATCCCAACATTTTTAAGTCTCGTTATATGATATTCGAATATCAAAGATATAATATTGTCCCCATCATCATAAAATTAGGTTTGAATTTATACAAAAGGTATTCATTTTGCTGCTCTCTGCTATATTCAATTGTATTTATTTTCTCACACTTTCATGTTATTTTTCTCTTTTTTTGTTTAGTTTGTGAATATTCAGCCACCCAAATCTCCAGTTATTCAAAATGTCATCTCTACATTAATCATGCGTATCCCTCTTCTTCATATTCACTATTTTGGTTACCTGTTGTCATTATTCAGCATTAGATTACTGTTGGAATGTCAAACTCTTGTTCTCAAGGGACACTGGTCTTCAGGTTTTAGATGTCGCCCTAGTTTGCCAAATATCTGTCAAATTAAATGAATTGCCAAAAACGGTTGGGTCCTTCCTGAGTGAAGTTTAGATGTTGCTGCTTATCCTGCTCTTGCCAAGCAGCCACTGAGATAGGCTCCATTCCCTCACGACCCTGCACTGGGACAATCTAAACATCGGCATTGTACTCTTGCCAAGTCTCACCACTAGTTAGTTATTTAGTCCCACCAATAAGCCGCAGTGCTCATCTCTACTCAGAGAAGCAGTGGTAGGCTACAATATGTACATTTATGTTCTGGCATAGTGTAGACCAGAGGTGACCAACTCCGGTCCTCGAGGGTGACCACCCAGAACACATCTAATTCATCAATGGCTCATTAACAAGCAGGTGCAGAAATGACAACAAGTTGTAGGAGAACCTCTTCAATTGAATCAGGTGTGTATCTTCTGGATGGTAGCCCTTAAAGACCGAAGTTGGTGACCCCTGGTGTAGACAAATATGCAGAAAGTCTGGCAGCAGTTAATAAGGTAGCAAACCACAAACATTTCAGAGCTAGTAAAGCACATTCGGAGACTCAGTGAAGAGCCATGACATACTGGTTGACTATGAACACAGCATACAACTGTAGGCTAAGTTCATTTAACACAGTGCTGTAAACAGAACCATGTCGGCACGCTGACGAAGAACTTTCGTGATCAGTTTTTTTCAGATCTGACATGATGGATATTATTTGCCGACCACTGCAGTGCATCCTGTACAACTGGCACAAAGCTGAGTGTGGAGGGAAAAGAGAGTTTGGAAAGCGTGCCTTTTTCTGCAGATTTGATTTGAGGGGACATTGTGTTTATTTGAGAGGGCATAGCCCCCTCTTGCCCCTACCTAAAGCCAGCCTTGCTACCATCTCCTTCTTTTTATCAACACTCAGCAATGGATGATTCTCCCTACACCATTTCACAAAGCTGTTCATTCTCTGCTCTACTGACTCATCAGACGCTCTGACAAATAGATCTTTAATACTACAAACTCCATTCTTTCCATCTCTGACCCATGCAACCAGGGAAGCATCCACATGCATGTTCTCCTATTTCTCTCTACCACACATTGTGGTTTGTGTTGCCAGCGCTGGAAGAGTCAAAGAACATCATGTGTAGAGTGGAGTTTTGTCTATCGAGTGATAAGCTCAATGCAGCAAATGTATGATTGCCCAATCACTTTCAAGTAAAGGCCGATATGCAAACTGCAGAAAGTCTTATGATGCAGCCACCGTGGGCTTAAGGTGTCTCAGAATCAGTCTCTCTATGACCTACGTGACATGAGAAGACAGAGCGACTGGCCTGTAGACCTTTTGCTCCCCTGGAGCACTTTTCTTGGACAAAGGAACCAGGCATGATGTCTTCCATAGCACTGAAACTGGAACTTTAATTGGAACAATTAAAACAATTACATGCATCATGCATTTCCCATGTTCACCACTCACTGCCTGGTTAACCTGCCTGTCTTTAATATTCATATAAAACATGTTCAACCAGTGCAGGTTGTCTATTTAAGATTCTCCCTTCCTCCTTTACTGCTTGTTTCATGCTTGCTGCCACTAATGTTGCAACTGCTGTGATTATCACTGCCCATTGTCATCGGCTTGTGTTTTAACCCCCTCCGTCACCCCAGCAACCACCTGTAGGCTCTAGTTAATTTACAGCTTTGGGTAGTGACAGCTCCTGATAACATCCCCATTAGATCAGTTGTAACTCCAGTTTTTTTGTTTAGTTTTGAAAGTGATGATTTATCCGGGTCATGTAATCCAGTCTAAGATAACTCATATTAACGGGAAGGGTCTTAGTTTCTTTGCTCTCCATTTGGAGTTATGGAAAGAGTGGGAAATTTCACTTACCAGTAACCACTGAAACCATTGATGCTTTTTAGAGTGTACAGTGCTGATAGTAGTAGTTTACAGATAGAGCTCTGCCATCAGTCTATATATATCAGCTAAGATTATGATCCATGAGCTTACTTTGAATATCCCTCATCAGAAAGTGTGACAAAATACTTCACAAGTCATGCCTAAGTACAATAATTCCACCCACACTGGAAAAATTACTTGACCCTGATGGAATTCCAAATTTTCCTCAGTTAATAAAATAGTACTGTGGGGGGGGGCATTAATATTATTTTTTTAAAGCAGCCATATTTGCATGTTGCAGCTCCGATGCCTGACAGAAGTACCTACAGGTGGATTCTGCTTTTCCCCAGTTTCCTATTTATTTTGACAAATGTTTTGATATTAGCTTGTGAACATATTTTCGAAATGTCAAATGATCCCTTTTGCTATATTTTTGTGCTCTGCTTCAGTTTGCTTCCACTTTCGCCCCAAGGAAAATTGACAGCAGTAAAGAGAAAAATCAGACAAAAGGAACTTGCTGCCAAAAACACACACTGTGTGATCTCTGTTGTAGCACTTAGATTTTTTTTTTTGCCAGAATTTGTCAGGCTCATAGCAATACTGCTGGTAAGTGGTAGGTTCGTGCTGAAATGCTTTTGCCTTTTTAATTCTTTCTTCGCCAGTGGAAAGCATAGCTCTGAGGAATGAATAAAAAATAAAGCCTCTTAGAAGACCTCAGAACATAACATTGTGCCAACCAAGACTGCTTTTAGAAAGCTTGTGATTGTGGGAGTGCAACTGCGTGTGAACTTGTCAAAACAACCAAAGAACCCAAAAAGTCTCAGGGTGAACATTTAGAAGCCTCAAGTAATGAAAACCAGCAGTGGAAAAAAAACAAACCTAGAACCAAAAACAGGAACTGTACCCGTCTCTTTTGGGAAGGAGATTAATATGCATTTATTTACCACAGCCATTTTGACCACCAGCTACATGACCATTAAAGGCCCCATATTTTTTGTTCTATTTGCCATTTCACAGTCTATCCTATGCAAATTTATGATGATATTAAGCATTTTGCAACATGCACCAAACTAAGGGTGCACAATTAATCGAATTTTGATCGTGATCACAATTTTGGTGGTCACAATTAAACGACGCTGATCGTCACCAATATTCAAATTCAAAATGCTTGGCTCCACATGTTTTTAACCAGCAGTCTGCTAACCATCAGGGGGCAAACACTCATGAAACTCTCATTAAGCCTAAATAACAAGTGCACATTTTTTGCAGTCACCAGCTAGTTTGACTGATGAGCGCAACTTATGTCGAGAATAGGAATAATACAACAGCCTCTGGATGAAATGAGAACCGTGGTGAGGAGCTTGGGTCTCGAAATGGGCCAACATCAGTTGCCTGTTATGTCAATGGAAAATACCATTGGTAGGCTAGCGGTTGACATGGGTGAACGAACTGAAATTAAAACAACTGTCCATCAACAACTGTTTATCTGGACAATATTATCTGTGTTCAGCTATGAATTAACTATAATACTTTTTTAGATTACCCTTTTTTCGCCTAGCCCTATTTACATGTCAAAGATATTAGTTCAACCTGAGGCATTCTCTATTTTTTATTTACATGCTGCTTTGCACATTTTGTCAGAAGATTTATTTAATGTTTATTTTTATAACACTGATTGGTTTATTAAGAA
>JBAMHX010000023.1:5398620-5413391 GCA_037177515.1 Pseudomugil tenellus | reverse complement strand
CTGTTTCATCCACCTGCACTCCTGAGAGATTAAACTCATTTAACTCTGTTCAGTGCTGCAATTGAATCCTTTCCTTCACGACCACAACAGTTTTAAGGTACAATTCACACTAATAGAAGGTTAAAAGCTTATAAAAGTCAATTTTGCATAATATGGAACCTTTAAGTTGCAAGGTGGTGGTGGTAGATTCACTAAAGACATAGTGTTTTGGACAAACAGCTCAGGATATCTCCTCAAGTCTCAGAGGATTTTTCCTTTAAAAAAGTGTTAAGAGACTTTTGAGCTAATCTTTTTTGGAATGTGTACATAATTCTCAGAAGTATTTACTAATTTGGTAGACAAATTTGCAGATTCATTATGGAAAAATCTGTCCAGCACTCCTTATGCAGAGTAAAGGAACAGTGCAAAAGTCTATTGATCTGTCCTTGAATCAAAAACAGATTTTTAACTCATTTAATAATTATCTACTTATTACAAACTTTTTATTGTAAAAGATCAAATTTCTTCATAATGGAATCAAAGGCAAAAATAAAAATTAAATTGCTTCAAATTTTTGTTTTGTACATCAGCACCAATGTTTGGCTCATTACCTCTTTAAAGGTACAGTGTGTAAGATTAAAAGCATCAAATTATGAAGAAGGGCATAGAATTTTTTTTTCAAAAGCAAAGAGTTGTTGTGGACAGATGCCACGGGCCAAAATTCGCTAGTAATAAAAAAAGATTTCATTTATATCACTTATAGCTGTTTTCCTGAAAAAAATATAATAGAATATGGCATATATTTGCATCTGTCAACTTCAGTAAGCACCATTACCACATAAATAGCTTGATATCCATTTTAGGACTTAAACACACTAAAAAAAGGGATTTTAACATTAGTCTTAATGAGGATGTGCAGCAGCCTATATGACTTGGCCCCATTTTGACACTAATCGCTTAACAAAGCTAAAAAACTACATAATGGTGAAATAAAATGTTATATTTGCTTACTAGCTAAACAGATCCTAGGACTTCCTGGAAAACACATCATAAGCAACAGAAAAGTTGTTTTCTTTTTAATTTATCACTAAGGTAGCACATCTAGCTTTTCAACTTAATTTTTTAACACTAGAACTATGAAACCAGCCTATGAAAATGTTCATCAGACCGTGGCCTCCAGGAGCTATTAACACCTCGTCATCTAGCTGGGGGACTTTAGCCAATGTTGAAACCCAGCTGCAGATTAATTTACTTATACATATCCTTATATTCTGATGGCATTATCAGGAAAAATGAACATGAGAAGATGGAAGAGAGAAAATTTAGTTTCCATTTCATAATAGCATCCAGACAAATAGGTAAAGAACCTAACATGCATGTTTTTGGACTGTGGAAGGAAGCCAGAGTTCAGAAATCGCAGTAGTCTTAAAACTAATGGAGGGACCACTGCAGGCCATCCATTTGTTAAAAAGGGAAAATTTGAAAAAGGATGGCCAAGAACATCTTCAAACAATGGTCATAGTTCCACATAGTTCAACAGTAGACAGAAGATCAGTGTGGTGCTTTAAAAGAATCAAAGAAAATGATGCAGTCAGCAGATAAACTCATACACAAAGATCCAGATCCACCTTATAGGATTGTCGTGATGTTGTATTATTGCATGCCGGATGGAGCAGAGCATCCTATACACCATGATGCAACATGAAGACTGAATATAGAACAAAAAAACTGCTGGCATCTGGATGAAGGACTGTTGATGAAATCAGGAATCAAGCACTTCTACATTTGTGGGAGTAGGTTTACAGTAGTGACCGATTACAAACCACTTGTTTCATTTCAGTGACATGCAGGCAGTGCAACAAATGACATCTCCGATGACAAAATGATGATCAGGAACCAGGGATGTACTAAAGCTAACAAGGACGGAAAGCCTTGTGTGGTATTGTTGATGCTCTTACTCGGCTTTACCAGAGAAACCTTTGAAAAGCAAAACTGGAGGAGAGGGTTCCACTTAAAATGCGCAAATACATGTGTGACTGGAGAATAAGTGAAAACATGGACGGACAGAGATCCATGAATGAGAGAAATGGCTTAAAGGTGAAAATGAGTTTGCTCCTTATGCAGTGAGGTAACATGAAATGGACACAGAACAAATGTATTATGGGGAGCAAAGGTGACTTCATCTATGGCCACTTTAACCTGAGTTTTAATTCAGAATAAAAGTTCAATTAATTTTAAACTGATGAAAATTGACCATTTAAACACATAACACATAAATATAGGACAATTCCAAATTAAACTTGACACCAATTTATCCTATTTTTAGATCGACATGGACTAATACATCATGCAAACGTTCATTTTACGCAGTCTTCTGCCTTCTGTCTTTGGTACATCCTTCCTTCTCCTCCTCAGCTGCTGAAATACATTAAGTATCATGTTTGTGTCGAGCTGGTACTTCAAAATAATAATCAAAATAAATACAAAAATGCTACATGTAATGTGGTTTTCCGTATTAAAAGACAAAAAGCAAGAAGTGTGTTAGGTTTATTTCCCGTAGATGTTAGTTTGTCATATCCAGTCTCTGTCCATTCATAACTCCTCTCAACATCTGAAGAAGAATAAAGAGAAAGCAAATAAACATGTTATCATGTAAACCTCAGTTGGTAATTACTATTTCCATTATTAAATTGCAAATTATTAATACCTAATTAAAAAGCATCATGTAACCAATGTCATCCAGAAGTTTACATAATAAACGGGCAAAAGGACATGTTTGGCCAAAGCAGGACAAAGAGTTGAAGAAATTATGTCAGGAGCACAGAAATTGTTATAATCTTACTGTGGAAGGGGGGTGGGGGGGGGGTGTTATAGGGTTAACATAGGGTTATCCATTAAGTGTCATTGGTGGACGTGACTGATAAACTGTGTCAAATTCAATTATGATGCCTTTATCTACATTTTCAGAATGAACTGGGAGGAAAAACATCTTCATTTTTCTGTCATAAAAGATGACTGTATAAAGTATGAATTAGGTTTGGCAAATTTGATTTGATTTGAAAATCAAAATGTCAGTAAATTATGTGATTAGTTATGGTAGTGGAAAGGGATATTGCCTGCAGGAGAATCGGAAAATCCTGGTAATTCTAGTGTTAAATGAATACAAAGAACAGATTCATGCCGGTTGTTTAATCAGAGAAACACTGAGGTTAGAAGCTGTTGACACCCAAAGGTCTTTTCCTGCAAATGCTTATCAGGGATCAAGCCCTTGAGCTTGACAGCCAGAGGTCCCACATGGGTCTGAGAAAAAGTTTTCCTCTGGCTTTCATCTGTTCTGCATGTGATGGGGATGAAAGACAGGTGATGTTGGGGTCAAATGAAATCAAATCGACATCAGATTGATGTGTCAACATGAGCTCACCTGCCAATCAGTTACTTAACCTGCTGGTGTTGGTTGTTCAGTGAATCAGTTGAATGAGAATTCATTGACAATGTAGAGGATCTCTAAGGTATAAGAGATATGAATTACAGCAACAGTTTTTTTACACAATATTTCCAAAATATGAAAACATTATTTACATAATAGAATTGGTCTATATACCAGGATTAATATATTGATACTTTGATGACTAACTTTCAGCACAGATTCCTTCAATCTGTCCATTTAATACTTAATACAAACATTTTGACTTAACACGCATCCAGTTTACAGGTCGTCACAGGACTGCTGTACATCACACAACCAGCAGGTAGCAGTACTCCCAAATGAGCTGTTAAACGCCTTTTAGCAAACAATTTGCCAGAGAGAAGAGACGTGTTCGTTGGGCTTCATCCCACCGTCACTAGACAGAAGTTGTCTGTAACAACATTGTCCGATTTTACTTTTACTTTGTTTTCTTTCTTCATGTAAGCTAATGAACTCTGCCTCATTTACAAGCAAAATCTACCAACAGGAAAAGCTAAACAAGGGGCAGCGGATCCATCTTTTACACACTGAGCCATGTGGCACTCGAAGCTAACAAAGAGGTATTGCCATTTAATCATTTTCTCCAGTATTTGACCATTTTGATCCACTTGTTAGCCGAGTGTATAGCAGGCACAGTAAACAGTGAAAGGTCTCTAACAGACGGTGCTTCCTTCCCATCATGCAGCACCTACATCCAGATTTACTGGTTTCAGCCTTGTCCTTTGCTATGACAATATTGAAGAACTAATTTAACTTCTTTATGCCCCATGTTGTGAATTTTCAAGAAACTTAATTTGCAAACTTTTTATTGATTTAATTTTTTCCATTTTAATTTATTTATTTAATTTTTCAAATACATTTTCTTTATGGATTTTTTTTAGTATATTTATCTTTTAGTGTTTTTAAAATATTTAATCATAGTTAATTTTATTCACATCTTTTTTTCTTTTAATTATCTTTGTTCATTTTTTACTTAATTTATTTTGCTTTTAAATAACTCTAAATAATTAAAATGGTTTAACAGGATTTTACTGTTACATTTAGAGCAGTGATTCCTTGCACTAGTGAGAAATGTCATCACCAAAATGTGGTACCAAATCACAAGATGCAGTGTGCGAAGCTCTGATGTATACGTGTGTGCACCCAAATGGCCACATGTGAGGAAACGGTCTGTTTAGATTTGGTCTAATTAGTGGGGCCGTATGAAAAGTGCCTTTATTTGTCAGTCCATCTATCAATCAGAGAAAATCAAGTCTACCTCTCAGCAGAGACCATAGAGAAGGGGGTTAAAGAAAGCTATAGAAAAAAAAACTTCAGAGGAATTAAACCAAAATGGAGGAGATGAGAGCAGGACAATGAGCCACAGGGATAAAGTTGCACACACACACACATACACACACACACTCAAACATGTTCATGAGGGTCAGCAGAACGTTTGAATGGCCCTGCCGCTCTGGGGACTCTAGTCAAAGAGTAGAGACCGGGGCAGACAAATGTTCTCTTTTCAGCCTCTGCAGTCCACCACCCTGCTCTAGGACATACCACATGCACCCCCATGTGCATGAGCACACACACTTAGAAAACACACAAAGGCTAATTGGGCACATAAGTCTGGACCGTGCCTGGTTCTGCCCTTGCCAGGCAATGCTCTTGCAGCTTGCATGTCCTTTTTATGCTGAAATGATGAGACAGTAAGACTGGAGATGCAGCAGCAATGCAGCGTCAGGCAGCTATTCTTTTATTTCTGTGAGCTACATCCAGACAGAAAAACAATGCTGTACCCTGAATATCTGAACCTGTCATCAAAGGATGCATCAGTAGGAAAAAGTCATGGAAATAGAAATAAATACCTTATTTTGCTCCTTTGAAAATGTTGCTTTTTCTATTTTTATCCTTTTGGGATATTTCTTGCCCTTCGCATCATCACATCAATCTCTTTCATGTCAGATCCAGTGTTTGCTCGGCACAATCACACTGACTATATGAAGTCTGCAAACATGCTCAACCTTTCTTGACTCTGGAGTTCAACCACTAAAAAAGACTCATCTGACTATTTGAAAAGCATATCTTGCTATAAAAAGAACTAAGGGAAAAGATGAGCGTGATGCCATAACAGGATTCATCCAGTGCCATGTAATTAAGGGTTTTGCTTGGGGAATACCACAGCATAACACACAATGCCCCAGAGACAGGCGCTGACACACCAACAGGCACATTGAGACTCTAAGAAAGCCAATCCATGACTGGAAAAGATGCAAGACGATGACTTTTCCCAACATAACTGTTTTCTTCTGGCACCCCAGTTAGGCAGGTCATTCAGATCATCCTGGCAGTGCACACAGGAGAGGAAAACCTGCCGGATGCCCTTCCATTCATCCCCTCCCTCATTACCTTGGATACCTTCCAGCCAAGCTGACGGTTGTCGTGGCACCAGATTCCTATGTGCTGAGCATGTCAGAGCAAATGATTGGAAAGTGGCGTTAAAATGCTCCTCCAGCCAGCTGTCTGTCTCCTTTCTTCCTTCTTCCTCCTCTTCTTCCTCCTCGCCTCCTGCTGCTTATCGGTACAGAGTCAAGAGCATGAGAGAGCAGTCAGAGAGACAGCGGTAGCAACGGCAGCGTCTCTGTTTCCAAATCCTCCACACACACCTTAACTCTCTCTCACACACACACACACATACAAACACACTCCGTCCTCCTTTTAATTAGCTTGTTCCAACGACCAGCAAAGACTAATAAATCAAGGGGACTGAAATCACCTCCTGAGGTCCGTTGATCTGGTGAGAGGACACTGAGGAGAGGGAGGGAGCTCATGAACACGTGTGTGAAGGAGAAAGAGTGAGTCAGAGTGATCAAGAGCAGAGAGAGAGAGCAAAACAGAGAAAGAAGGGGAGGGCATGCATTATGGGTTTCAGCTCATTTGTATTCAAAGCTTGTTTGTCTCTCCATCCCTTCAACCATCTTTACCTATATCTCCCTCTTTGCATCCACTGTTCCTTTTTTCTTTATCCCTTTCCCATGAACCTGACCTAAAAAAAGAAAGGAAAGAGGGATAAAAGAAATCTGCAGACTAAGGACACAGGGGGGCAAAAGAAGGATATATGTGTGTGTTTTTGTATGACTGCTTGGCTGGATGCCTCAAGCACAGCATGCTCAGGAAGTTAACAATACATGACTTTTGATACAGCGCTGCTGGAGCATGTGTAACACCACAGGTCAGAGCTGGTATCGGAGGAAGAAACCCAGAGGTTGACGGGCGAAGAATGACAGTAGGGGGCCGTGTTTTTACTTCAGTTGTGCTAATAAAGGTTAATTAGAAGTTTCAGTTATGTTTAGTTTGAAAAGCAGCAAAATCGAGCCGGAAAGGTTTGTTGACATGCAAACTGCTTGGACAGAAGATCTCAGGACATTTGTATTTATCTGCAAATTCAAATGCATTGTGGGTTCTCTCCTATTTAATTGTTTTTTTTTTCATTTGTATGTATTTTTGTTTGCTTTTATTATAGACCTTATAACCGCTGCAGTGTTGTTGTTCCTGCAGCTGTCGGTGTCTGTGCAACATTCTCACTCCCAATGCGTCAACAATTGGATGCAAAACCAGATTCCCAATTCGTCAAAGAATTAGCCTATATGTACCCTTTTTTCTTCATGTCTGGACGGGTTGAGCAACCCAACAGATAAAGTTTTACCTTACCTTACCTTACCTTACCTTACCTTACCTTACCTTACCTTACCTTACCTTACCTTGGCACTCCCACCAAGTCTGCACCACTGATATGAACATTATCATCCAATTGAATGAGCATTAACAATACATTGCTGTATTGTACAAAACAATCTGCTGTATTTTAAGATTGATTGTGTATTCATGCGAAATAACTGTGGTTCACAACGAGAGTCTAACTCACCAATGAATGTCTTTGTGCTCATCCATCACATACATCTATTTTTGCTGTGCTTTTCCTCGCCGGGTAGAGTCACGGCATGAAAAACTTACCAGCACAATCAGCGGGGAATTTCCCTCCAGGAGTCCAAGGTATTCACCAGAACTTCCAAAATTCCATCCAGTGCAATGTTCGTACATTCGAATTACATCCTATATGCCTAATCGAGGGGCTGCAGTTAGCGCTGCAGCCTCAGAGCAAGCAGGTTGCTGGTTCGAATCTCGGCTTGGACGGTGACCATTTCTGTATGGAGTTTGCATGTTCTCCCTGTGTTAGAGTGGGTTCTCTGAGGGTAATCCAGCTTCCTCCCACAGTCCAAAGACACGCACGTTAGGTTGTATTTACCCCTCACATTGTATATCATTATTTTGCTTCCCTATTCATTTTTTCATTAATCAATAGTTTTACAAAAAAAAAAAAAAAACTCTCACACAGGGCAACAACATAAATATTAACTCTGCTCCGAAACCCTGAATATTTCACCACTTTACATCAAATCAGCTCACCAAATGAACAACAACTCTAATATCAAAATTGGATTTAAAACACGATGTCAGGGCCAATCAATTTTGTGAAAAAGCTTTGATCTGATGCAGCCCATTACATTTTTCTGCTTACTTTTATAGTGCAGACATAAACAACAGAACAGGTGATCCTGTGTTTGTGGAAAACACCCACGAGGGCAGACTGAATGTAGACATTGATGTTGGGTGTGTCTCTTCATTAATATAGCATTACTTCAGAGGCACTCTGCGCATTTAATGCACAAAGCTTCTGACCTATTTAATGGAAGGATAAGATATCAAGAAAGAGACAAAAAAAAACTCAAACCTTGTATTTCTTTTATCTACATGAAACAAAATCCACTAAATAAATTTGACCACATTTTTCTGTCATCCCTTCCAAATGATCACCTCACTGGGTTCTCCTCCCCCCTCCTCCAGTGCTGAGTGAGCTGTTCTGGGTTGTGTGGGTCTCAGTGGGATTGTCACAAAGGTAGATGAGATATGGCCTGAGCCTTGTGGAAATGAGAAATCTGCCCGTTATGGAGCTATTATGGTTTACAGCTCATCTTATGCCTGTCCCAGGGGTCTACTCTCCTCCTGGTCATGTACCCCGTAGCATCTCATTGGCCAAATCCTCCCCTCTATGTCTGCTTGCACCATCTTCAAGCTTTTTGGGGCCCCACGTCACAAACTCCATCACTGATTGATGGAAAGAGGAATCTGAGGACAAAGGGAAGAGGATAAATATTAAAACAAAAACTATGCACATGCAACCATGTTAGTTAGTGGATGGATAATGCTCCTTTGGTGGAATGACACACATTTCTTTACCTTTACTGCTTACTTGCACCTGCCTTGTGTGAATAATTTATTTGATCAATTCAGGGTCAGCTGAACATCAGTCTGTCATCCATGTGAGAGTATGTTTCAGCTGTAAGCAGAAAGAAACGCTTTATAGCAGGACAAAGGATCACTGAAAGAACAAAAACCCAATGTTCAAGATGACTTCATGTAGAAAGAATTCACCCTGGATGCATTTTAGGTCTATTAACTTAATTTATGTGAGCATATATGAGCTAATGTTTGGCTTTATTTAGCAAGGTTATTTGTGTAATTAAGACTGCATTAAACTTTTATCAATTTCTAATAGCCCCTAAAGGGATGTAGCTTTTCTTCTTTGTTCTGTTTGTTTTTCACATCCTCTAGAAGAAAATTTTTTTTAAATTACACTTGGTTGCAAAAATTAAATCAGAAGCAGCAGATGAAATAACACATTTTCATTTTTAGCTTCTTTTTGCCTACTTTTTAATGAATTTGAGCATTTTTTTATGGAAGCCCTGCTTGGATGTGATTATATACATTCATTCATCTTTTTAACCGCTCTATCCACGTCAGGGTTGCGGAGAGCTAAAGTCTATCCCAGCAGTCATTGGACTAGAGGCAGCGTACAGCCTGGACAGCTATGATACAAAAAATGTAAAACAAATTGGATTTGATTGGAGTATTAGTGATCTACTTGGAGAAGGGTTGGTTTTTATTCTAATTGCTGCAGGAATCAAGGACCTGCATAAACTCTGTCTCTGAAGGACATTTGCTGGACTGTCAATGTTTGGGAGCGGTGTGGTGGCAGGATAGGGCACTGTCCCTTAACATGGACGAGAGCTTAGCCATTATGTGCTCATTTTCTAACACATACTGTAGAGTCCAAGTACCATCCCAGTACAGAGTTGTTCTGTTTCTGCATCAGTACAGTCAACCCAGTAATGAATGCAAGCTGATTTCAGAAGGAGGTGCATCCATCACTGATCAACGCTAGATGTGTTGATCCCTTGTCATGCAAGTCTGATAAAGCCGGAAATTGACTTGTCTAAATATTAAGATTCACCAAACAGTTATTTTGGAATTACACATATAAACCATGACTTTCGCCTTGTCATGGGCTTTTGATTAATGAAATCAACACATTCTCACTTCCAATGTGTCAACACACTGACAAATGGTCAGGGTCCCTTAGCATCACATGCTGGCTGGTTAAATGGCCGTTTTTCATCATTTTTGGATGAGTTCAGTAACCTGTCAGATTTACATAAGACTGCATCACCAAGTTGGATGTTATCATTCAACTAAATGGACATTATCAGTAGGTTATCAGTCTACTTGTACAACTCAACAGGGCCGACTAGTAGGTCGGTAGATTGTTATCATCTATTCCTGTCCCTAATCAGCAGCATTGATACTTTAACTAAAATGGTGGACTTCACTTTTATTTTCAGCAAAAACTGCTGTATTTTAAGATCATCCATCCATTTTCCGCTGATTCCCGAACGGGGTCGCGGGGGGCTGGAGCCAATCCCAGCAGCCAACGGGCGAGGTAGGGTACACCCCGGACAGGTCGCCAGTCCATCACAGGGCCACACATATAGACAAACAACCACGCATACAGACACTCACACCTAAGGTCAATTTAGAGTCCCCAATTAATCCCCAAGGTGCATGTCTTTGGACTGTGGGAGGAAGCCGGAGAACCTGGTGAGAACCCACGCTAACACGGGGAGAACATGCAAACTCCACACAGATAGGCCAACGCCCGAGCCAGGGATGGAACTGGCAACCTGCTTGCTGTGAGGCTACAGTGCTAACCACCTCACCAATGTGCAGCCCTATTTTAAGATCAGTTTATGATAAATAGATTAATTCATGCAAATTAACTGTGGTACACAACAGAGGTTTAACCCTTTAATGCCTAATCTGTTGTGTATGATACATAACCTGACTGAGACATTTTGCATCACTTTATGGTAGAAACATTATCCTGCTATAAAGCTATTCTTTCACATGGTAATATATGATAAAAAATAAAAAAAACAAGTAATTTTTAAAGGATCAAAATAAAGGTTTCAGATTTTAAAAATTACAGTTTTCTGAGCAGTTGTTCTTATTTCAGGCAATAAGGGGTTAACCCACTGATAACGTCATGTTATTAGTGAGTTGTGCCAAACACATAGAAAATACCTCAAACTATGCATGACATCTTGCATGCTTTGACATGTTGAGTGAGAAGAGACATTGCTTAAGTGTTTGTTGTATTAATGTTTTTCATTAAAAATAAACAAAAAAAAACCCACCAGTACCAATGAAGCCAATAATACGGTGTACACACAACTTCCAAAAATAAAAGGCTTTGTCTTAATTCATGCACTGCACATTTTGAGGTGTCTTCCAGCACTTGACTGTTGCTAATTCATTTCTATTTGGCACACAATATCTTCTGGGTGATTGGAGACCACAAAGGATAAATAGCATTAACACTTCATTTTAAGCTAATTTGGCACCAAACAAATAGCGCATTTGAAGTGTGGACCCTAAGTATACTTCGATTTGGGAGAGTACTTGACGTGCCAGTATGATGTCTGCGCACTTCAAATCCGCACTTCGAACTATGCAGACCATGAATCAAAACACAGCCAATGTATTCCCCCCTCCATTGCTTTCCTGCCCATTTCCCCCAGCACTAACTAACCAGTACACACCAACACTCGCCTGCATCATTACACCGGGAGCTCCAGCTGTGGTCTGCAGAGGAAATTCATTAATCAGCTTCACAACAAAGGACCAAATTCCTGCACTATCCTTAGTCCTTTGTCTGAACCACAAACACAATCTCTGCAAAAATTCTGCCATCTGAATGCACAAAGAAGCTCTTCCCCCATGCATCTTGCATCTTGTCTTGCTGTGTTTAATGAGGAGCATTTTCCTAATTTGGAAGTGGATAAAGAAATGAATGGATCTGAACATTATTATCCATAACATACATGCTTTGTTTTGGTTTTTGTTGCTCAGGTGTCATATAGTAGAAAACTCTGACTTCATCAGTAGTCTTATTTAATATAATTTTTGACTATTTCCTTTCACCTTAACGCTGTCCTATTTATCATGGCACTGTACTGCTTCACACAAGCAACGGAAAATGCCATTACTGAAAGACCATTAACATAAACACATGTGGACAAGGTTCTACAAATATCAGGGGGAAGCTACAGCAGGTGCCGTCTTCCTTTCACTGTAATTGGAAAATAAAATTCCTTCTCAGGCATTTATATTTTCTGAGCTATGGTTGGTTGTTATTGACCCCACCCCTTCCCACAGAATGCACTGAAGTGGTCCCTTGCTCATTTGCTATAAACCCCTCAGGCACAGAGGGGAGTGATGCATGTTATTGTGAACACACCAGATGGGGTCTCTTAGATAAGATGGAGGTTGTGCAGCAATCTTGCTTTAATGACATGTAAATAGAGGCGACTCCAAGCTGGAGATGGCGACAAGATTATTCTAATGGATTACAGAGTAAAGTAAAGTAAGTGACAGGTTGCAGACCTGCATTAAAATAAATTATGCTTGTCAAACTCGGTCCAGCATCCAGCTCCTCTCAGACTGGAACTTATTATTAAAGGCAGGTTTATTTGTACAGTAGGGTAAAATTTTGCTATCAATCCAAAACTGAGTTTATTCAGGAAAAGTATTGCTTTTGCTTGAAATTTCAGAATCTTTTAATAATTTAGTTTTTTAATTTTTGATTGTGCTTATTTTTATAGATGACAGATTTTTATAAACAAACTGGTCAAAGTAAATCCTTAGTTTGTTCAGTTTGTTTATAAAAATCTGTAAAATATAAAATAAAACCTGCAATGTAACAATATAATAAATTTTCTTTTTAAAACCATTTTTTCTTAAAACCATCTGCAAGAAAAATACTTTATTATACTGGTATCGCATGATACTGAAACTACCCTTGATGTCTGATGTTTGGATTGATACAACTAGCACATTTGTGTACCGTGATTCATTTAGAAATGAATTCAAATTGCTTTACATAAAACATTAAAAACATCACAGCAGAGGACCATAAATGAAATTACAGTGTGATCAGTGATTGTTTTGATAAAATACAGCAAAGAGAAACAATTTGTAAACATTGAATTATAACAGCTGTGAGTTTCAGCAGGTTTCTGGAAGTTAGCATGAAAACTGAACGCTGCCTTTGTGTTTACTTCTGACTCTGAGAACAGAAAGTAGACTTTACTTTGGGATCTGATTGGTTCATAGCAAACCGGAAGATCTTGAATTGTATTTAAGCTTCATGAACACACAGCAAGATTTTAAAGTCATTTCTTGAACTAAATAAGAAGATAATTAGGAAACCATGGAAAATACAGGAGTCTAACCGTAATCGTTAACTTTCTGACTGAATTTACAAACTGTGTTTTATTTATTTATTACTGCTGAGTAGAGTCCTTCCTCTTTGGTTCCACTCAAGACTTCAATTCAATTCAGTTCAGCTTTATTTGTATAGCGTCATTTCATGCCAATGTCATCTCAGGGAGCTTTACAGAAATCAATTTGAGCCAATTCATAATAAATAACGTAGCTAAGGGAAACAAAAAAACTGCATCAAATCTTGACTTGGGTCTAATCTCCCATCCTGAGCTGCATGACAGAAGGAAAACTCTCTTTTAACCAGGAGTTGAGAATGAAGTCCGAATAACTAGGATTGTGCCTGAACACACATTTAGGCTGCATTTCATTTCAGGGATTGCACTGAGTATGTAGTCTATGGAGTTGCCAGTGTAGTTCTAGCCTTACGTTTGTGAAAAGAGACAGCCTGCTAAGTCATTCTATTGTGTTCCTGCCACTTTGCCCAGCAGCTGAAGATGTGAAAACTGTTAAAAGTTTAATAATCAAGTTACTTAAATCCTTCCCAGGATTTCCCTCGATTAAATTTACAAATAGAGATTTTACTTTTATTTGAATTTACCTTTAGTTTTATATTTATGGGAGAATTATGGAAAAAATGAGATCCTAAAAGACACCATGAGTAAGCAGCATGCTAAATGGTGTGTGGGTTTGTCAGGTGGATTCGGTGGCACCTTCTAAATAGTGCTTGGTATGTCAAGGTGAGTCATGAAGCTACCTGTAATGATGGTGGCTCAAAAACAGAAGGAAGTTTTAACAGGATTTATTGGGATAAATGATGATCAGAAACCTGTGAGGAATATGGAGGAGTACAGGAGTTTTGTGGGGATAAAGAACAGGAAGGCGGGCTGAGGAATGTCCAAGGAAGATAGGTGACTTGGAGCCAGGACCAGGAGCAACCAGGAATGAGCATTATAGTCAATGTCTGAAGGGGAATAATCAGAGGAGTGCAGATTATAAGGAGGGGGCGAAGGCGGGACAAAGTCTAGAGGTCAAAGAAGCTATAGTCCAGTTTCGGGAGGTCGACTTGGAGACTGCAGGAGCAGGATTTTCGGGTCAGGAAGTTGGCCCAGAGGCCGCAAGAGCTGAAGGCCCAGATCTGGAAATCAACACGGAGGCCACAGGAGCCGAAGGTCTGGATCCAGCGGTTGGTCCGAAGGCCAAAGGTCAGGATCCGGAGGTCGACAAAGAAGCAGGAGGCCTGGATCCGGAGGAGAAGCCATGGCTCGGTCTAGGACCTCGTCTGACACTGGCAGTGGGGTGGCAACGACTGTAGAAGTGGAAACCAGAAGAGGACCCCCTTGGAGATAGGAGCGCCATCCTCTGGCACAGGAACCACAAGTGGAGAAAGAGGAGCCCCATCCTCAGGCGCAGGAACAAGATCAGAAGGAGCATCGAACCCCGAAATCTCCTGGGAGACGGGATTGGAAGGAGCGTCATCCCACAGGACCTCCTGGAAGACAGGGTCAAAAGGAGCATCCCAACCTGGGACGAGAAACTATTTGGCCACTGTCAGCTTTTCTGAAATAGTGTATAGGCTTGCCAAGCAGTCAATGTACGTTTTGGTTGTTGTGTATATATATCTATATATATATATCTATATATATATCTAGGGGACATGAACATA
>JBAMHX010000023.1:5345746-5355831 GCA_037177515.1 Pseudomugil tenellus | reverse complement strand
TATTTATTATGTTAATATTTATGTGTATATATATGTATATGTGTATATGTATGTCTCTTTCTTTTAAATATTCCTTTAAAAAAATTAAAAAACTATTATATGGGCTTTGTATGTAATATTTTTGCATCTTACTGAATTTTTTTTTTTTTTTTTTTACCTTTTTTCTGTCTTTCTATAATGCTACTGTAACACTGACATTTCCTGGACTAGAATGACTAATGTCTGATATTGTTTAATTCTGATTTGGAATAAAGTAATTTCATATACTTTTTTCATTTCTAACGTTACGTTGGATTTATGGTCCTTTCCTTTCATGTATAAAAAGCTTAACAAGGGCAAGGAAAGAAAATACCAGTTCTGGTATTTCTTCTCAAGCATATTTTTAAACCAGCCTGAAACTTTTTTCCTTTTTTGCTGTGTCACCTTTATCCTTTCATCATCAGTAACACTCATATTTACCCATATTTTTTTATTTTTAATTTATTTGTACAGGACAATTCATCAACAGGGTGATTCAAAGTGCTTTACAGAAACTTTAAAAAGTAAGAAGCACTCTTTAAAATTAAAACAATTAATAAATGAAAAGAAAATAACAATTAAAAATGAGTATAATGATAATCAATTCTAGATTCAAAACTCTTTCTTTACTATGACTCCAAAAGTATTCAAATAGACCTTGTGGTTGCAGAGATATACATATTTCATCATAGATATGACATTTATGAGCAATATTGCAACAACAAATTCTTCTTAGTATAAAATATAAATATTAAGATAGTAACTTTGTTTCAATTGACAGTTTTTATTCACATTTATCTAATATAAATAAGTAAAGATGCTTTTAGATATAAAAAATCACCAAGTTTTACTACTTTTCATTTGTTTTTACTGACATAGTGAGAGCTTTATATATGCTTTGTATTATCGGGCCTGTGTTTACATGCTTGTAATGTACTTAGCTACATGGGTCTTTGGACAGCTTAACCATCCCCTGTGCATTAGCTGAGTTGTAAAACTATAAATAGAAATATCTACAATCCCAACTAGAGTCACGCATGTCTGCTATTAATAAACTTTATTTTAAACATCACTGATTTTTCTCATGTTTCTCTTAAATGAACATGAAAGGTGCCTGTGAAACAGCTAACAAGAAATTCCACACCCAACCCGTAAGTGGTCTCCCAGGACTATGGTGGTCTGTGGGTGAAGATGGAGTCCAACCAGGTGACTAATTGTGCAGAGTATTCCTCGGACATCTTTGATGAGCGACCCCAGGTTCAAGCCAATGTTCCTGCACTGATTACAAGATACTACAGTGTGATGGATGATGAAGGTGCAGATAATGTCTTTATTCACCCACCCACTCCTCCTGCAACCTGCTTGATTCCTGTGCTGCCAGCAGAGGAAAGCCCATGTGTGGCAGACTGTAATTCTGGTGTGACCCCTTCAAATGGAGCGACTGACGCCATAGAGGCTGAAGCTAATCCCATAGGATTAGATTGGCATGAGAGTGAGAAGCAGTTAATGGCAGCACGAAACGAGCCGGATGTAGCAATATTAAGAAAAGAACAGCCTTCAAAAGAGTCTATGAACATCTCATTGCCCAATGACGAGGACTTGACTCCGCCAGCTTATCAAGAACAAATATCCACTGATGGTAACGCTTGTCTGATGGAAGCATCAGATGAACCTGGGAAACAATATGAGGACAACACATCGGAAGATGAAGGATCAAATGAAGAAACTGAAGATATTTTAATTCTGACTGAAGATGAGGAAAGTTGTGGGGAGAGTGACACAGAAGAGGACAAATATCCACAACAAAAACCTTCAACACTGAAGGAAAATGAAACCTTTCAAGATGAAGAGGAAAGGAAAAATAAACCTACGGACATTTGTTGTCTTGATGAAAGGGAATCTGACCAGTCAAGTGATAATCTAGATGCCCCAACACTGCTTGGTCTCTGTCCAAATTATGACGATTTTCAAGCCTCTGCTCTATCAGCTATCTGTGGAAGAAGGCAAGACATGATAGAAGTGATGACCAATCAGTTGCAGATAGCTGACTTCCCAGCAGAGGTGACCAATGACAATGAAGGGCATGTCGACAGCAGGCCGTTGGATTACACCCTCACAAAATTTGACTGGGTGAGAAGAGAAAGTGGCAGTACAGAAACGCAGGTAACTCAACGTTTCACCTCTAAAGAGTCGGGAAAAATGGTGGAAAAAGGAGATGAAACCCGGAGAATAGTAACTGATCTTCAACAAGGAGAGCAGCTGCTTCAGCGTCTGCAGATGGTGCAGTTAAGACATGACGAGATCCCTAATAAGCCCCAGGAGGTTGTCAAAGTGCTGAGAAGTAAGAGAGGAGAGAGTATGCAAGGGGAAGATGAGGATGACAATGACAAATTTTATGATAAAGAAAATGTAAGCATGACAAAGATCGATGAGAATGAGAACAAGCAAGTTCAAGCCAAAGCAGGGACATCTTTGTTTGCAATTCCAGGAGAGGCAGACAAAGAGATTATGAGAACTGAAGCAAGCGATTCTGAGGATGACCAGAGTGACTGCTTGGTACCATTTGATATGCCTCCTAACTCTTATGAAACATCCTCTGCTGAAATTCCCTTTACATCAGCTGGACACCGATTCTCAGCTGCTGAAACCTCAATGGAAAGGCAGATCCACGAGGCAGCTCAAACGAAGCAAAGCCTGCAGAGAGCCGACGGTGTTTTCAACCTTGCAGATAATCCAGATGTGCTAGAGATTCCCTTCAAGTCAAATGTCTCTCTTGAGTCACTTCTTACCAAGGCTTGCACCAGTCAACAAACTCAGTGGCAATTTTCTGAGAAGAAGATGCAGAAAGAAATAAGTCAGGAAATTCAGAGAGAGCTTGTGTTGCTCAACCAGGGTAAGATTCCAGGGGAGTACAGCAAAGGGGAGGTCCGCCAGTTAAAGGAGACAAAATTGCTGTTTGAAACTTTCCAACAGGGCAACACAGAGGGTCCAACAAGGTACAAGAAAGCCACCGTCCCAGTGGTGAAAGATCAAGTCTACCCTTCTGTTCTGGAGCGAACTCGTAGCCTTGAAATGTTTTCTCTGAAGAGCAGTCCTGTGTCCAGAACACATTCTCTCAAGCTATTCAACCCTCCAACCTCAGATAGGGACAAAAGTCCTGAAAACTTCAGACCAAAAAGCCCAACTGGGGGAATTCGGGACAAATCACGCCTATCCCCTTACCCAAAACAAGACAAGCATTTGCGATTGCACAGAAGCATGGACTCAATAAACAGTGAAGCCTCTAAATCAGTTGTGGAAACAAGGGATAAAATAACAGAGACAAATAAAAGTCAAGGATCCCCCATCCTTAAACAAAACCCATTCTTCAAGTTGCGTCCAGCACTGGCCTTGCAGCCAGAGGTTGCCAAGGACATCCGAGAGGCTAAGGAAAGAGAAGAAGAGCTGCGCAAGCAAAGAAGCACTTTGTATGGAGAACACAGACAGAATAGTGAGGATGAAGAAAAATCTCGATCTGCACTGACTCCTAAATCCGGTTAGTCTGCAAATATTTAACATTACTATAGGTATTGCTGTTGCCAGCAGTTTTAATATCACAGTGTCAGTTCATGACATAGTATTAACTATTTTTCTAGATGACTTTAGATTTGTTCCACAACTGAAATATCATCCATTTTTAAATATTCCTTAAAGGCTTTCATAATGCAAACAGGACATACTGGTCTGAGTAAAAGCCTTTCAAATTGAAACTATAAATGAGAGTCACTGAGATCTTTATTCATTTGGCACACATCCCTCTAGATCTAGGGATAAAGAAGATCATAAAAAATTTTGAAAAAGGTCTCTCAATATTAGCATGATGTAGAGATATCTAAGGCATCTTGCCCCCAACTTACTGTCAAGCCTTTCACATCTGGTTAACGTCACGCCATTCTAGCAGCCGCCTTGATCTAAGTCAGCAGCTGCAAACAGGCCAAGTGACAACATGAGGGGCTACTATTTCTAATTAAACTTGAGCTGGAGGCACCTCTGCTCTGGCTATACTTTTATAGTGTTACAGTTCATTGACTGAGGAGCCAAATTGCTGGTATTTTCAGCCAAAGTGGCTAAATTACAATTAGTGAGTAAGATTAAACAGATTAAACCATGATTCAAGAGTAGATTATGTCTAAATTTAGACAGGAGAATTTATTAATTAATTAATTAATTTATGAGAACATTTTTTTTGTGCAACTGTGGCATCAAAAGTAAAAAAGTTTACTAGGTCAAGGTGCAAGTTTAAATTGTGTCACTGAAATGTCTTTGCATGTTATGTAAAAATGAGTATCATAACTCATTTACTGAAGAGTTGCTAATAGATTTCCTCAGCTATAACTAGCTAGAAGCTAAAGTTAGCATTAACTTAATCGCTTTCTACAGATGTCATTTTATGTCCAAAACTGTCTTGTAAAAAATGAGATTTTATTGGATGTACCCACTAAATATAAAGTACAGTATTTAAAAGATTGGTGTTTAAATTGCATGAGTCTGGAAAAAGTTTTGCGAATCGCTAGCTAGTAATGTAAAATTAAATCAATGTGATACTTCACACTGTCATACCAGACTTTTTTTTGCATATCAGATGTAAATACTAGAATATTTTAAATTGATCATTACCTATATCAACATAAGCGATGACGAGTTGCGAGCATATTTCATCAACTATAGCAAGCTAGAACAGGGATCACCACCTTCACTGCAACAGCACAGTTTTCTAATGACCTATTTTCATGGGTCACACCTCATTCTTAGGCAGGTATATTGAGCAGGGAAATGTCTTAGACCTGCAGGACACTGGCTCAAGAGGTCCAGACTTGGTGATCCCTGAGCTATAAGCTTAAGCTAGCATTACCTTAATCACACTTTCTATGTGTCACATAGACTTCGCATCTTCCTCCTCACACTACACGTCGCAGACATGAGGCTTGTAGCTTTCTCTACAACAACAGAAGGATCTGTTAATTTCCTTGGAGGTGAAAAAAAGAACAAAATTTGTTTTGGCCACAACATTTGAAGAACAGGAGCATTAGATGGTGGATTGTGCAGAGTGGTGTTTGTTTGTTTATATGTCTTACACAATGCATAGTATAGATTTTTATAGTTCATCTTTCTGGCAAGCTCTTGCTAAAAACTATTCACACAGTTTTGTTGAGTTCCACCTGAATTTTCAGACTTGCCAAACATCACATAACAAAAATGATATGTTGAAGTTTTAAGAAATCCCAACACTGCAAGAAAAAATATCACAAGGTTTTCTTACAGTATTCACTAGATACCTTTAAAAATGGCTATTTTAGACTAACACTAAAAACTTCTAGCAAGAAAGAACAAACGTTTCGTATTTTCAAAGGCCTTAATTTTTAAATTGCTTGACTTTGGCAACACATCTGTAACAGCATTAGCAAGTAATCTCCTGCTAGATTTATTTTCTGAAGATGTTCTTATAGATTAAAATAGCTAAAACTATTTAGAAGTTAAGTTAGCATTTGTTTAATCACACTTTTTACAAATTTAGCTTAATGTCTCAAGCTATCTTGTTTTAAAATGAGCTTTTCTTGGCTGTATACTATATCTACATTGTCCGTTTTAAACAAAATATACAAAACACTTCTAAGTTTGGTAGCAGGACTCAGACACAGTATTTGTTTTTTATTACAAGGTAAAGCTTGTGAGTCACAATCTGTTTTGTCATAATAATTAAAAGATAGCATAATGACCCACACAATAAACATATTTCCAAAGAGCTACAGTGATGTACTATAGCAGCACAGAAAGCCAAGTGATTAGACTTTTATCTGGTTGTTTCAGTTCATACAGATTTGACTTTTTTTCAAGAAATATCCAGTTACACAGCAAAATAACAGCATAAAGTGCTGTCTGGTATTTAAAGTAATGATCATGATAAAATAGCTGAAAGTGCTTTTGCTTGTTTGGCTTAGTAAAAAGATTTTTGGTTTCTTCCAGTTAATGTAATCAGTCTATATTACTTAATGCCTTCATGGTCTATTTTTCCTGCACTTAGATTTTCGACTGCAAGCAAGGGGGAAACTGGAACGGGTTTGGCCCCCACCTTCTAAGAAAGACCAGAAGAATTCTGAGCAGACACAGGTGATGCTTCAGGCCTAATTTGTGCAAATCCAAAGATGTCAAGAAATATTTAACATATCAGAAACTGACATTGCTGTTTAAAAAAACTTAGAAATGTATTTCATACATGTATTTTTAGAGCTCTATGTGTCTGTCATACAGAAGAGCTAAAGAAAATAACTAATTGTTTAACAATTGCTTTGATCAGTCCAAATGTTTCCCATCCTAAATTCAGAGGATCAACATGCAGAAGCTAATCTCCCACTTTAAATCCTGCTCTTTTCTCCGTCTTATCTCTCAGCAGGAGCCAAAAGTTCAGAGAGCAGGAGGTCAGAAAGCTCCTCTTTGGCAGCGCTGGGAAAGCGGCCTGATCAACGGGCAGACAGCGAAAGAAAAGAAGTGACAATGTCTATCCTGGTCCAACAAACGTAATGCCAGATATCTGCAACACTAGAATCACAGTTCAGGCAGAGTTAAATCAGTATAATAATTTTGCTGCTAGTACCTCCTTAAACTATTCAAACTTTGCTTTGTCTCTCTGTAATATATGCTCTTTTTTTCGTCTTCGTTTTTATATATATGTATATATAATATTAATTAGTTTTGTTTAGTGGGTAAATAAAGGGAAATGACAAAATTGGTGTTTATTTTTGTGTTTATAAAGGCCCAACAATCGTTATATGCTACTAAGTCACAATCCATATGCCGCTACATTATTTAATTCATTGGCTGCCGAAGACGCCTTTTGCCCCTGAAACAAAATAGCTTTGTATCAATTTGTATCCCCATCCTCCCCAAAGTATTGTTTTATGTATGTCAGAATATGGCTTATTTAAATACCATTCAGTGGAAACACCTGCAAAAGATTGTCAATTGTATATATTTTTTATTTGGTTTTTGCAGAAAACTGTAATGGAAATGCAGATAGAGATGCTGAAATTTCCATTGTTGTTTTTACTGTTTTATAAGTTACTCAAAAATCGCTGTTGGCAAGTAAATCTCTCAAATGCACATCAGTAAATACAACGACAAAAATATAATCAATGTCTTAATCTCCAGCAAAGTGTTTCTCAAACTGGGGGAATGTACACCTGGGGTTACCTGCACTCCAAGTGGTATGCCTACCTCTTTTCTTGGTTTCTGATTTAATACATTTTAGTTTAGTTTGTATTATGAGGTGAGACAGTTCAAGTGGTCACGATTAATACACACATGTGAAAATTTACACTTATGCACATTTAAAAACTAGAGATGACCCCATTGGAGGCAATGATACATTCGCAAACATTACCCAATCTTCCATTTCCTTTGTCCTCAAATACACATAAAAATATAGAAAAATTTAGATATAATGTCATTAAGTGACACATCTTCAATTTCTAAAATGATAAATTGCTCAAAATTGAATCAGTTCATCCTCTCTATGATATCTATGCATGTACTAAACGTGAAAACTCTAAATTTAATAAATTTATGATCTTAACACGAAGGATCTTCGGCAGATAGGGCAAAACTACAATATTCCAGATGTTCCGTTGGGGGATATAATGACTTATGAATTTTACATAAAATACTGGATTTTTCACTTTCAGAAGCCATGGATAAAAAAAAAAAAAATTTATCCGGTTTTAAAAATCAATTCTGATCTGAAAGATGTAGTTGACATACAAATATGTAAATTAATCAAATATGTATAACAAATGGAAAAATGGAAGGAAAAAATCTGATTATATATAAAAATATAAATGTAATGTATACAACAAAAATATATATCTAACATATTTTAAGTTAATTGTATTGATTTTAGAAACACTGAGTTGAGTAATACGGCTCAGTTTTAGAAACATTAAAGAAATTTTACGCAATTACATAATATCCTATAAAAAATCTAAAAAATGTATTCAATTTTAAAATTTTAAGCATAAAATATATACAACGGATACATGAAAAATGATAATAAAATATGTTTATTAAAATATATATGTAAATATTAAACTGCAGCAAAGTGAAATTTCACTTATCTTTATCCTTAAATTTCAGGTTGTTCTCAATTTATTCTACAGAGATAGTCAAATATAAACATCTTTTTCATGTCAAATGCTTTTATTGTACTAAAACAAAGTGAAAATAGGAAGTTTGTTTCTATTTATTTTCATCATTTATAGGTTTTTATGCAGTTAGTTTACTGATCTGACCCACTTCTCTCATTTAAAATATTAATTGATACCCTTCGTTAGGTGGCATTTGGCTGAGAAACACTTTGGGGGATACTTTATCAATGCAATGATTGCATGCAAAAAAATTTGCAGAGATAAAATGTTAAAAAAAGAATATGTCAGAAAAAAAAAACAAAACTACAGGCCGGTAGTCATGTTTACTACGGTTTCTAATCTCCACAGAGAGATGTACACAGCTTAGCTTTTCTAAGCACCATCTGTCAGGACCGGAGCCGCTGCCAAGAGAGGACAGGTTTTCGCTCTGCCCGTCCTGGTCTGTGGAAAGCAGTGTTAATTGGCTGCAGAGCTCATCATCACATAAACAAAAATTAGGACCAGAATAAAGGTTTTAACAGTCTGACTTCTAAATACGTTCAGATCTGGTACATCCAAAGTCTGTGTTTTCAGGGAATGTTTAATCAAATTATGCCCTGCTTTAATTGAATGACCTTTTACGATCAGATTTTCATGATGGATCTTTCTGTAAGTACAATTGTCTTGCAAATCAGGGTATCAAGACCAGGCAGCAGCACTCTGTCTGCATCATTGATAAGTTGTTTTAAAAAAAAAAAAAGTGCATAAAGCGGTGCATCTGGAAAAACAGCTCTTCTCTAACTACTAAATCTAAATATCACAATAAAAATCAGGTAATGCAAACACTTTCATTATAAAAAAAAAACTCAATTATCGCTAAAAGGTTTTTACTCATGAGGTAGTTTTTCAAATGTTTTGATATCAAGGTTTATTGCAAAGATGTAATGGAAACACCTTTACTGCATCTATGCGTCCCTCGATGTGACGTAGTAGGTCATGTGACCAGTTAAGATGGTAGTATATGGAGCAAAGAACAGGAAAGCATAGAGTTTTACAATGGATTGAAAGGATTTGAAAAGCCATTTGAAAAAGCCATGGGACATTTTTTGCTGAAAGTGGAAAACACCAAAATAATGCTTCGTGGTAACCTTATGTAAACCGCAAATATTGTAATATCTCATTTACAGGAACTGCTGCCTTTGCGCTAAACACGGATTAATGGAAACACCTGCGAATCAAAATTGTAGTTTGTCAAAACTTTACAAGAGCACATTCATTTTGCTCTACAGGGACTTCCCAGAGTTGTATTAATGACCATCTCTTTTTATTGATGAAAAGAGATTTAAGGTGAGTGGCACACATTCCTGAATTACTTCAATTATTTAATTTACATGTTGATATTAATGCCTGCTATATTTATAAACTCTGTAACAGAAATGTTATTTTCTATTTTGCAAGTCAATTTTGCGTCTCACGTTAACTTTTAGTTGTAATGTAATAATTTTCCATGTGATGCCAGCGGTTCGGTCTGCATAGAAGACTGAATTACAATATTCAAGGAATTTGAAATCCGCACTCACCTTGTATCTGCTGCCATTTAGTAACAAGACTGATCGTTAGCTTAAACTGATGCTCCATCCCACTCCTCTCTACATTTCTTTGCTTTACTAAATTAGGAAAACCTGGAGATAAACATGGGCATTTATTCAGATGGATAAATGTGCTCTTAACAAAGCTTAACCAAGAGTTATTAATGACTAGAGAAACTCCATGTGGACTTACAGAAAATGTTTAAATGCTAATGCTGCAATTCATAGCATTTTTTTTCTGAAAGTAGACAATGTGCGGCAGGGTGTCTCAGACATTTCAGCCTCAGGCTGTACAGTGTCTCTGTGATAGGTTGCGTAGATT
>JBAMHX010000023.1:5304412-5329074 GCA_037177515.1 Pseudomugil tenellus | reverse complement strand
TATTATTATCATTATTATTATTATTATTATTATTATTATTATTATTATTATTATTATTATTATTATTATTATTATTAATTTAAGTCTGCACTTGTGCTACATAAACAAAGAAATAAAACATTTATTGTAAATGCCACAAATTATAATGTGATGCAAAGAAGCCAAAGTGTCAGTTATAAAGTGCTCATTCATCAGCATCCAAAGATTATGAGCTCTGTCTTGCACCAGAACTATTCTTTTTGATAAATGGAGCTTTAATTTTTCTGTTGATGTTTTACTGCTTTTAACAAAAACAAAACATAACTCTGATTTCAGTTCAGTGGTTTGCAGTTGCATGAGATTATGTAATAACCCAGAAAAAATGTGGAATAACTTGCATGATTAACTGCAAAATGAAAAGGATTTTTAAATCATATTACTCATAAATTTCCTGCCATTTCTATAAATACCCCAGATTCTTCTGACACATGTCCTCCTAATATATGTAATTTGTTTTTATGAAGATTTCATAAGTCTCTTTTCCATTCCCCAAAGCCCCACCACCACCTCACCACCTCAACTCCCAAAGCGGTCAGAAGTGGTTGCTTTGGTAACAGTGTGACGTATTTTATAACCCAAAAATAGAAGCATGAAAAGAAAATCAGGTCTTCTGCTTCACAAGTTATTTGAGCACCTTTCCAAATGTGTGCCTTTTATATTTGTCAGTGGCCAAGACTCACATGACAGTGATATATTTTCTCTGAACATATAAAGACAGCAAAGTCTTTGCACACACTGATCTGATTTAGAGCTTCATTTAGAGGCTTTGTAGAGGGAGGACCTGCAGGAGTGTTAGAGGTAATTACTAATGCAATACTCTAAAGGATAGAATGAAATGTAACAGCCCTGACGACAAAATATCAATGAATATATTCCTGCATATGCAAAGTATGCTACTGCTATTACAAAACAGCCCCCAAAGTCAAATAAAATGAGTCATGGCCTATTTATAGCTGCTGCAATACATCTCTCTTCAATATGAGCCAAGGATAGGAGCTGTGTCTGTGGTATAGACAAGCAGTTACATAAACGCTTTTCTGCATATATGTCTCGGGGACATGGTGATTCACAACATGAACACAGCTCTCAATTTAACTGCATTTTTCTTAGTCATCAGTAAAACCATAAACAATAATCAAGGCAGCTACAGTAAGTTTAGGTGCATGCAGAAATGCTGCTGCAGTTTTCTATAATAAAGTATAATAATGATGCATAATTGTAAAAAATAGCTTTAAATTTCAAGATGAAAGTAGATTACTTTTTGTTAAAACTGACATTTTAAATTTACTAAGAGCTCACATCCAGAGCTCAAAACCATGCAAGTCTGTAATTATTTCAGTTAGTGAGCATTAGTCTGTGTTTTATTTGAAGTTTCAAAGGTTTTGTGTCAGTGATGAGAAGTTCAGCTCTTTGAATATTGACTTTTTATGATTTGGCTTCTTTAGAATATCCGGTTCTTTATACTCTCAAAGGGCTCTTTATTTCTTTAGGTTAATCTCATGCTGTGGCTGTTTTGCCCGCTTTTAAACGTCAACCGCGCTCTGAAAAATAAAGAGACATCTCCCAAGAGCAATAAAACATGAAGAAGAAGAAAATGCTGAGATTATTGTTTGGGTAGAAGGAAAAACAAAACAAAACAAACAACATTGATTCTGAAAACCTAAAATTAGGAGAGTGACCAGAAGGTAAGTGATGATGTTGTAATGACGTAGTTCCTGTGAGACGGCAGATTCAAACAGGGCGCGCACAAACATTTTGATAAATCTGTTAAAGCCAGGGGCGGAGCCATATATGGCCCAGGGTGTGCTTAGGCCCACCCATTTCTCTGCCTGGCCCAGGGTCAGGCCTACCCTGACACAGTTGTGCCCTATTCCCCCTTTTATTATTATTTTGTAAATAATCCTTTTGAAAAGATCTGAAACAATCAAACAGAAAATGTAAAGTCTGTGTTCACACGGTTTCAGTTTCGTAGTTTCTGAAGACCTCAAACGCACCATAGCTACATCCCATAATAATAAGTCCCTCCTCCATGTTTTCAGCCAATCATTTACTGTGACTTCATGGTACAGACATTTATGAGAGTAGTTTACTTGTTTATTTTTCCACGTTTGAATTAATATGTTTGGTATTTGGTTTAACTGTTTAATTAGTTTGTCTTTTACACAGTCCTCCTCAAATACAGTTATATCTCACTGTGAACATGTCATTCACGCCAATTGTTCAGGAATTTACCATTGTTGCCTTCTAACTTATGTTGATGATGCATTCAAGACATTTAGTTATTCATAAATTTCCCTTGCTTGCATCCGAGGGTGTGTTTATGGACCATAGGAATTGTCAGTATTACATATCCAAATGGCAGTATATTTGTTTTATATTTGTTGTCTGTTAATTTATTTGTATAGTATATTGTGTTCAGAAATGTTTCCATACTCATTTATTTGATTACACATTATAATTATTTATCATTGTAGAACCATAAACCACATAAAGCCTATAATAAGAAGTGTGTAGAAGAGTACAACAGTGGAATGAGCACAACCAACTGCTATATTTATTTGTTCTGACCGGACAACCTGGGGAGATTGAGGATCTAAATTAGCCACCTAGTCAGTTTGGTCAAATGTTTGGATCATAAATACCAACACCTCCTTCACAGTCTGGATTGTTATTTTAAGCTATTGTAGATTTGCTTTTTTATACAATAAATAGAGGCAGAATGAGATTGTCATGAGGATCCCAGACTCTTTTTTTGCCCTTGTACTTCCTCTTCCCTTTTCCTTCTGTATGTGGGCGTGGCCTTCCCTCTTTGACAGGTTCCAAGACACAGCAGCAGATCATCAGTTCATCAATCAAGCAGTATTTAAACTCCAGTCCTTCCCTCACTCGACGCCAGATTGTTACCATACAACCTGTGAGCTGTCAGCAGCCCAGTCACCTTCTGGACCTGGTCACCTAGCCTACCTTCTGTTGAGCCACAACTCCATCCTCTGTCTGCCCACCTGCTACTTCATCACTCATCAGCCTCCCTGGACTACCTCCTTTGAATAAACAGTTTTTGTTCTGATTCGACTTCTGACTGCTTGAGTTTGTTGAAACTTCTCCACAAAGAGTTCCAGGGACCTGCTGGAGTTCAGCCAGGTGGAGATGCTGGCAACAGAGAACGCCAGCCTTTGAGAGTCTGTAAAATCGCTCACCGAAGAGAAGACTCTTCAAAATGTAAAAAATAATAAGAGAGACGGGGATTGATCTGCAGGCTCGGAGCATGAGGGACAACCTGGTGTTTTCAGGGATTTCAGAGCAGGAGGAGGAAGACCCAGAGACCACTGTGAAGATCTTCATCCAGATACAGTTGAAGCTCCCAGAAGAAATAGTTGAGTCCACCTCATTCCACAGAGTCCATCATCTGGGAGGAAAAAAACCCAGTTCCAGTAGATCGAGACCCATCGTGACGAAGTTCATCAACTTTAAACACAAGGAGCAGGTGAAGAGCTGAGACCACGAGCTGAAGGGGGTAAACTACGGAGTTAATGATCACTTCCCAAGGGTAAATCTCAACCGCAGCAAAGTCCTGTTCCCTATCAGGAAGAAGGAAGAAGTTCCCTATCTATTGCAGAAGGCTGCCAAGCTGTCATCGTGGTGCATAAATTATTCATAAACAAGGAGCTGTTCCGCAACCCCAACAAGAGGTGGATTAGACCTGCCCAACTTTAATCACTACTTCTTATGTAACAGGCTGCAACACATCTCCAAATGACTCAAATCAAGTTATCTGGCTAGATGTAGACCAAACATTGTGTGAGGATTTGATCATCTCTGATTTGCCATTCATCAGCTCAAGTGTTTTAAAAGCATTTCCTAATCAACGGCTTGGTTGGAATTTCTGATACTAAGCCTGGACTTATTCCATGTAAGCTCACTCCCATTTGAAACAACCCCAACATCCTGCAAAACAAAAAGATGATTAACTTAGAATTAAAGGAATATAACAGTTTGAACACATAGAAAATGTAAACTTTTTACAATTGCATGTACTAACTTCACAATACGAAATCAGCAACACCAAATACATAATATACCACCAACTTAAATCTATTATAGGTAAGAAATACACTCCCGATCAATTAAGCTTGCAGCTACCTATCAGGACAGCAGAATTTTTAAATCTTAATGCACCAAAACTATTATAAAACATATAGATTATTATCTCACTTAGTTCACTCCATTTGTCTCCCAACTTTAAAACAGGAAACAGACTTATCCAGAAACTTTAATGAGACCAAATGGTCACAAATATGTTAATATACATTTAAAATGACAAATAATTCAAATCTGCTAAATTTTACATAGAAGTCCTTATACAGGACATAGGATGTTCCAGATGAGTCTGTCACAATCTAATATCTGTTCACATTGCACTGAGAACACGATTGTCAGCTATTTTCACGCCTTGTGATTGTGTTCACCTGTTCTGAGATTCTGGCTTAATGTATGTAAAGACTTGTCACACTGGTTTAAATTCAATATCCCTGCAAACCCCACAATATGCCTACTGGGTAAACTGGGTGAATTAAACACAAGGTTAATTAATCTCTGCAAACTTAATCCTCACTGTTTTATGTATCACAAAGAAAACTATCCTGTTAAGTTGGAAAACTAAACAGAATCTTTGCATCCAGCAGTTTCGAAATCTTTTATTAGATCACATCAGTATTGACACAATGTCTGCCTCTTCAAGGACCAGTTACCTGAATTTCACTCCCTCTGGTCCCCTGTGATTTGCTCCATCACTTAATTTGATGGAGGAGTATGACCTCGTCAATCTGTTGTTTGGGGCTTGGCTTTGGGTACCTGGCGGTCTCCTGGATGGGGGACTTGGTTGCTTAGCAGCTGATGCGGCTGAGCGTCTAGTCCGGTGGGTGGGTTGTTGGTGGGTCAATGGTTAGAGTCGCCTTGTGGTGGTGGGGAGGACCTGCTGGCAAAGCCTCGGGTGGTGATCGTCGGCCCTGTGCCGGTGTGCTCTGGGCGGGGTTCCTGGGGTCTGGTGCCTGGGTGCAGGCGTGTCGTGTACCTGCAACATACTTTGTACTTTTTAAATTGTTGCAGAACTTCCCATTTCCCATGATAAGGCCTGTGCAAAGTTTAAAATGCTTGCCTGGCTGTTTGTCTAGACCTTGATGGTGAAAGTAGAACAGTGTCTTCTGCAGCATGTGATTAACAATCCTTTAGAAAGCTAAGTTGATGCAAAGTTCATAGAACAGGATAGATTTTATCATCACAGATGAGAGATTTCATTAACATGTGACACTTAATGGTGTCTGAATGTCTGTGTAAATTAATAAAGCAATGTGTAGAAACTGGAGCAAGGTTTAAAAAATGTATTAAATCGACTTGCTTTGTCTTGTGCTGTAATCCTATATTATTATGAAGACTTAAACCTTCACAGAGAAAAATGTAATTGTGACGCATTGCATTCCTACAATGACTATTTTAAGCTGCTTTACATACCTATCTTGTAGTGTGTGTTTGCAGCTCCACTCTGACCTACAAATGCAAACGCCACCTTTCACATGTGATGTAACTGTATTTGATAAACTGTGGTGACACAGTATTCCTCTATGTACTTATTACTATGTCAGTTAGTATGAAAAAGGAGAAAAATGTGCATCTGCACACAAATCGACAATTCAGTTTATTTTTTATATATATTTCTGGTATAAGACAATATTGAAATTATACCTACATTTTAGTCACAGTCTCATTAGGAGCACCCACAAGTACTGGGTTGGACTTGTTTTGAACCTTCAAAATTCTCTTCATACTTCGTTTCATACAAAAAAAGCAACTGGGGATGATGTGATCTTTCTGACATAATTGTCACTGTTGATGAGACAGGATGGATCCATGCTTTCATGATGTTTCCTCATAATTCTGACCCTACTATCTGCATGTTGCTTATATGGAGACTCATCAGACCAGTCACTGCTTTTACATCTTTTATTTTCTACTTATGTTAAGATTAAAACCATCTAAATTTTCTTTCTTCCTCATACTGATGCTCCATTTAAACTTCAGCAAGTCATATTGACCATGTCTACATGACTAAACGCATCAAGTTGCTGACAAGTGATTGGCTGATTAGATAGGTATATTAACAAACAAAAAGTACAAGTGTACCTAATAAAGTGGCAGTGGTTGAATGGTTGAGGCAAGTGTCACATAAACAAACACCTTATCTGGAAAGTGAAGCTTCCACCAGTTGCCTACTTTGGCCATTTCTGTACAAATGTAACATAAGAAGGTTAAACCAAGGAAACATATTAGTTTCAATGTTTTCCGTGTGGTCAGAACAGACCTCCTCATATTTCATACTCTCCTACCAACGAATACAAACCACTCCAGGCGCTCTCAATTTGGTAATTAAGTTAAAAACAGTTACAAAATATGTCACAAGAGGAGCGAACATGTAACACTGTTTGCATAATCGCACAAGGTTGAAACTGTAACAGAAAAAGAAAGCAGAGCTTGATTCGATGTGCAGATCAGAAAAGGATGTACCGATTATGAAACTCCATTTCTATCTTTTAAAATCCAATATTGCAACAATGCAGGCTGTCTTTCATAACAGCAGCTGACCAGTGCTGAGTGTTCGTATCACATTAGATAAGGTTATGTAGCAGGAGAAATGAGGCCAAGCCTGTGTGCAGTTTGATGATACTGCGTCAGTGCAGCACACCGTGTCATGTAAAAGGATTTTCTTTCTAGCAAAAAAAATAATAAAATTAAAGAAGTTTGCGTAGCAGATTGGGACACAGTTATAGTTTTAAAAACAGTGTCTAGGAACAAAATGATCTTTGCTAGCCAGGAAAAAGAGAAATTATGACATAAGAACAGATAAATCAGGTCAGACTTGTGACGCTCAGCTGGTTGATGCATATCTATGTGACCTTCTGTATGTAAGAGTTGACTGGGCCTCTTCTACTCCTCACACATTACCTCTGGGAAGACCAAAAGTGTATATAAAGCTCATCTTCACCACTTCTATCGAAGCACTTTTTATATAACTCATTTGAAAACTCCTGCTAATCTGTCTGACTCTCACTTTTTTGTAGAACTAGTCAGCTGCTGTGAATGGTCTTGTCTGTGTCGCCCACTTGGCGAGAACAAGGCACAGATATTTCTGTCCTTCCTGCTGCCCACCAATGTTTTACACTCAGCCCAACTCGGAGCAGATGGATGATGAAGAGAGCCATTGCTACTCTTAGAGCAGTTTGAAATGTTCGTGTCAGACTCAAGGAACGTTCTCCTTGTAGTTTTATCTGTAAAATAAACTTAAAATAATTTAATTTTGAAATGAACTGGACTACTTCATTGAACGAGTTTACTTTAATTTTATGCTGGTTGAACAACTGGTTATTGGAATCAAGCAAGGATCAACTTGACTGCCTTGTTAGTTTCATGCACTTTTGCTTGGTCCAGGTCAGGGTCACAGGAAACAGCAGGTGAGAGGCAGGTATACCCTGGACAAGTCACCAGTACATAGTGGGGCCAGCTGGTTTATTTAGCAATGTTTGTTTTATTCTATTCTATTATGGGATTGTTTTAAAATCTATTTTCTTTATATTTTTTCTCTTTTTATATATATTTTTCATGTACTTATTTTGTCCATGAATGCATCATATGGAAAACATTGTGATTTGTCCCCTTTTCTTTTTCTTTTTTTTCTGTTTGTATGTTAGTTTGTTTGTTTTGTCAGTAAAACCAGAATCTGGGGATCAGATCTTAAAGACAAAATATATAACTTTCCCACCATAAAACTCTGTTATGGATTTGTTTGGTGTTGTATATGTGTGCTGTGGGGATGACTTTGATATTTTGTATGTGAGAGAGTATTGTCAAGAGTGTAATATTAAATTGAATGTTTTACAGTGGATTGTGTGAAAGTTCTCTTTATATTCAATCTGTTTTTATTATGTAATGCATGTTGAACTGTTTTTGAATGAAAACTGTCTTACTAATGGAACAGTACAAGCAGGATGCAAGATGGATGATAGCCGGTTCACTGCTAACTAAATCTATCATTTACACACTGAAATAGTCTTGAAAGCTCTTTTAGTGAATATCTCTTTATATCTCAGTTTCTTTTGTTCATGCAGCTGTTAGATTGTTAAATGAATTCTTGTTATTTTTGTATTCACTATAGTATCCTTAATAATTTTACTTTTTTTATTCATTTTTTATTTTGTTTTTTTCCTGAACTTAGTTTTTATGTGTTTGAATGTATGTTATGTGTCAAATAAATTTCTACTGTGTACTTCTCTTGTCTTATCTTAACCACAATAAAGTGAAATCAGAATCACTTGTGAATGCTTCAGTCAGTTTGTTTAATAACAATTGAATTGAGACAATTGAAGTTTTTTTTGTTATTGCATGAAATGTTTCTTTGATCATTAATATTCAATGTTGTTACACAGTTAGTAAAATCAACCTGCAGCATCACTGACACAAACAGCTGAAAAAACAATCTGCCCTTTCACCCTTAAGACTAACAAAAACAGACACATGCTTAGACACAACTTAGATTTTCCTGTTGAATCTGTTCATAATTTGACACCAAAATGTTTTGTGGTCACGTTTTTGTCAGAGTTAGTTATTTTTTTCTTACAGCCATCAGTGTTACACCTGCAACGGACAGAGAGCTTTCTGTTTGGATAAGTAGGAGTGGGAGGAATGGACGACTCAAAACTGGTAGCTAAAAGGAACAAGACAAGAGCTCATTTCTCTCCATCTGAATTGGCTTCTTCTTTTGCGTCCCACTCTCAACTCAAATTGCTGGTTTTCAGATTCTGTCACTGACAGTCCAATAGACTGAAAAACAGCCTGCTGTCACAGCCTAAACTACCTCCTGAAAGCTGTGCAATATACACACAGCTTGGGCTCTGGAACCAATATCCTTGATAAGGGTTGAACCTTGTTCCACTCTGGCGTTTTCGGTGACAGGAGCTGAGCGGTTGTGGGCATACTTCTTGCCCCCTAGCTTGGTGCCTGTACTTTGGTGTTCACCCCGGTGGACAAAGGGATAGCCTCCTTCTGCCTTCAGGTTGGGGGACGGCTCTTACTGTCATTTGTGCTTATGCACCGAGCTGTAGTTCAGAGTACCCACCTTTTTTTGGAGGTTCTGGAGGGAGTGTTGGAAAGCACTCCTGCTGGGGACTCCCTCGTCCTCCTGGGGGTCTTCAATGCTCATGTTGGCAGAGACAGTGAGACCTGGAGGGGTGTGATTGGGAGAAATGGCCCCTTCGATCTGAACCAGAGTGGTGTTCTGTTGTTGGACTTTTGTGCTGATCACGGATTGTCCATAACAAACACCATGTTCAGGCATAAGAGTGTCCATATGTGCATGTGGCACCTGGACACTCTAGGTCGATGATCAAATTTGTAGTCGTATCGTTAGACTTACGGCCGCATGTCCTGGACACTCTGGTGAAGAGAGGGGCGGAGCTGTCAAATGATCAACACCTGGTGGTGAGTCGGCTCTGGTGTTGGGGGAGGATGCCGGTCAGGGCTGGCAGGCCCAAATGCACTTTGAGGATCTGCTGGGAACGACTGGCTAAGTCCCCTGTAAGGGAGTGCTTCAACTCCCACCTCGGCAGAACTTCAACAATGGGATATTGAGTCAGAATGGGCTGTATTCCATGCCTCCATTGTTGAGGCGGCCAGCCGGAGCTGTGGCGATAAGGTCGTCGGTGCCTGTCGTGGCGGTAATCCTATAACTCGTTGGTGGACACCGGCAGTGAGTGATGTTGTCAAGCTGAAGAAGGAGTCTTACAGAGCTTTTCTGGCCTGCGGGACTCCAGAAGCAGCTGACAGGTATCGACAGGCTAAGTGGAATGCGGCTTTAGTGCAACAGTTAAAAACTCGGGCATGGGAGGGGTTTGGTGAGACAATGGAAAACGACTTCTGGGTAGCTTCGAGGAGATTCTGGTTCACCATCAGGAGGGGGAAGCAGTGCTCTGTCAACACAGTCTATGGTGGAGATGGAGGGTTGCTGACCTCGACTCGAGACGTCATGGGTAGGTGGGGGAAATATTTCGAAGACCTCTTCAATCCTATCAACATGCCTTCCAAGAAGGAAGCAGGGCTGTCAGACTCCGTGGTGGGCTTGCCCATCTCCAAGGTTGAGGTCACTGAGGTGGCAAGGCCCCGGTGGTGGATGAGATCTGCCCGGAGTTCCTTGAGGCTCTGGATGCTGTGGGGTTGTCTTGGCTGACATGCCTCTATGGCATCGCATGGACATCGAGGACAGTGCCCCTGGACTGGCTTCTGGGGTGGTGGTCCCCCTCTTCAAAAAGAGGGACGAAGGGTGTGCTCCAATTACAGGGGGATCACACTCCTCAGCCTCCCCAGGAAAGTCTATTCAGGGGTCCTGGAGAGGAGGGTCCGCCGGATAGTCGAACGTCAGATTGAGGAGGAGCAGTGTGGCTTTCGTCCTGGCCGTGGAACAGTGGACCAGCTCTATACCCTCTTTGGGGTTCTTGAGGGGGAATGGGAGTTCACCCAACCAAACTACATGTGTTTTGTAGACTTGGAGAAGACATTCAACCATGTCCCTCAGGGGCTCCTGTCAGGGGTGCTCCAGGAGTATGGGGTATCGGACCCCCTTGTACGAGCTGTGCAGTCCTTTAATGACCGGTGTCAGAGCTTGGTCCGCATTGCCGGCAGTAAGTTGGATTAGTTTCCAATGAGAGTTGGACTCGGCCAAGGCTGCCCTTTATCACCGAATCCTGTTCATTACCTATATGGACACAATTTTTAGGCACAGCCAAGGCATTGAGGGGATCCGGTTTGGTGACCTCAAAATTGCGTCTCTGCTTTTTGCAGATGACGTGGTTCTGTTGGCTGGTCATGATCTCCAGCTCTCGCTTGAGTGATTCACAGCCGAGTGTGAAGTGGCTGGGATGAGAATCAGCACCTCCAAATCTGAGACCATGGTCCTCAGCCGGAAAAGGGTGGAGTGCCCTCTTCAAGTTGGGGGCGAAGTCCTCCCTCAAGTGGAGGAGTATCCTGGTGTCTTGTTCACGAGTGACGGAAGGATGGAGCGTGAGATCGACCGACGGATCGGTGCGTCATGGTCTGTCATGGTGAAGAATAAGTTGAGCCAGAAGGCAAAACTCTGGATTTGCTGTTTGTTTGTTTGTTCTACCCTCACCTATGCTCACGAGCTATGCGTAGAGACAGAAAGTTTCCTCCATATGGTGGCTGGGCTTTCCTTTAGAGATAGGGTGAGAAGCTCGGTCATCCGGGAGGGACTCAGAGTAGAGCCTGTGCTCCTCCACATGGAGAGGAGCCAGATGAGGTGGCTCGGGCATCTGGTTAGGATGCCTCCTGATAAGGTGCCTGATAAGGTGTTCAGGGCATGTCCCAGCGGGAGGAGGCCCCGGGGGAGACCCTGGACACGCTGGAGAGATTATCTCTACCACCTGGCCTAGGAATGCTTCGGGATCCCTCCAGATGAGCTGGCAGATGTGCCTGGGGAGAGGGAAGTCTGGGCTTCCCGCCTTAGGCTGCTGACCCCGTGGCCCGACCCTGGATAAGCGGAAGACGTCGGTACGGTATGCTACAGTTATTTACATATTTTACTTATTCATCTCTGGTGCTCCTGGCAACTGCCGATTTTGTCTTCCTGTGGGGACCCAATAAGATATCCTTTATGTTTATGTACAGGTTTGGCGGATGGACTAGTGTGTGTGGTTAGATGGTGGTTTTCTCTTTGAGATGTCTCTTTGCAGTCTAGCCGGCCCAAGTAACACTGGAGCGCTTTAATGGTGTCCAACTTTAGCCAGTCCAAGATGGTCTGCATCTTTTTCTGGTCCACCACGACTCCATCAGAACCCACTACGTAATCTAAGAATTCAACTGTCGACTAATGAATGGTGCATGGGTTCGCATGGGTTCGCTGGAACTCAACACGGAAGTAGCTATCATAAGTGGTGTCGGGGCTTGATCCTGCAAACAATCTTTCGGTCTATGAGCTACACGGATGGCTAATTGAATGAACATTTCTAAACCAAGGTCATCATTGTAAGCGGATATATGAAGACGCAGAGAAGGTTCACGAACCATCCAGAACTGGGTGAGCAGAGCAGTTTCATTCCATCAGCAAGAATGGGATTGATAACAGGTGTAGATTATTAGAAATCTGGCGATGGACTGCACTGAAGTCCAGTGGAAGTGGGTGTGTTCATAGTAGAGCCTGGTGCAAGTGTAACAGTTGCTCTCTGCACTTGATCCAGCTGAACTCATCATACAGGCTACACACATGTAACATGTCATAGTTCTTCAAATGCTTGTCTTGATGTAGCTTGCAGTAACATTAGAAAACTGACTGGGTGACATACTGGAACTGCCACTGTGAGACAAAAACAAAATTATAAAAAAGTGAGCAGCTACCATATAATATTAGCAAACTCCCATCCCTTGTGGTTTGTCAATATGTAATTGACCTTGCCAGAACCTGACCTACACCATGTGCTGCAAGAAAGGGAGGAGCTGTGGCAAGTGAGGCAGTTAATACATCAACAACTGTCAAAGCGCTCAGGAGTAAAAAGAGCTTCCAGTGTAGAGTTGTGTGGTTTTATCTAACAATAAAATGTAGTTTAAATTTCTATCTGTACCAGCTGGAAGCTAAGCTGAAATAAAGCAGTTTCCTCATCATTCTGTACATGCTGTGAAACCATAGAACTGTGGAGCAGCCTCATGTCTCATTGATAAAAATCCCAGCTGGAAGGTTAAATATGTTGTATAACACAGTCAAACTGTAGCTCCATCTTTTGCTTGTTTAGCAACATTTGAATCTATTCTGTCCAGAATCTCTGAGGAAGTCTACAGAAGCTTTCAAAAGCTGCTACAAAGCAAATTTTTCTCATATATTTATTTACTAAAAAATAATTTGTTGTCTGTATCACTGCTGATTTCTATCATTATTATCCAGTCACTATTGCTGAATGTTACAGTTAAGCAGATTTATTACAGTAAATATAAGTCAGAGTCAAAATAAAAAGGATTTTTACAACATTTTTGCAACACCTACTTTATATAAAGCAGAATGTGAGAGATGACTGATCATCAGGAGCAGCTGGAAGTAGGTGAGTATTTTTACAGCAGAAGTCAATATGACAACATTCAGACACATTTTTTATTTAATTCTGTCAAATATTTACAACAAGTCTGACTAACAGAAGACAAATATGAAGCTAAATATGCAGTTTTCCCTGTCCTGTTCATCTGGTCACCCCCAGTGTCTAGCAGGTGTTTGCTCAATTTGGCCAACCCATCACAATAGCATTGCTTAGAATCACATAGCATTACCTAATACACATGCATACCTTGAAAATGGCAAACTAAAACTTTAATGTATTTTTAATGTGTTTTTTGGGGGGGGGTTGGTTGGTGTGAGGGTTACAGTTTGGGTTAGGGCTAATAAGTATCCTGTCATGAACAAAAAAAGTAAACAAATAAACCAACAAAAGAGAACAATTATTATGATCTTACAATGTATGCCAAGCTGACAAAACACCAGCTTTGTGATTGTGAGTAGTCAAGATTTTCCTTACTCTACATCAGGGGTCTTCAATCCTGGTCCTCGAGGGTGGGTGTCCTGCTCTACATCTTCCAACTTTATACTATTTTAAAGAAGTAACCCCTGATTAAAAAGAACTTACAGCAGATAGCTAATTTAACATTTTAAGCCTTAAACTTGTTGGTTTTAATGTCTCCTTTAACCTTTTATGTCTCATGTTTCATCATCTTCTTTCATTTCCAGCTTACAGATTTCTGGCTGTTGTTGTGACTAACAGCCTTCCTAGGAATATTTACACGCACCGCTGAGACGTGAAATGTTTTTCAGTATGCTCTGTTTGCACAGTTATCTGGTCTCTTTTCCCCTGCAGGTCAAATATACAAGGTGAGCACTTCAATAGGAGCCTCTGCTAGAATGTCAAGAATCCAGCTTGAACTTTTTGAACTCCTCTCCTTCCTTCTCTTTGAATGTTCTCCTTCTTAGTCACATCAACAGAACACAGTACGTTCTCCAAGTGGGTAATGATGAAGAAAAGTAAAACAAGGTAATAATTAATGCATTTACACTAATAGTATTGCACCTCATCTGTGACCATCTCACCAAATAAATCATTAATAGCTTGTTTGAGTCGCATGTGTTGTTCCAGCATAGAGACCGATACGCAGCAGAGCTGTTCTTAGATGCTGGTTGTTCTTTCTTTCAGTTGTCATTTCAGGAAAGTGCAAATCCACTTTCTTGAGAAGCATTGGGTTATTTCACAACCTTAACAGCCCATCAGGTGTATGACGAAACTCACTTCCTGTTGCATAACTCAAACATTTCAGTTTAAGGAGAATTTCCTTGTACTTAACGTCTACCTGTTCAACAGTTTCAGACAAGTTGGAAGTATTTAGAATCCGAATTAGGGCTTCTCCTTATTGACGTTTTCATCATACTTGTACCTTGGAGTTAATATAATTTAACCCCAAAGCAGTGGAAAAGCAGCAACATCATGACTCAGCTATTTCCATGTTCTGTGCTTTGTGGGATGCCGGCATTGGACCTGCCAGAATAGCAAATTTGCTGTCCCAAATATGGTCCACTTCTTTGGTTTGCCCCCCTATTTGGTCCTGACTTGAAGTTTTGGATTTGTGTTACGGTGGCAAACCTAACTCAGTCACATGATCGCCACAAAGAAGTCCACAAGGAATGTCATTTCTATCCAGAACAGTTTTACTTATTAGGCCTATATCTGGTCGATGGCAGTGTCATAACTGAGCCATCAGTGGTAAAAGTAGCCCTGATTAGCCCCAAACGTTTCACATGAATATGCAGCATTTTCTTCTATTTTTTTCTGTTTTTGTTTGAACAGCGTTTTCCTGCATTTGCAGATCATTTCTGCATTTGTAGCACTATTCTTTTTTTTTTTTTTTTTTGTATTACTTTTCTGTATTTGCAGCTTCCCCGGATAGCATTTCTGTTCTTTACACACACTGCTTTTATATATGAAGTGCATTTTTTTACCTGCCAACCTCCATAGTAAATAAACCGAGGCAGGAGCTGCTAACAATTTGAGGCCCTATGAAAGACATTGACATAGGCTCTGCCGCTAGGTTGCAAACTTTACCATAGATGTATATTTTTAGTGTAAATGCTTCAATCAAGAATAAAGATATATGGATGTCTTTAGATGGCTGCATTTAAATCTTATGAACACATCTCACTAGACTATTTAGTGATGAATGTCACTTTAATACAGGCGAACTCAGTGTTTCCAATCAGCTGTCCAGTATAGAGAACAAACATTTACACTCAGGTTTTGAGACAGGCTCATCTGTTTTCATGTGATTAAGAGAAGGTTAATAATCTGGCATAAACATATTGCTTAACATTTACTAGGGCTGATTAAATGTTGGTTAACCCGCTGAGGTCTGTGGCATTTTCCTCTTACCTGGTCTGGTTGTGGATTGTAGCATCCCGGCTGGACTTGTTTCAGATGATTTACTCAATGATAACTACTGATGTTCTATGGTGGGGTATTCCAACCCATTTATTAACCATCACAGCTATAGAAACACAGTAAGAGCTAAGAACAATTTGAATAAATCAACAAATCAGTAAGCTGTCACGTTATACATTTAGCATATACAAGCGCTTAGCACAAGCTAACATTAGCTCGTTGGTTAGCACAGAACATTTTACATGCCCATAAAAATAAACATTCAATGTAACACAAATAACTTCCAGCATTTATTTGGCAATCATACCTGTTCACCATCAAGCTAGGTGGTAAGTAAAACAATTTTTAACATTTATTCCACAGCCGTCTTCTTTTTTCTCATGTGAACGTCTGCTTTCAACCTTCCCTTTCGTTTCCGGGTTAAAAAGTCACTGAACATTAAACATTAAAGTCCAAAGGACGCGCTCACAAAAACAAAACATTCAATCTATTATCAATATTTCAATCTGTTCATTTAAATGGATGAATGTTTGTACATTCTCAGCCCTGTGAGATTTCTAGTGTCAGTGCTCAGCCTGGATTATTATACGGAGACACAACAAAGTCATTACAAAGGCTGGAGTTTCCTGGTTTCATTTTATAAATATATATGCGTCATTTTACGTTTCAGAAATAAATGGGTTGGGCCTTTCTGACCTGAGGCTCCTCAATCCAGCCATCCATTTTCTGCCGCTTATCCGGATCCTGGGGGCAGCAGTCCAATGAGGTAAGCCCAGACTTCCCTCTTGCCAGCCGAATCTTGCAGCTACTAAGGCGTTTTCAGGCCAGCTGAGAGATAACCTGCATCAAAAGTCAGATCAGGTATCTACGGAAACTGGTTAGGATGCCTACCTGACAGGTATTCCGTTATAGTTACAGTTTAAATTTGCGTATTTTAAATAGTTACTTTCGCTAAAAAAAAAAAAGGATTACTTCTAGGGATTGCTTTATGGCACTACAGGCAGGTTGCACTATGCAGATGCAGATAGCATTATATACGCAAATACCCTGCAAGTCAATGTGCAAGAGCACTTCTGGTTTCCACACAACGAAATGATCCGTTACTTCCCAAGCCTGACAACAATGGCAGAAGATTAGACAAATTATCCAGAGGAGAACAAATATGCATTTTTGGCATCGACATTTAAAGAATATCTTGAGGTAAGTTGGCTGGTTAGCTACCTGAGAAATACCTCGGTAACTAGTACTCCAGCTCCAGCAGAGGACAGTGTTTTACGTGCAGAGAAAGAAAGGAGGGTTAAATGTCTGGTGCCTCACATGTTTCGGCTTAATTTAAATTTTATATTTAGAAGCGCTTTTTTAAAAGAAAATAAGGGCTTTATGCTCAGTGGCTGTAGCTTACACATGCAATGAAAGTTGCTCTAATTTACTATACTAATTTGATATTTTTAATATTTTTTTTCATTTACCAGGTTACCCATGTATCATTGTTGCAACACATCTGGAAAAAAAATGAGTCATTGTCCAAAACTTGATATACTGTTACATCCATTATTTTTTTTTAATTCAGGTGTGTTGAAGCAGGAATACATGGATCTGCTGGTTTGTGCCCATTTTAGGTCTGAATTGAATACTCCTGCCTTAGAGCATAACAAGTGGCAAAATGAATGATAAAGGAAACCAATCTTCTTCTGATGTACACCAGTTATTCCAGAAATATATTGGCACCACCAGAGGCCTGTACTACAAAGCAGGTTTTGGCTTATCCGGATAATTTCAGGAATTACTTCTGGATTTTCTGTACTGCAAAACTGACTTCCAGCTGTATCACCGCAGCAACACATACTTAACAGCTAACTTGCTCCAGAGCAGGTTAGGTTCTGAGATAAGAGATCAGCAAGTATTAAAAACACCACCACCTGACCAATCAGATCTCAGGAAAATGTCCTGCCCATTTTTAGAAAATCCTGTTGACGTTGCTGCCCGCATAGTGCAGAGGAACGCTTAAGAAAGGAAGAGTGTTCTGAGACAGATCCAACACGTTAGACTTTACAGATGATATGCTATACCAAAGGTCCAGATTTACATCAGATGGGCTGACAAGTTTCCACAAGTTGGGCTGATTTGATAATAAATGTTTTTTTTCTATAATTTATGTTAATATAAAATAACAGAATGATTTAGCAACCGGCCCTGTTTAGTTTCATGGTCTCCATACACTGCTTAATGTGAAACAGTGCTACTGTTGACAGGTGGACTGTTCAATTTGTAAGTGTGGAAGTTACAGGTGTAGCACCCCCAGCAGTTGAAGGTTACACAGTATCCCTTGTAAAAATAAAAGCTTACAACTCACAATATAAGTGACTAAAACATCTGTAGGGATGCTTTGAGCTTTGTTGTAAATGTGTTTAAGGAGGAATAGAATTCTGTCAGATTTTTCATGTCATTCCACAGCAAAACACTTTTACTTGAGTCAAAAGTTTGTATTGATACTTCAACTTCTCAAGAAGTCTTTTAAAACTTTAATATCTCGACTTCAACCTGAGCAATAAATGGTAATACTTCTGGCACCTCAGTCATCAAATCCAGATTAAATTAGGTGTCATAGATGCCATAGCTTTTTTTCCAACACATAGTTGGAAAATTCCACATTAGCAGAGTGTTGTTTAAGGTCACAATGGTTGTACGCACTGGGCTCAGTCTTGATCGGGAAAAAAGTTACCAAACAGTAAAGGGTGAGGGGCTCAAAGTGTATCTCACTGTCAACTCCACTGTGTTTGCTCGAGCAGTTTACATAAATGATATAATGCAGTCTGTGCAGTTCATTGTCTCCTGTGTGCACAAATATTTGCTGCAAAACCTGAGGTCAGTTCACGTTTTTGTCCAAAGCCCCCCGTGCTGCTCTCACACACGTGTCTCTCCCACCTAATATACAGTATACTTGTATCAACAGTTTACTGGGATTCTCATAAAGCAGTGATTCTCAAACATTTCGATTCACAACCCCCAAGATAACATATGTTGGTGTTCGCAACCAAACTTACTCACATACGCACACACAGCGACAATTTGGGATATATTAAACAGGTCATCTTCTGTCCATCCTCTAAATATAATGTTTGGAAACTTCTAGTATCTTTATCATTTCCAGTCGAGGCAGATGGCTGCCCTCCCTGAGTCGGGTTCTGCCAGAGGTTTTGCCTTCCTGTTGAAAGGGATCTTTCCTTCCCACTGTCGCCTCATGCAGCTCAGGATGGGAGATTGGATCCAAGTCAAGATTTGATGCAATCATTTTGTTCCCTTACATAGGCTATTTATTATAAATTATTCTCTGTGAAGCACCCTGACACGACATTGTTGTGAAATTGTGTTTTACAAATAAAGCTGTATTAAATTGAATAAATAATCAGGATAAAGTGTTTTGTGCATTCATTTCACTGCTGTGGTAAAAAACTTACGTACACCCTGGACAGGTCACCAGCCCATCACAGACATGCCCAAAGTCATCTTCTCTTATGAGAATAATATCAAACTCAGACTTTATTATGACAAGTATACCAACTTTACTGCTTGTGTTAATATGTGGAAGAATGAATGTACTAATTTTACAAATTCATCTTTGTAATAATGTTTTAATTTTAACAACCCTGGTAAAAGTCCTAAATGTATTTGATAAATATAGACTACACATTTTTTACCATTATCTAGGAACCCCCTGAAATGATCTCACAACCCCCAGTTTGAGAATCACTGTCCTAAAGAGATGAACAGTTTGGAGTTATTTTGTGTTGTAAAATATGCATCAAATAAAATATGACATCTGATCAATTATCACTAACATAAAAGAAGGATTCTTTGTTTTTCTTTGTAGTAGAAGTATGAAAGAGTAAATCTCTGCATTAAGTTTAAAAGAAAAATGGCCAATCTTTAACAATCTATTGTTTCAGAATCGTAATAATCAGGGACTTTATCGCCAGGTAAGTTTGCACATACAAGTGTTTTGAGCTAGAGGTAGGTACAAAAACAAAACAAAGAAAGATCAGAAAAACAGAAAATAAACAGTATTTATATAGTGTAAAGAATAGAAGTATGAATGTGTACTAATATATTTATATTTAATAAAACATCTGTACACAACCGAGTGTTTAGTGCAAAGAAGAGGTAGTGGAATTGGCAAGAGGGGATAAACAACATATATAGGACTATCCTGTAAGTTTTTATTTATAGTCAGGAGTTAGTTATGTGTATGGAAGTCTTATTGATGAGTGCAACAGCAGAAAGAAAAAAGTGTTTCTGAGTGACCTTTATTGACACCCAGAAGTAGATTTGATGGCCAATAACAGGAGAAGCCATCCAGCATTTAAAGGTCTTATATTTTGCAGGAGCAGCCACATGCACACTTCCTAGAGCAGATGGCGTCCTAAGGTTTTAAGATTGGCACAGGGGAGTTTCCACAGTGCCACGTCGGAGCAGTGGAGTCAACCGCTTGCTCTTCTTAAAATGCACTCTTCTTTTTAAAGCAATAAAACTACAAAAATGAAAAACAAAACTGTTTCCTGGATCATTATGTGGTATAATTAACACTAATAGAAGGTTAAAAGCTCACAAAAGTCCATTTTACATTTTGTTTTGTTTTGTTTTGTTTTTATTTTGCCCAGTTCTTGATCCCTTTCAATAAATTTTGTTTTTTGTCTAATTCACTAATCTCTGATTCACTAAATGTGCAATGAGTTTTATCATACTGATCTACAATATCTTATCATATCACCTGAGCAGCAATCCAATCCATTCATATCTCCCTTCCTTGACAACATCTTTATTTATCCTCATTATGTTCTTTTTAGTTTTCACTCTTATCTTTTTTCTCCTACTTTGATGTATTGGTCACATTGTTTCTTTTTGCTTTTGCCTCATTATCAAGGCTTTGGATCGTAATTTAATTCTCCTCAAGTTAGACGTGTTGGAGGACAACAGACAATCTCGAATCTTAGATGAAAATGAAAATGGTTCCTGTCTGACGTTATGAACCAGTATTGTGTTGACACAGATCATTTAGAAAAGCTTTACATTGTACATACAGATGTTTTGTTACTAAAAGCTTGTTAAAAAGCGTCATATTTGTTCCTAATTCATGAGTTGCAGAAGATAAAACAGTTTCACAGACATGAAGATTCCCAAATAGGTATTTTTTAAAACATGACATATTTCATGATGTGAAGTGTGTTCTTTGTGGAAAATAGACAAGTGGAAGACAAAGAAGTGAATTAACCTAAACTTCGATCTATAACAACTGAATAATGTCCATCATAAAAGGGAACAAATACAGCAGAGATCAGATGTAAGACCTGAGAGATGCATCTGAATCTTCAGTTAATTTGCTCTTCACTGAAGCCTCCTCAGAAAGGCTTTCCGCATTCTTAAAGGAAAACAAGGATGAAAGTCTGAGGTATGCCACGGGACTGAAAATCAGCTGATGTGATGAATCCTCCCCGGAGGGGACCATCTGGAAAGAGGAAAAAAGACAGAAAATATCTTCATCTGTCTTTGCTTGTCGTTCAATAAACTACTGTAACTGCTTTCATGCTCTTAAGAACACAATTAGTTTATTCAGCATCCATTCTGATCCCTAAAATATGATGTAGTGTAATGTTGTGTAATGAAAAATCACATTGGTCCTCAAAATATTTCCGGAGCTAATGAGAGATTTTTAGAGTGAACATTAACCTCCAAACTGAGACTACTTTGAGAAGCTAGAGTCGTATTTCTTGCGATGCTGACTCACGTAGAAAGGGGCGCAGCGTCATCTAACTGTTATAAGATTATCCTATCTGAGGGGGCGTGGTCACAGAGGTCAGATGATGATGATGATGATGCCTAAAAACCTATGTTATATGAGCGGTGATGGGAGCTTTCCTTTGGATGGCGGATGGAGGGAGGCGGTCTTAGAAACACACACACAAACAGGACCCCGCTGGTTCAAGTGAGGATAAGAACCGTCCTGAAGTGAACTCCACGTTACAAATAGGAGCCGCGCATTCCAAGTGGAGCAGAGTGGAGGCGCAGCACGCCGGGGATAATATTAAGTAACAGCACACAGAGAATCTGCGGCATTTAAGCAGAGGGAGGCAGAGAAAAGCGCGTCTTTCCGAGCCAAAAAAGGAAGCATAAGCTTGGAGAACCGGACAGGAGTCATGCGCCCAGGCGGAGAAAGCACATCATTTCACTGAGGTAAGGTTATTTTTATTAACAAATACTTCCTGAAATTGTTCCAGATTTGTTTTACATCCTTAAAACTAATATAAACCTAAGTTTTAAGCTCCTATTTTGTTGCATTTGAACATTTTTACACGTGTTGCGGTTCACTTATGACCTTTATTAAACTGACATTTCAATAAATTTATAGTTGCACATTGGTGAACAAATTCTGGAATTAAACCTCAATCTGAGTGTCATATTCCTGCCACGAGGCAGAAAAAAGCAAAAATCAGGTCAGCTGTGATAGCTAGAAGTCAGTGTGGAGACATGTGGGTCAGTGCTGATGAGGCATGTAAAGCAATCACGCCGGAAACTGCTTCACGCGCAGTAATCACAGATAACCGAAGCTCCTGTTTTCTTTCCAAAATACGCCATTTAAGTCTTAAGTAGCTTTTTTAACTTAATAAAGATGAACAATCTATGAGCATTCTAAATACATATTAACATCAAATGATTAATTATTGTTTGACCAAAATGAAGAGATGCTTTGCGCCAAAAATCATCTGCGGATAAACAGCTTTGCGCTTACATGTCTCATACTGAACATGTAATGAAGCCTGTAAGATTTTGATACAAGTTGCTCCCGTTTTGTTGCGGGGATGTAATGGGGTTACATAATATTGTGTTGTAATGGCTCTTGCGTAACCACCAAATCCCTCTGCTCCTCTTCCTCCCTCCTCTTTGTCACTAGGTGGCACTGCTGCTACACATACTGCCTGAGAGTTCAAAGCGCTCAAAACCTCACAGTGGTTCTCTTCAGTCCCAGCAGCCAGAAAAAAGTGATCCCTCACAAGTTATGTTTGAGGAGGAGTCTCAGGAGGTTGCTGTGCTTCATAACATGGAGTCATCCTCAGCGGCAGGAGCTGCCAGTGAAGGAGCGGGGCCAATGTCCTTCACAGATGAAGCTGTGTCCATACTGACCTCCAGCAGCTTGCTTGCTCGCTCCCTGCTGGGTCGCACCTCAGCTATCAAACGCAAAGAGAGCCCCCCTCCAAGTGTCCGGCGGAAACGTGAATTCATCCCGAATGACAAAAAGGATGACGGCTATTGGGACAAGAGGAGGAAGAACAATGAGGCGGCCAAGCGTTCGCGGGAGAAGCGGCGTGTGAATGACATGGTCCTGGAGAGCAGGGTTCTCACTCTGCTGGAGGAAAACGCTCGCCTGAGGGCGGAGCTGCTGGCTCTGAAGTTTCGCTTCGGCCTGGTGAAAGACCCCTCCAACGCGCAGATTCTTCCTCTCACTACGGCTCCTCACCAAACGTCTCCAACTTTAACTCCTCACTATTACCTCCAAAGAGAAGATGGAAGTCTCCAGAGCCCTCCTGCTCCAAATCCCAACAATCAGACTGGTCAGTCCAGCGCCAGGAGCTCGAGGGAGGCTGGTAACATGTCAGAGGACTCAGGCTTTTCTACCCCAGGCGGTTCTAGTGTGGGCAGCCCGGTTTTCTTTGAAGAGCGTCTTGGCGAGCATGGGAAGTTTTCACCAGCCGGTGCAGAGGAGCTGGGCTACGACCTCCATCAGTCCCCTGGTGATGCCCACCACGCTGCAGCACTTAACAGTGGAAAGCCCGATCAAGGAGAAGGGATGAAAAATCTTCCTCACAAGCTGCGTTTTAAGACGCCTGGAAATGGCGAAGGGGTTGAAGGTCCCGGTGACCACAGTCTCAGAAGGAGCCCCGGGAGGGAGGGTCCTACGGAGGTCGTCAAAGGACTGATCGGAGGGGAAGCGGGGATCTGCACTGGCTCCTGGCTGCAGCAGCTGGAAAGGGATGAGATCCGGAGGGATTGCGGCACTTCTTCCACCTCCAACCTCCATTTACCCCCCACGCTGGCTCAAAGAGAGATCAAGCATGAGAACACTTACCTGAAGTCCCAGCTCAGCTCTCTCAGCGAGGAGGTGGCGCAGCTTAAGAAGCTTTTCACAGAGCAGCTGATGGGAAAAAACTAACGGAGGAGCCTCCACTTTTACGGACAAAGTCTAGAAACTGAACCTAAACAGCCTCAGTGCCGCACCACTTTAAAGTCTCGCTAACATTATGTTGTATTAAACGTTGTTGAACACTCATCCTATATTTGCTGTTTAACGTAGTTTAATCTCAAGTATCACTGCTGCTGAGAAATGTAAGTTTTATCTGTATTAAAGTGTAAAATAGTGTTTGTTTCATACACTGTGACAGCAAAATGAAAAAAAAGCTCCTAGCATCACAACGGGTAGGCTAGATTCAACTGGATGTCAGGTTGCTAACACACCACAAGGGGCGAAGTACGTGCAGTTGTGGGATTAGGGTGGTGTGACCCATTCTAAGCTATAGGATAAACTGCAAAAACACACACTTACAGGAAGTTATTAGGTAGCAAAGCCACCACAGATCCTCAAAGTTACAGGAAAGAGTTGTTCTGAATCAGGTCGCTCATGGAAAATATTGTCATATTGTCTCATCAAGGGATGTAGTTAGTTTAGGTAAAAACACTGTCACTTATGTTGTTTCACATCATTGTTCCAGATCAATTTATCTGTACTGAGCGGATGAACATTCATTGTCTGCTGTCTTTGTGCGTTTTCATATTAAAACTAACTGTTTGACTGATTTGTTCTTTTTTAGTTGATCTCTGTGTTTGGACCATTGACTGTATATATTTACTGGACAGAGCATACGTCACGTGACGCATAGGTTTTTGAAGAGCGAAAATGAACCCAATAGGCGGGTCCTACCGTCGCCATCTTGCTGTTTCTTCATTATCGGAAATCCCAAAATGGATGAAAAGGTAGATTTGAGAGGGCTCCGTCACGGTGGAGCCAGCAGGAAGTACGCAGCTGTAACCAGTGATAGCGCTCTAACACACATCAAT
>JBAMHX010000023.1:5286960-5297623 GCA_037177515.1 Pseudomugil tenellus | reverse complement strand
ATAGATCTGATAGATCTTCATGTAGCATTAATCAGACCTTGTAGTTTTGCCTTATTCAGTGATTTTCAGTAATTTGTACATTACTCAGCTTTTCTTTTACGTGTTAGCTGTGCTTCCTAATTTTTCATTCGCAGGTTACATTACATTACAGTTACAGGTTTGATTAAAATATTAAACAGTGCCTCAATTTTTGAGTAGAAAACACATTAAATAGACACTTTAGTTTCAGTATTGTTTTCCATTCTTTTCCAGATGTATTTTTAAAAACAGTTTTTTGTGTGTAACTTGCCTGTATTACTACAGCCTGTTTCTTCTCCTTCATCCACACAATCATACAGTCTTACTCTTACATGTGATTGGCTGCTTGGTGTGTCCATCAGCATTAAGCCGTGCCTTGTATGAGGACTCCTCATTCAACATTCAGCTCTTCTCATTCAGTGCAAAGAACTGGATCACATCACTCATTAGCATTTACGTTGACAACGTCTCAGTTACAACAATGAGCAGTCACTCTGGTGAAACTTCACACATTTATTCACTTCGAACCAGATAAAATGTTTAGTGTTAGATTTTTATTTAATTCTTAATTCTAAAAGATTAGTCACGAGTTACTTCATTAGTAATCTAAACAAAGCTGAAGTTTAGATATTTCATATGGTGACACATTAAACTTGTGGTGATGCAGAGTCAGAAAATTGGATTTCCTTTGGACAGTGTAAAGGTTTATAACAGATGCAATTGTTCATGTAATTATGTTTTACCATTTTTGTAAGTACAAACCTGTTCGATATTTCTTTATAATAAACCTAGACACCTAAGTATCCATTGTTTTCAGGTTGTCTGGGACCTCCCTGAAAATTCAACATTCTCTGTTATTCCAGCCCACGTCCCATCTCCCTTCTTTCTGGGGGCCCTTGACCTATATTTATCAATGCCCCACCTCCCAGCTGCCCCTACACCTCCAAATCTCTCACCAGTCTCAGCTTCTTTATCCTTGACCTGCATTAGCAGATGCCTTTGTCTGCCTTTTCTGCGCACTCTGCATCATTGATTTGGCATTGAGTTGTTTTGGCGAAGACTGCTGCCACATTCCTTTGCGGATGAATGCACTGGGTGGGGGTGGCAGTGAGCAGTTTGCGGATGGGGTTTCTCAGTGGAAAGACATTCTCTTTTTTTATTTGATGGGGAAATGCTTTAAAACAGATCCAGGGAACCCCCACAAGCTCTGAAACTGAGTCACCCTTTCCTCTGTCTGGTTCAAATAATCATCAGGCAAGGAAAACAAAAGAACTAATCCTTGTACAATCTAGTTTTCATGCTCTCAGCATGTCTCAGACTGATTTAATTTCAGTAAAATTATGCTCTTTGTTTTATTCGTCTGCTTGCTTCATCTGCAATGTGTGCAGTTTATAATTAATGGCCATGGGCTTTGCTTTTGGTTGCCATAAAAATGTCTGCGCAGGTCTTTCAACATGTCTTAAACATGGCTTTTTAAGTTCTGGGTGATGAAATGAAATGGGGTTGTCGGCCTTGCAATGAACTCATTGCCCACATTACATCACAAAAGCCAACATCAACATGCCAGCAAAGAGTCAAGGGTCATGAGCTGCAGACAGATCGGATCAATAGCAGGGTCAACAAGTCAGACACTGGGGTTTAGCAGCCATTCTGTGGTTGCCATGGGTGACAGAGTCAGCTAGGGCCAGACATGCCAAGGCAATGGAAGAAAGCTTTACTTGATTAGAAATGTATCTGGCTGATATTTATGCTAACTGAAAAACAAACAAACAAAGATTGAGAAATTCTTTTTAAAATGCCAAAATAGAAAAAGTGCAAGTGTTATATTAGAGTACTTAGTGAAACAGCATTAGTCTGAGTGGATTAACTTTTTTGTTTTTGTTTTTTTATCTCTGCAGCCTTTCATCTTGCAGTCATCTGCAGAGGGAAGAGACAGACGGAGAGAAAGAGCGAGAGAGAGTTCAAGGCTCCTCAAGAGACTGACATGCTGAGGTAGACGGGCTGACCTACATCTTGCTGTTTGCGTGGAGATCTAGGACACTTCTTCGCCAGCCTAGCACACCGTGCTTAACCTTTAACAACTAACAAAAGCCAGAGAGGGAAATAAAAGGAAATTGGAGCATTGATCTGATCCACTGGACTCTGAAACGAAAACTCTGAAAGTGTATAAATGAGGGTTGCTAATGCTGAGCTTCAACTGTTCATCTTTTTGGCTTGCATGGGCACATGAGTTCCAACCTTCTATAACTTCACCAAACCTACAATAAATAAGAAAAAACTGTGGAAAACAAAGCATTTTCATCATAACCCCAACATTTCAAACTGGCTACCATCAAACAAGAATGGAAAATCTAACTTCAACAGTAAACAAAAACTCAGGGAATAACCTAAACTGCCTTGAGACTTACAACAGCTATGAAGAGACGTCTCTTCAGGGGACGCCAACTCGCTTGGGGCGTCTCATCAAACCCAAGCCCAACATCACCTGCAGGCGGAAGCGCGAGTTCATATCCGATGAGAAAAAGGATGCCTCATACTGGGAGAAGCGGCGCAAGAACAACGAGGCCGCTAAACGCTCTCGTGAGAAGCGACGTCTCAATGACATGGTTTTGGAAAACCGTGTCATTGCACTGAACGATGAGAATGTGAGGCTCAAGACGGAGCTGCTGCAGCTGAAGCTGCGCTTCGGACTTATAAGCACAGCCTCCTACATCGAAAAGAGTCAACAAATTGGTGTGAGCAGCAATGCAGGAAACGGAGGCTCGTCCTCCTCCTCCAGCCAGTACTACTCCAGTGGTTACTCCAGCAGTTCTCAGGTGATGATGAACTCAGATTCCTCTGAAACGGAGCAGTCTGGACGAAGTGAGGGCCACAGGCAGCTGGTGAAGTACTCTCCACGTGGGTCCCTCTCAGACATGTCTGATGGCTCATCACGGGACAGCCCAGAGCCTATCCCCTTTGAGATCAAACAGGAAGGGGACAGGTTAGAGATGGACATTGCTAATGGCACCACCACCCAGATTATGTTTAACATCCATCGTGGGCTGGCTTCTGTACCCACTCACCACCAGATCCAGCAACATCAAGAGATGGATGCTGGGCATCACAGCCAGCAGCAGCACCATCTAATTCAGCAGCAACAAAACCCCCTTCAGGAGCCTGTTTCTCCCATCAAAGCTGCCCCTCACCCACCTGCTGCCCAGAGGAGCGTCATTCTGTATGGCGCCAGCAGTGCCTCCTACCCTGTGGACACCCTGGCCAGGCCCCAGGACATTGATTTGCAGCCAGCCCTAAAGCAAAGTAGCAGCCAGATCTGTGTCAGCCAGCTGCCGCAGTCCATCACAGAAAGCTCCACAGAGACTCTGGCTGAGGTGACAAAGCAGCTGGAGAGGAAGACATTAGACTCCCCTCCATACGAGCTGTCAGATAGCTGTAACGAGGCCAAAGACAGACAGGTGTACAGAGTTTGCCAACTTCCTCAGGAGGAAAGCGATTTGTCTACAGAACTCATTAGCGAACAAGATGAGGGGGATAGCCACTCACAACTATACCACCATCTCCAACAGTCTCACCAGTCATACCTCAGTGCTCAAGAAGATGAGCCACCTGTGCTTCATTATGAGGGCGAGCACAGAAACGAAGTGTACCATCAAGGCCAATTGGCCTCATCTAGCAAGGACCCCACGTCTAGCGAAGGAGAACCGGGCAGCCCTGATAAAGAGGCTTCCACAGATGATGAGGAGTCCCCATCTTTGGGCTTCCACAACCAACATCTTTCAGCCATCTTGCAACCAGCTTCGCCTCTAAGCCAGTACCATGGTTTCCCCCAAGCGCAAGGATGTGATCCTCTGGGGGAGGTGCGGGGAACAGCACTGCCACACAAACTCAGACTCAAACACCGGGCCATGAGCACTGGCAGCAGTGGTGGCAACTGCTCCGGCCAGGATTCACCAACCACTCCTCCCTCTGCAACGCCACCTCCCCTCCCCCAGCATCCCTACCTGTCCCTCTCCCCACCGCAGAACATTAGTCGTGAGGGTTCGAATGGGGACGGGAAAAAAAAGGAGACCGCTGGACGACGAAACAAAAGGCGAGATTAAATTACTTTTACTTCTAAACTCCTCTGAGAACTACCCTGCCATCATGCCTTTACCCTACAATCAAATGACCTCCCTAAGCCCTTGGGACAGGAAACTGGGCTTTTTCTACACCCCTTTCTATCCCCCCAGTGTCACCAGATGACTGGGCGTATTGTAGGGATGTATCATATTTGTGTATAATGTACAGATTTGCCATTTCTTACATCCTCTCCGTACACGGAGAAGCACTTTTGTTTATGTGACAAGAGGAGAGATGGAACCAGTTTTTCTACTTCAATTGTCATTCAACAATATCCAGCAACATACAACAGTGAAAGCACATTTTGATAACTCACGCAAAGGAATGTAGAAGAAAACAAAAAGAATCAAGCTTTATGCATAGAATAAATTTGGTACATATCCAGCTGTAGATAAGCATACACATGTATGGCTCTCTGCCTTAACTTAAATCAAATGCAAACATACTCTGGGGACATCCCCTCGACCAAAGAAAAACCTCCAACACTACAGATATCAAGTTCCATACCTCCATCAGACCCTACCTCTACCAACCCTGACTTTCTCCAATCCTCTCCTTTATTTCACAAAAGATCGCCATTGATGTTATTTTTTAAGCACTTGGTTTGTACATAACTGTGATATATGCATATATGTATCTATTATAAACTTCTATTTTAGAAAGAAATTTGAATACAAATTCAACAAATAATGCGACAAAATTGCAATGGTATTAGGAGATTTCGAAAGCGACCGCCCTATGACAAATCAAGATTACTGTACAGCTATGTTGTCAACCATTGCTATAGGACCCCATTCAAAAGAAACATCTCTATCTTGATTGTTAAGCTTTGGCATTAACCATTGGTTTGTGCTATGTTTACGCAGAAGTGGCTGTGCAGTTTGGTGCACCAGCAGCACTGAATGGAGAACAACTTGTTCCCTGAGGCAGTGACCTCTTTAAAATGTCTTGATTTTTAAACCTTTAAACCAGCCTTTACATATTTGGTGGAATTCACCAGCTGCAGGCTATAAGCCTTTAGTTTATTTCAGCTTTATCAACCCAATCTTGTTATTGTCACCATTCACTGGTCCCATGTATTTATTTCCCTCCTACAACATATGCATCACTGTAAAAAAAGATTAAGGAAAAAAAGCCCACAGGAACATAGACAGAATGTGTACAGATCATTTTAGATATATGTCACACTCTAGGGTTGGAACTGTAATGTTGGGATTGGATATCTGGACACAAAAGAAAGAGGTATTCGGTCACATTTATGTACACACTACATTGCACTGAGAACAGGAAGTGTGAAGACCTAACCAAGGTTCTCTGCTTAGCTACTGTTTATGGTTTGTAGTGTGACCACACACACCCTTTGAGGCTGTGGATGGTAAAACCTTTTGCCAGCCCTTCAATCAGAGTTTTATTAAAGTTTCATTTATGCTCTATGCTACATATGGACAGAGACTTTTTTTCTGTCTTCTGCGTCCTTTATGTGCCTATTTCAGTACTATTTATAGAGAGGTTGCAAATGCGTAGCCATATGTAGCAAACAGATCAAAACTGCGGGGGCAGTGTTGTGCAGTGTAGTTCACCCATGACTAGAAAAACAAAAAAGATGTAGAAGTACCATTCTATTTAATAGCCAAACCGACCCCTACTGTGCTGCCTTTTTTTGATGTTTTTCCAAGAATGTAGATAATCACGATTTCCTCCACTGTTGCCACGTTTGCAGTTGTCTGAAACTGAACTCAAAAGTTATCTGTAAACTGTGCACTACCCTCTAGTGGATGTATAGACTAACAGCCATGCAAACGTAAAGGACTCACGGGAGTTTGTGGACAAAAATCTCTCACATTTGAAGCAGACGTATCTATTTACATAAGTAAAGGTAGCATAACATCGCCGCGTTGGCAGTTGTTTGAAATTTATGTCGGGACTCAAGTGAACTCTCCACTGCCCCCTAGTGGTTTTCTAGCAATTAAACAAACATTAAGGCTGTTTGGAAGTATGTTGGAAGCAGAAATTTTAATAAAATGTATGAACATGGGGCATAAATGAGGCTTTGAAAGTGTGTTTGAAGGGTTGGTTCACCTCCCTTCCATCCCGTACTCATTGGTAGTTCTGCTACTGGGTTGTGATGAATTGCCTTCACTGGATTCTAGTTTTATGTCTATGTACCATGTTTGGCTTTTTGGTGCTTGTGTATAAATGTAAAGTTTCACAAACACTGTAATGTTTGTTTCATTGCTTTTATAACCTCTTTTTAGTCAAAATGATGTTCTGTTTTCTTCTGTACCGTCTTTGCTCCTACTGACTGTGACATGACAATGTGTATTTGCCTCATTCCTCCACCCACTCTCAACTTTTTCAGTGTGTATTAATCAGTAATGTTTGTGGTTTTTTGCTGATGGTTTAAAAAAAATAAACATAAAAAAAATTAACGGGCAAAGTAGTGTGGTATTTAGAGACGGGTGGTGGTTGGTCTGACTGGTCATTACCATCTCTTTCTTCTGACAAGAATATATATGTAAAGACACCAATGTTATTGTGGAAGATGGAAGCATTTCAAGAAAAGAATAAAAAACAAGGTTGTCCTGTTAACATATCAAGAAAACAGGTGTTTTTGTTTTTTTGTGTGTGCTGTAGTATGTTTTTATTTTTTTAAATTTAAATAGCAGCCATTTATCCCATAAATGGGGGGTGATGTTGAGCAGTCATTTTCTTCATCACCGGTCAACAAGCTGACAACCTGACTCATCGTAATATAATGTGAGATGATGAGCTATAAACCTTATGCCAGAATTATCAGTTAGATAACACATTATTCAGTGACTGACATAAGAGAATGACTCATCATTGCCAAGTAAACTAAACTAACTGGCAGCTGATGTTTCTCCCTCTAAAATGCTTAGAAGTCTTTTTCTTTATCTGTCTCATGTTACACCAAAACATGTCTCTTGTTCATGACAAATTTTCCATTTTTTCTCAGAAACTCAAGCTTTCAGAGAAGTTCAAGCTTAGTAAGGCACACCCTGTTCTAACTGAGAGGAGATAACCTAGTATGGTGCTCACCGCTCCCCATGGGTAACACTTTTTTTTTTAGCATCGGAGGCTAATTTGCAGTGAGAGACATACTGACACACTTTGCTCAGATGGGGTAGAAAACTCCCTGCTGAGCTCGTCTCATGTAACACTGACCGACTTCTATGAACCCATTGCATAAAAACACCATCAAACCCTTTTTTTTTTAAAACTTTTTTCTTTATAAAAGCACAAAACTATCTTCTTTAGAGGGCCAGTTTTAATCCTTTTTGTGAACTATTTGCTGTTGAAAGGCAATAACATTGAGCTAACACAAAGAGGGATATTTAACCCCTTAAAGCCTGAAATAAGAATATCTACTCAGAAAACTCTAAAAGAAAACTTTGTTTCTGCATTTTTACCAATTATTGCCATGTTACAGGGGAAGATATTGTGACATATAGTCCTCTGCTTTCTGGTGTTCATCAGGGGGTCGGAGACTAGTATCAAATAGTGTGCAGCAGGGTTTTGAATAAAGTTTCTACCATAAAGTGATGCAAAATGACTAAAAAAAGGTGTGTATCAAATATGACGCATTAAGCATTGAAAGGGTTAAAGCAAATTAAAAGTCTGCCAGGCATTACTCAAGGTGTTTTTCAAGTGTGAGCAGGTGCTGCCCAGCAAAATCCAGAATATTTATAGCAGAGGAGAAAAACAGGCCAGAGTGAACGGCATAGATGCGAAGTGAATGAGTCAGCTTTATGTGATTGGCAGGACAAAGCTAGGACAGAGCCAGTCTGAGCCTCTGACTGATGCAAGCAGCTCAACTGTCCTGCCAACCTCCTGACAGAGTCCCCCAGCATTCTTTGTGTTAACACAGAAAAGCATGTTGTGTAATCCTGTTTAAGTCCAGGTTCATGAAGGGCATATGAAACCTCTTCTGAAAACAAAGTGTGTGAGGGGAGGAACTCACGTACAAGCTTGTGCATAACCATTACATACCTAAAATCAATATTAACGAAGGTAAATTGAGACTATTTGATCATTTTCTTACTCCAGTCTTTTAAAAATTAATTAAAATATTGTAATATCGCTATTAGACAATGTAAATAAAAAATAAAATAAATAAATGAATTAATTTATAAATAAATAAATGAAAAATAAATTTATAAATAAAATTAAACTAAAATAATATAAATTTAATAAAAAAAGACAATATGAGTGTCCAGAAGGGACTTGGGGGTCTCGTTTTGTCCCATCAAACCAGAATGGGGTCATTTTCATAACAGTATATAAAGGGCAAAGGGAGGAGCAGTGCAGAGGAGGAAGAGGAGGAGGAAGAGGGAGGAGGGTTAACCCAGTGAACTAACTTAATCTTCAGCTGCAAACAAAGTACCTCTTTGAGGCTGACACATCAGTGCTTTAAACAATGCTCTAATTCAAACACACAAGCAAGAACATGCACTAAAACTCACAAAAAAACCAAAGCCCATAAACACGCGGTGGGTGTCTGCATTTAGTGATCAGTAAATGTGACATTCCTCACAAAAAGCAACCCATGCAATCGTACAGAGGATATTCTCTCTGCAAGCACAGCAAACTTCTGTGTCCCTTATTTTCCTCATTTGACTTGAGCGGTTGCCGCGCTGCGTTTACATAAACAGGTCAGGAGGAAAGTAGGTCACCGTGCGCGAGAGGAGAAACGAGAGGAGGGCAGGGGCAGTAGGTTGGTGACGGTTATCATCCGTGTCACCTGGGTCTGTCTCTGACAGCAGTGATGCTTTTGGCAAACAGAGCCTAAATTCTCATGTTACCTGCTTTCCGGGAGGGGGGGGTGGTGGTGGTGGGTGGTGGGGGTGATAAAGAAAGGAGAAAGTCCAATCCTATGATTGTACAAATCTGGTTCTCTTCCAAGATGACACACTAGATGTTTAAAGGCATTTCTGTGACAGGCAGCACAGCCAGGTTATATTCAGGTTACACAAAATTATGAATCTACCCCCCCACCTCACTCCATCCCCTCAGCAAACTGCACCCACAAAGCTTTCCATCACCTTAACAGCAGGTCAAGCATCAGGGATGACTGATAGTTTGACTCTGCTGTTAGCATGAGCTATGTATAAAACAGTGAAGGACATCCTGTAAGTATCTCTGAAACTTTCATTAAGGTGTATGCAACATGGCCTACATAAACAGAGGAAAACATTGTTTCTACTATGGGGAATAAAAAGTTTTCCTGGAAAGGAATCCCGCTGTTCAAGGCAAGTCAGACAAGGAAATGAAAATGTTGTGAAACCAGCTTGCAGCTTGGGACTCAGTGCTCATTTCATCCTGCGATCGCATCGCAAGGAATCTGCAGCAAGACAGAAACCTAGAAAAAAGAAGCAAAGATGTGAAGAAATCTGGCAACAGCTGGAAATCCTACTTTTCAAGATGAGGTGAGATGCTTAATGCTTTGTGCAGCCGCTCACCTACTTTCAAACTGGTCTGAAGCGGCTGCTGCAGTCAACAGAGTGAACAGGGACAGGGAGTGGCCGGGACCAGATTTGGCTTTTGGCTCTCTCTAACAATCTTCCACCCCCACATCAGAGTCTCTGGGTCATGCAGGCTCACACATACCTGCAAATGGATCCTGCAGCATTTTTGCTTTTTGTTGTGTGTATTCAGTTCGACAGTCACATTTGTATAGTGTGTGCAACACTTACAGAAAAGCTACACATTCCCATGATTTTTATGTGGTGAAACATCCTCAAGTTACCATTTTAATTCTTTACGTCCTGATTTGTTCTCTCAAATATCACATGAAGTACTGCTTTCTACCAACACCTGCAGTGCAGTGGAATCCCCAACTATTGCTTCTCCACAGCAGAGCAAAGTGCAAATGCAGCAGTGTGTCTGCCGACTAGCATGCGGCGAGCCACCCGGGTGAGAGTTTTATCTGCAACAGCAGACTCTGCCAGCTCCTATTAGAGCAAAAGAGAAAGCAGTCTGGAGGGAGAACCTGAGAAAAACAGAAAACAAGAGGCAGGTGAAGGCTCGTGTATCTGCAGTAACCAGTCAAGGGAAGAGTGGAACCATTTGGCGAGGATTCAAGAGAGTGAATGATGATGCGAGGCCCAGAGGTTGCAAGAGAGGGAGTGGGAAAACAAAGAGCTGCCTGTGTTATTTTCCTCATGGGCTTCCTTCCTGTCGACCAACAAAGACAGGCGCAAAGCACAGCTACAGGAGGGAAAAAAGAAAACAAAAGAGAAAAATCTGCCCAGTATGACCTTGCTCCCCAACACAAACACCAGCCACACCTGCAGATCCTTTCCAAAACCACTTGCTTGTAATGATGTAACACAAATACAACAAATCATCTCCCTACAGGGCCAAACTGGTTCCCAACAGAACTCAGGTGCTTGATCTCATACAGCAGGAGTGATGTTATTTGTTATTTTTTTGTTATTTTATTTATTTATTCTCTCTTTTTTCTTTTCCATGTTAGTGCATCTAATTCAAAACAAAACATTTCAAA
>JBAMHX010000023.1:5270492-5281228 GCA_037177515.1 Pseudomugil tenellus | reverse complement strand
ATTATTATTATTAATAATAATAATAATAATAATAATAATAATAATAATAATAATAATAATAATAATAATAATAATGTTATTATTATTCAGAGGAGGAAGCAGAGCTGGCGGACTCTACAGTGGGCCCTCCCTTCTCTGGGCCCCTGGACTGGCAGACTTGGGTTGTGGTCCCCCTCTTCAAAAAGGTGTTGAAGGGATCCAGTTTGGTGACCTCAGAATCGGGTCTCTGCTTTTTGTGGATGATGTGGTTCTCTTGGCTTCATCCTGCCATGATCTCCAGCTTTCGCTCGAGCAATTCGCAGCCGAGTGTGAAGCGACTGGGATGAGAATCAGTACCTCCAAATCTGAGACCATGGTCCTCAGTCGGAAAAGGGTAGAGTGCCCTCTTCGTGTTGGAAATGAGGTCCTGCCCCAAGTGGAGGAGTTCGAGTACCTTGGGGACTTGTTCCGAAATGAGTTTCCTCCGCAGGGTGGTCCTGCTCTTCCTTACAGATAGAGTGGGAAGCTTGGTAATCTGGGAGGGCCACTGCCAGATGAGGTAGCTCGGGCATCTGGTTAGGATGCCTCCTGGACGCCTAATTGGTGAGATGTTCCGGGCAAGTCCCTTCAGCAGGAGACCACGGGGGGAGCCCCGGTGCAGTTGGAGAAATAATATTTCCTGGCTGGAATCCCTCCCAATGAGCTGACGGATGTGATTTGGGAGAGGAAATTCTAGGCTTCCCTCCTTAGGCTTCTGCCCCCATGACCCAACCCAGGATAAGCGTCAGAACACGGTACGGTATTATTATTACTATTATGTGTAAATGTGTAAGTTCTTCACTTTTGGTAATACACCAACCATTCAAAAATCAAAGTATTAAACATTTTTCCTTTGTCTCATCTTTTCCTTCACCCTCAACCTTCTTCCCCATTTTTCCAGCCTCATTCTTCCCAACATCCAACTGCAGACCCATTTTTTTGTTTTATGCTAGACATTACTTACATCCTTTAAATGTACCTCCTCATTTTGCTGCAGTAAAATGGGAATGACACCACATACATGATAGGTCATGAAATAATTTTTATGGGAAATGTGGTGACAGTACTTCCAAGATAAAACTGACCTAAATCATTGACTTTTTTATCATCTGCCAAACTGGCCAGTAGGTTTTCATTTGTACCCACCAAAATTCTTTTTAAGCTGAATTTGGTGTGGTTAATTTAGGCCCTGCCTTTATGTAGATCGTAGACAGTTCCTGCATCTTAAAGGGCCCCTGATGGTTTTTAAACTCTTCTGAGCTTTTTACAGTGTTAGTATTGAATACTTACCAGACAAGCGAAAGGCAGCTTTTTTTTAAATGCATGTTTAAGTTTTCCAGCAAGTCTCATTCAACATTCAGTTTCCATGGTGATGAAAGCAGAAGAGGGGAGACTTATTTATTTCCGCGTCTAAATGCCTACACTATGCCCTATAGAGCTCTGTTTATGCCAGCCTGATGGCAGGATAATCTGTGCCGCATTTGTAAATTTTATTATTTATATCTCATTTTAAATTAGAAAACATTCTTTGATTTACAAAAAACTACACAGATAAGACATCTCTGACCCTTAGCGGGTCTCTGTTATACTTTTAAAACTTTTGAGCTGATTGGAGCGGACTTTTTACTTGACCTGTGGTTTACATACACACCTACATCCTTCATCCGACTACTATAAGCCCCCTAAAAGCCTGGAGGAATATAAAGAATAAAATCTGGTTTTATTAAGGAATTTCAGATCAGGAAACACATTCAGGATTGAGCTGTTGTCACTTTGAATCGCATTTGCTGGTCGCTGAGTTAGCAATTGGAAATCCACACCATAATACCAGTCTGACAATGAAAGTAGGCCAGACATTAGGGATCGTAATGAATGCATACAAAATTAACTAGATAGAAGGTTTAGGAAAGTGTTGGCTTCTACCAAGCCCAGAAAATGTCTGTGTGAAAAGAAAAAGTGTGCATGTGGATAACCATCCAGCACAGACGACTCAGATGATTTCACCGTCCAGAGCTTCTGAATTTGTTCAGTCGTCGTATGTAGACCTCAGTTCTGTGTTTTGATGCAATAATATTTTACATATACAAATAAAATGTTTTCAATTAAACATTCTCTTATCCAAATTGGTTGTCTCCAAAGTCACCTGAGATATCTGGGAAATCTGATGGCACTGATTGCAGACAGAAAACATAGTTTGATAATCATTATTATGGAATACAGTGAACAATTGACTGGTGATAGATTGGAGACCTTGCTTCATTTTCTTTTAATTGCTGGCGCATCTCATGACAGTTCTTTGCCTTTACATTCTGGATCTTTGGAAAAACTTTTAAATGACTTTCTTCCAGCTTGTCCTTGCCTATTCTTGCATCCCAGGGCACAACAATCCACCTTATGTACATTTATTTGACCAGACGAGATATTTGGCAGCACTATAGTTTGAGCCTTAAGTACCTTTCTGCCTATTGATTGTGCTGCGTCAACTCATAGAGCTCTTTATAGTGGTCAACCCATTTTTAGGGGTGTCCGAATGTCCGGAGAGAAAAAGTAGCACACTCAAAATTACCCACAATGCATCTTGAAAAGTAGTAAGCATCAATAGTCACTAGATGAGCCAATATAGAACACAGTGCATTGCGGACAGGAGCTCCAATGACTTGAACATCAAAGCATGTTAAACAGCATTTATTTTTATTGAATAGACATGCAACAAAGAAAAAATAAAATATAATAAAATGAAATAAAATCATTTTACACAAGCTTGGATTGAATTTGGAACATCTTCACGTGTACCATAGCTGCTGTGGTGACAGCAACTAGTCAGGTGATCTATTGTGAGGAGAAAATAGCCGGAATTAGTGCAGACACTGCTGACGAAAACACACCCGAAGAAAACGCGGAGCTATAAGAAAACTCTGGACACAACACTTCCCTCTAGTGGATGAACTGATTTCACAACTATGGCCACATAACATACACAAAGTATGAGAGGAGCGACTTATGATAACGTTTGAAATTAACGTCCTCGTGTAGTGGCATAACGGGAACTGTCATTACTCTTTCTGACCTTCAGCAGGGTTTCCATGTATCCCTGCTCCAACACACCTGACTCAGTTGATTGAGTCAGGGTGCAAAAGTTAGTAGGCTGTTAGATCTTTTTCACTTGATTCAGTTCAGTTTGTTTGCAATTTGGAAAACAGTTGCACTGTCCTCAGTTAGCAGACACATTGTACAAACACACTTGGGTACTTTCAAAAACGTATTAATGTAAAGAGACAACTTTTTAAAAACACAATATAAATGAGGAATTAACTTTGGTCTGTAGCCTTTTGTTGGACTAAAAGAAAGAAAAGAGATATAGAAGGCTGCAGGAGATGAGATAAAACACCGGAAAAGAGTCCGATGGGATTGTTATGACTTAGTCACTTTGATGACTCATCCAATGACGGAACTTCTTCCCAGGATAAGACGTAGCCTTCCATTTATAAATGCTACATTTTGGGCTCAACCCATTTGCATTTTTGGACTCCTGTCTGGATACATGCTAAAAACATACACGTTACCACATGTTACTGCCTAATCCACAAACCTACAAAAAAAGCTGAATGAGTGGAAAACGGTCATAGGGAGGTTCATGCATTTTCTATATCGCTCAGTTTAAGTAAGGGTCACAGAGCAGCTGGAAGGAAGCCCAAGTACCAGGAGAGAAGTCAAACTCAAACGGAGGCTCAAACCAGCAACTTTCTTGCCATTAGGCTCTGGTGCTAACCACCACGCAATCGTGCAGTGGAGAAGTGTTGTTAGCAATAAATAAGGCTGTTAAGAGGGACCTTTATGTAGTAATAACTCAAATAGAAAAGAAATATTAGATACATCTGAAGGAATAAGCAGCTGTTTCTACGTGTGGGGAATAAATAAAAACCAAATTCTGTATTAAAACAAAAGGATAAAATATAGTTTATAAATTGGGTGCCTGCAGTAAAAATCTGGAAGAAGCAGTTGCCAGTATTTAACAAATTTCAGTGACCCCCCCCCCCCCCCCCTCTCTGTCATTTTACGTCTGAATAAAGAAGACAGTAAAGGTAAAATGATTAAACTCTGCCATGCTATCTTCAGACATGATCCATCTTGTGATGCTTGACAGACATAAAAAACAGTTTGGGAGTAAATCAATCCTTTGTGGGCATCAGCGTCTGGCTGGAAGCAGAATGTAGGTCAGCTCCTCCTATTTTTCTTCAGAACAACCCCACCTTGTTTTTACCCTTCCGCCAAATACATTAGCTGTCGCCGGATCCTCGAATGAACCCAGGGCAGAGCAGAAATCAAGACATAGGGAAATAGTGGGTGGTCTTTGATCAGTAGCTAGAAAAACTCCAGCAAATAGCACACCAGCCTCCCAATTCAGCCCTCCCTACATGGGTCTGTCTCTTGGCGACCACCCCTCCTTCCCCTCCCTTTTTCTCCTCATCGACTTCTGAGGAATTAGCTCCCAAGCTCGAAGAATTCGAACCATATACAGCAGCCTGTGAGCTCACACACCAACAGACTAAACTGTAGTCACGTGTTTGCCTTGATTCTGCTTTGGCAGCCAACTGCAGGAATGTCTGCGGTGACCCCTCCTAGAAACGACTGTTGTACACGAGCAAGTTCAGTCCCCAAAAGTGTTAATGCTGTCCTGGAACTATCAACAGAAACAGAGACACCTTTTATGGAAAAAAACAAAGATGATATTTATTCAGGGTTGGGTTGGATTTACAGAGAAAAGATGAGAATGATTGGGTGATTTTTACTTCCCATGAAGCAGAAATGTGAGCAACAGACTCACATCAAGGCCTCTTGGCAGCAGCTGACTGCACGGCTGTTGATGGTGACTACCACCTCCCATTATGCATCCGTTGGTCAGAGCAGTGTGTCACAAAGTGGGAAAATCACTCTTTGCATCACACCACAAACAGATGCAGCCATTAAAAGCTGGATGTCTGACAGGTTAAATCATAGGTTACAGCTAAGCACTATGAAAATATTAAGAGGGAGGGAAATGTTTCTAAAGGATAACTGATCGCAGCTCAGGGGGAGACAGACAGAGGCTACAGTTTAGGGATGTTAAAAAAGCAGTTTTCTGAGCTATGAATGGGACATTATTTATGTAATCTCCATATTTGAAATTATAAAAACAAGCACGGATACAAATCAAATACAGATTAACATGACATAACAGGCAACAGAATCCTATTTAAAACTGCCGGCTAAGGATAAACATAAATAAAACCAGATTATTATTAATGTTGGAGCAAATGACACACAGTTACACCAATCAGAGTAAAAGTAAATCTTGAACCAATCAGTTCATTAGATTACAAAGATGTCTTGAAGACATAAAGACCTGGATGACTGGGAAAGATTATAGAGATCTTGTCTCAGACTGATGGAGAAAAATGTGTTCATGCTTTTCTTACTTCTAGACTGGATTACTGCAATTCCTTATTTATGTTCTGTCCCAAATATGCCCTGAAAAGTCTCCAGTTGATCCAAAATGCTGCAGGAAGGGTTCTGATGAGAACTAGCAGAAGAGATCATGTTTTTCCAGTTTTAGCATCTCTTTGGCTCTAACATTTGGCTCCCTGTTAAATTTAGGAGTTTACAACTCCAACAAATGGGAATCTGGTAAGTGTTGCCGCCTTATAATGTTACTCATATGCCACGGGGTGGATGTGTGTATGTGTGTGTGGGGGGGGGGGGGGGTGCTTTTACGCAGGCAAACATGATTAGATCACGTAATGACGCAGAACCGACTAGGCTCACCCTCAGTGGTAAACAAAACCGGATCTTTGGAAGCTACGAAGTTGAACCAGTGAAGCTCTGGTTCTAACACCATCACTTGTTTTTCTTTGGTCGAAAAATGCCCATAGAGCACAATGGGTGTAAGAGTGTTTTGCTATCAGGCCCCTTTCTTATGGAACCAGCTCCCAGTATAGGTACTGGGAGGCATTCACCCCCTCTACTTTTAAAATCTAACTTAAAACTTTCCTTTATAACAAATCTTATATTTCGGGATAGTCTAGCCATCCATTAGTTATGCAGCCATGGGGACATCCGATGATGCACTGAGCACTTCCTGCTACTTTCTTTGCTCTTCCATGTATAAATATTTAACAGCATTGAAATTAACATGTTTCTCTGTTTCCTGCATGTCTTCCTGGATAAAAGTTGTGGTGTATTTTGATCCTGCTTTCCTGTCCTCTCCACTCCCAGCCAGTCGAGGCAGATGAGTTGGGTTTAACTGGAGGTTTTTCCTTCCTGTTGAAAAGGAGTTTTCCTTCCCACTGTCACCTCATACATGTTAAAGATGTAAGCTTGGATTGAGGTCAAGAGGCTTTTGGTTTCCCTTAGCTAAGCTATTTGTTAAATAATTATTAAATTCATGTTTGTAAAGTGCCCTAACATGACACTGTTGTGATGTGGAGCAATAAAAATAAAGTTGAATTGAATTATATGCATTATTATCTGATGGCGGGCTGCATGGTGGCGCAGTGTTTAGCGCCACAGCCTCACAGTGAGAAGGTTCGAACGTCGGGTCAGGCAGTAGCCTTTCTGTGTGAAGTTTCCATTTTTCCGTGTGTTAACGTGGGTTCTCCGGCTTCCTCTCACCATCCAAAACATGCATGTTAGGTTGATTGGTCATTCTAAATTGTCCTTATGAGTGAATGTGAGTGTGTCTGCGTGTTTGTCTCTCTGTGTTGTGATGGACTGGCGACCTGTCCAGGGTGTATCCTGTACCCTCCCGATGACTACTGAGATTGACTCCAGCTACCCGCAACCCTGGATTAGATAGAGTCGGTTTAGAAAATGGATGGATGGATATGAGCTGGTAAGCCAGGACTAGATGAAATCAATGATAAGTAAACATCTACTGCGTTGCCTGCAGCTGGGATGTGGAATCGATGCTGCATTAGGAAGAGAGTCTGTGAGTACTTTAGTTGATGGAGTGATCTGCGAAGCACCTGAAAAGGAAAAAAAACCAATACATGCTTTCATGACATTCTCCAAAAGTCCACACGAAGCTGCTTTTGCAGTGGGTTGGGATTACTGTGAGGGGCATGTAGGTGTTTTTATATGCAAACAATTAACTTTTTTTTATATTTAACAGTAAACTAGGTTTGTGCACATGACAGGTCCGTGTCGCATCAGTAAAAACTTTCTGCTTCATGATTTTCCACTTCAACCCACTTCCATTCTCCAACCAGTTCCACAAAAACATAGTTCTGCTCATCTGATCCACAGAGAACAAGCTGTAAGATGTTTCCAACCAAATCCGCAAGAACAAAATTATGTTATTTTGTTCTTATGACCTCGAGAACAAGAAAAAGTTTCTGCTGTAACAAGTAAAAGGCTTTACACCTGGAAAAGTGGCAAGACTTGACTTTATAGGGGTCTGAAAACAACTAATTATAGTGTTAAAGTAAATAAACCAGCTACATGGTGTTAGCTGAACTCTGACATGCAATTGCATCAGTGAAATCTGTGTATTAGAAATTTTTTGTAATTAGTTAATCATAATTAATTCCTTTAGGTCTCACCTCTTGATGTCACCTTTACAAGTCTGATGTGAAAATACTAATAATTTCTATGAGAAGTTGGAGAACAGAAATCATAAAACATACTAATTAATTTGACAATTCAGAAATTAAAAGTAAGGAAAATGTTTTGGATCTGTAAATTTTCTTGTTTATCTGACTTGTATTTAGTGACTTCTCAAAGTTACTTATGTTTTCTGAATTATAAATGAGGATTTGCAGAATGAATCCGTCCATCTAGGTTTGATCGTCTTGTGACACTAACATACAAGTTGCAAAACTGGAACTTAAACTCACAAACATGTCCCTATAGCTCCATACTATCCTGCTCCATAGTCATTTCTTCATGCATCACTGACCACATACATTAGCTTATGTCAACCTGGGTCAGCTAAACTCCACGAAGCCATGAATCACATAGTGGGTGTAGTCTTGTAGCGGGGCTTAAGCTTCAAAATAGTTTACACAGGAAAGTAGATAGCATGGAAGGGAAGAGGAGATAAACGTCTGACAAGAGGTTCCCAGTGAGATAAGCAGAATATGATCTGAAAACAGAAAAGCTCAGCTGAATTCTGTGGTCGGTTACGCAACTTGGTACTAAAGGGACCTTTTGTACTGGACTGACAGCCCAGCAGCCTTTGCATAAAAAAACAGATAAAACAAAGACGAGAAATTAAACAGATTATTTAGAGAGCGTGTAACTAATTGGGCTGTGGGCTGTTTGCACAAACAGGCCAAGAACTGGAGCATTAAGGGTTTTTCTACCACTTTATTCAGTTCTGTGATCCAATAACAATGTTGTCTCCATTAACGCATAGATACCACGCAAACTTGCTGACATACATATCTTTCTTGCTCACGTTGTTGTTAATCACACACACTCCCACAGCCCGTGTGCCTCAGTGTAACTGATGCGTCTTCTTGCACACATGAAGCCACTGAACCTACTTTCTAATCTAGTTCAATCCAGTTTGTCACAAAGCAGCGACGAGCAAGCCCCAGGTGAGTGAGGAGAGAAGACATTCCAGGGAGTCAGCTGGAAAGTGGTTTACATGGGATTTTTAATTCCGAATAAAAGTTAATTCCGCTTTAAACAGACTAAAAGTAACCATGTAAGCACCTTCCTCCGAGTGGAATTGTTAATTGGAATTAAACCTATTCCGAATAAACTGGGTGGTTTAGTCTCATTTTAAAGCAGAATTAAATAATTCCTGTCTCATGTAAACTTTAATTCCTTTCTTGGTTAATTTTGGTCGTTCTGTGCATGCTTACCGTCTCCTTCTGCGCAGTCTTCTGACTCCCGTCTTGTTGTTTGATAAACGCAAGACAGTTTTTTTTTTTTGTTTGTTTGTTTTTTTTTTTTTAAAAAGTCTTTCGACATATTCGGTCTGTCTGTTTTTCTTCTCCTCACTTGCGCAAAAAAGTGAAGTCATATCCTTTTTACAAGCTAGTACTTCAAAAATGTAATCAAAATTGAAGCTAAAACGGTTAACATTAGATCGTTTTCCATTTAGCTAAGGCTACAAGCAGGAAAAGAGTTGATGCGTGATTACATCATTTCCACCATCACGTCGGAATTAAAAGATGAGAATAAACATGATACCATGATCGGTTCAATCGCTTAAAAATGAGCCAGTCGCATGGTAGCAATAAGTCACTTTGAAGGTGACATGCTTGTTGGTCTGAGTGTTGAAGAAACTGTTGGTCTACTGGGATTTTAACACATATCATCTCTAGTGTTTACAGAGGATTAGAAGAAAAAAATATCCAGTGAGCTGCAGTTGTTTGGACAGACTGTTTGGAGATGATAGAAAAGATAAGCACTGGTTCCAACCAAGATATGGAGAATATCTCTGAACATGTCACACATCCAGCCATGAAGAAGATGTTCTAGAGGCAGCGGAAGACCACACTGGGTTCCACTCCTGCAGATAAGAACAGGAAACTGAAGCGACAATTCACACAGACTCATAAAAACTGGCAAATAGAAGATGGAAACATGTTGCTGGTCTGATGAGTCTCCAAATTCATCTCCACATTCTGATGGTAGGATCAGAATCTGCTAGAAACATGAAACCATGGCTCCATCCTACTTTGGAACCATGTTTCAGACTGTAGGAAATGTGGGGTTTTTTTGGCACACTTCTCCCTGCCCCCCCACCTTTTGTACAGGACATGGTTAAACCACCACAGGATACCTGAGTATTACTGTTGACCTTGTCCATCCCTTTATGAGGACGGTGAAGCATCTTCTGATAGATACTTCCAGCAGGATAATGCATCATGTCACAAAGATAACATCGTCTCCAGCTTTCTTCAAACTTACAATGGTTCACTGTATTCTAACAGCCTTCACAGTCCAAGTTCAAAGTTGATCCAAAGTAAAATGTTTAAAATCTCCACTGTTTCTTTGCCTAAATGTCTCAAAATACATAAATAAAATCATACAATGTTTTTAGTCTAACAAAATCTGGCCTTTTAAAAACATCAACTGACTTACATTATATCAAATCTAATTTCTCAGTCAGTCAAACACACCCATACAACGCAGCTGAAACTAAAGAATCTATTTAACCTAGGGATGGGCAACGCCGGTCCTAGAGAACTGCTGCTCCTAGAGAAGTGTTGTGAGTTTCCCTGTTGCAACACACCTGACATGCATCAGACTTAATTAGCAGACTTATGCAGAGCTTGACATCAAACTCTGCACAAGTCTGCTAATTACATTACATTACATTACAGTTATTTAGCAGACGCTTTTCTCCAAAGCGACTTACATCTGAGAATTACCCACTGATTTGAGTCAGGTGTGCTGTAACAGGATCAGTGTGGAGTTGAGTACGCCTGATTTAAGAGTCCAATGATACATATACTTTCTCAGACATCACTTTATAGTAAAGACTTTGCCCAAAATTCTGTGGAACACAATTTGATATTTGTACCTCTTAATGGACACCAAAAAGCAAGATTACACAATAAGAATTTTGCCATATCACATGGTAATAAATGGTAAATATTCCTTAAATATTTTGGGGTTTTTTTTCTTTACATGAAGGGACAAATAAAGACTTCCTATTATTATTATTATTATTATTATTATTATTATTATTATTATTATTATTATTATTATTATTATTATTATTA
>JBAMHX010000023.1:5223345-5248292 GCA_037177515.1 Pseudomugil tenellus | reverse complement strand
TATATGAAAAACACCAAGGGTTATTTTTTTAACAACTTTTAATTATTAAAGTTGAAACATCATGAGTGAGCTGTTTATACCCATACAGCCATATAAATTGCTAAAGACTTAATGGACATAAGTTAGAGATATTTTTATTATCATCCGTCATTAAACTCTGAAATATCTTTTCCATCAAGATCTGTAGGGTTCTAAATATAAACATTGACCAGCGGGCCCACGGGCCCCACTTTGGGCACTCCTGTTTTAGATTAATAAAATCTAATCCATAATTACTTACGATTACTTTGAGATACACAGAGAAAGTACAAAAAATGACTAAAATAAAATTATCAGGCACTGCACAACACTGATGCTACAGAACATGTATCTTACCATAGTCAGTTCTAGTAACCGGTAATCAGGTCTGGAAGTCTCACATGGAATTGTAGATGGTCTCTCAACTATAAAAAGCAAACTAATAAATATCTATAGACAAATAAAAAATTACTGAATGAAAATGACACCAATTGAAAGAAAAACTGAAGAAACAACAATAATACTGTAACTTTACTCATCTCCCCATCCATGTGAGGGATGTGCAACTACGGTCCTAAGAGCCACAGTCCTGCAACTGTTGGGAGTTTCCCTGCTGCAACACATCTGACACACTTAATTAGCAGACTTACGCAGAGTTTCACATGAAACTCTGCACCAGTCTGATAATTATCCATTGATCTAAGTCGGGTGTGTTGCAGCAGGGAAACTCCTAACAGTGGCAGGAGTGCGGATCTCTATGACCGGAGTTTGTTAGCCTCGGTCCAGCTGGATCAGCCGTAGGACTTCACGGCCTGAGTGAACGGCACACAGTCATAGAGCGACATTGTTATGAAGTGGCGCTGTGCAAATAAAGTTGAACTGAATTGAATAGGGCCCAGGTTGCTTACCTTCCACCTACATGCAGAAAACTTCATCTATTGGGTTGAGGAAGTAGGAGTAGGCCACTTACCTGAAGGCTATGCTACATGTGTGTTATCATATTACGCAATTTGATCATTTGTGTAGTGATTGACAAGCTGATTCTTTGTAATGACAGAAATGTAAACTTACAACCATGTCATAGTGTACAGTGTCTGTACACTATGACAATGTTTTATTTTACTTAAAAGAATTAAAGCAAAAAGTCTGTATGTGTTACAAAAAGTACAAACTCAAAAAGCACACTTTCGAAGTTTAGCATTTGCTCCCACTGGAAGGACATGTATGAACATGTAGCTTCCTCTCAGGCTGAATTTACTCTCCCTTCATTGGAAAAGCTTTGGGGTACTTTTAACTGTTGATCATTTTAAACTTTGTAAATAATTTGAAGAATCTTTTTATCATGTAATCAGACAACATGGTATAAACTTTCATTGCTATGCAGATGACACTCACATTTACTTATCCATAAAGCCCGATGAAACAAAGTCAGTCCAAATAAAATAAATCAGTCCATTAGATTACAAAGATGTCTTACAGACATAAAGACCTGGATGACTCTAAATTTTCTCCTTTTAAACTCAGACCAGACTGAGTTCATTGTCTTTGGGCCTCAGAAACTTAGGAGAAATGTGTCTAGCTTTGTAATCAATCTGAATGGCATCAATTTGGCTTCCAGTACTACAGTAAGGAACCTTGGAGTTATTCTTGACCAGGAGATGTGGCTCACATTTAAAACAAGTTTCTAGAACCACTTTTTTTCACTTAAGTAATCTAGCAAAAATTAGGGACATCCTGTCTCAGAGTGATGCAGAAAAAATAGTTTATGCCTTTGTTACTTCTAGACTTAATTACTGCAATTCATTATTTATGTTAAATTTAGGATATAGTTTAAAATCATTCTCCTTACATATAAATCTCCCAGACCAAACTCCATTGTATATCAAACATAAAACCTTCCTTTTTAATTAATCTTATAGTTACGGATAGTCTAGCCAACCAATCAGGAAGTCCAATCCTCCCTTCACCTGACTATGGAATATTCTAGATATGAAATGATGTGCTGTGCTTTGGATTCAAATGGCTATAAGTCAATGACTCTACAATAACAGGAGGAAATATTGTATATTATCAGGTGTATCTGATGTTTGAAATCTGCATATAAAACATGAGTTGAATCAAAGCGCTGTTGTTTATGAAGAATCAGCTCAGTGGAGATAAGATTTGGAGCAGCTTGTTGCTGTTTGGACTGTTCAGAAAAGCTCTTAATAACAATGTTAAAAAGAAATAAACAACAAATTTGTTTGAATAAAAATATAATTATTAATGCAGCTTTTCCTTTATTTCGTGGTTTAATTGTTAAACTTACACAACATAATGACACTAAGATCTGTTTTATTTTCTCTTTATTTAAAACCTAAAATAGATTTAAAAAAAAACAACTTATGGTTAAAAAATAGCAAAATAGCAAAAATAGCAAAACTCCTAAAGTAGATATTTACTAAAATGATACATTTTTGGGATTATGGTTTTTGCTATGTCTTCATGTGTTGTTATTGTTTTTAGAGTCATCGTGGTGGAAGGGCGGCTGATTGGAGAGATTGGCTGGATTAGCCGGCCTACTTAAAGAGAGAGACTATCATCCACTCTTAGCCAGGTCGTTCTGAACCACTGCAAAGACTTTTATGTTCTCTCTGGAAAGAGCTTCCTCCAGCCAGTCGGGCCCACTTCTATGACACCACCTCTGCCTTCTGCCAGTGACCCCTTAGAGGACATGGAAGTAAACTAATAAATCTGCCTTACTGCCTTTCTGCTAACCTGTATTGTGCTCCTTCATGGTTCCTGTCTAACATAAATAATCTTCTTTGAAACATGCATTTGCATTTTTAGGCTAGTCATGAGCTGGGCTCATGGCAGAAATGGCTTTTTTTTTATGGGAAAGGTCGCCCCTGGGATAGCTGGTCATTTAGCTTATGGTAAGTTTCAAACCCAGTAGTTTGAAGAAATTGTCCACCGACATCAGGCCATTACCCACCAGACTTGTAAGATATCTAGGCATTAGCATGAGGTGGAAACATCCAGCAGCGTAGCGGATATTTTTTTTCCTGCTATATTCATCACTCCATATATTTTTATATGCAGCAGAACTTGCACATCACATTGATGTGTATCTGAATTCCCACACGCTGAAACGCTGGATCAATTTCCATCTAGTCATGTTCTAATTTCAACACAAAACAATTCATTCTGCAAAAATCCCACATTTAAGCTTCAAAATTCAAAGTAATGTATAGCAAATAGCTGCATGATAGATGTGGAGTAAAATAGCAGATATGAACACTTATCCTGTTCAATAAACGTAAACATCTGTTTTTGCCACATGGGACAAAAACTAATGGAAATAGATTCTTTTCTGCTTTTTCAATTGTGCACAACAGTCAAAAGACAGGATTTAGACCAAAGTAAGGAGAAAAGCTGCATTCCTGGAATATTGGCTTTTCAGATGTTTCATTATAATTTACATGTATATCAAAATTTTCCAAATATTTCGCTTTGTATCTTTTCAGGGTGTAATTTTGTGAATTACTCCTCTACCCGAGATATTCCCCTTCAAGGCGACTATATGCACCTAATAATTTATGCAAATTACATTATGTTACAGACTGCACGCTACTTTTAAGACAGCCAGTAGCTTCTTGTCTTAGTGAGGTGGTTACTGGGTCTCACTGGGGTTTGCATGTTCTCCCTTAGAATACTCCAGCTTCCTCCCACCAACCAAACAGGATGCAAATCTGGAATAACTGAGTGTTTGTGATAGCGTTGACCTGTCCAGCACAAACCTGCCTACATGCTGAGAGACTCCATGGGCTTGAAAATTAACCATAATGCACCTTTTAAAGAAAACAAAACAGTCAAGAAGAACTTGAAAAGGTTTAATTAGGAAGTTGGTAATACAGTGTGGTAATGCATGTCAAATTATAGATTTAAAAATAGTTTATTCCATTTTATTTGAACATTTTCAAGAATTAAAAGAGTGGACAAACACAGTCTTTTTAACCGGGTAAGACATATGAAAGTGGGGACATTCTTTAGACTCTACAGAGAAGGAAGCTTTTCAGAGAGCAGACGTCAGAGAAACGTTGCTTTTCTCCTGAAGCATTGTTCCGTGTCCTCGAGGAAAACACCTGAATCTCACTTCGGAGTGACAAAACTTGTGATTTACCTTGTGTATCTACAGTGCCAGGGTTTTTTTTCCTTTGCCATAACTCCCTGAGGCTTGAGCAAACAAAACAGATTATTTCTACCGTCTCTGACTTCTGACATCACTGAAATGATTCCACCCACATGAAGAACTGGTCGGGATATCTCCCAGCTCGTTAGTCAGGCTTCACATCTTAAGTGTTTCTATACAATTTAAATAAAGTTTTTACAGTCAGCATCTTAAATATAAACCAGTATTAACGAAGAAATAAGACATTTTAAAAACTATTTAAAAACATAGTAGTGGGAGGGGTTCAAACCACAGATGTTTGTTTTTTTTTTTTTAATTATTTTTTTAGAGCATTTCCCTCCCATCCAGACAGCCTAACATCTAGCTATAAAGATGTGCTAAATCAACTAAAGGTGCGATTAAAGTGAATTACAGTCGAGCCACAGTGAATAAATAGAAAACATTATGTTTTAAACACAAAACAACATGAAAACACTGAAAATACAAAAACAAGTCACGTTTCATTTACATACAGCAGTCATGAGAACATGTTCATCCTCTCCGATACACCAGCGCCTACAGTCATCACCAGCCAGTCTCTGGAATGCCATCCTTCCAGTCAGGGCTCAGCGGGTACGCAAGCATCCCTGCCGACAACATTCCCCACGCCTCTCAGATGGCACCACCTCAGAAAGCGCAGCGAGAAACTTCTGTTTCATTGAGTCGAGCAGCAACACGGATCCCTTTTTAAAAAGAACGTAGCTTATTAATGGCACCCAGCTGGGTTGCCAAACGGATGGTCAGCTCTCCACGTTAGTGTAGAATTGTGTCACACATGTCAACACATGTTGCCGGCCGAAGTTTCACCTTGTGGAAACTCAAAGTGGAGGAATAAATTAGTATTAACCAACACTACTGGAAGGGAGGGGTCGTTTCTCACCCCTTTCATTTGTGGGATGCAAACCTAGTTCATTCCAAAAGGAAAGATCTGATCCAAAAGTTCATCTTTTTAAAGTGCTTTGGCAAAATATGGTCTCTTTCCACAGAAACATGGCGTCTCTGCAACCAGGACAGGCCGCTGGGGACACAAAAACAAAAGGCTGTTTCCCAGGAACGCCCAGTGAGCCCAGTTCAGCGCTTACTTTTTGAACCGTCCCAGACTAGAGGTCGCTCTCAGAGGTTTTCTCTGACCTTTGTGATACGGACGCAGAACAAAGTCAAAGTTTGCCGTGGTGGACATGGCATAGAAGACATTGGCCTTGTCTGGTATGAGCAGCTCTAAAAAAGGAAAAAAAAAAAAATCGTGATTAGTGGGTTCCTCATTTTACAAGCTTTCAGGAGATTCTTTGTGGTACTCGCTCTGTTCTGACCTCTCTCCTGCGAGATGACCTGCGTCAGGGTGAGGTCCTGCCCGTTCATGTGCTCAAGGTGATGCTTCTCTAAAGCTCTCTGAATCACATGAGCGGTTTTGTCCTGGCTCGTCAGCTATGAAGGAGAACAACAACAAGGACTTTTAGCTTGTAAAAGACATAAACCCCTCCTCCTCCTCTTCCTCTTTCTCCCAACAGTATTTACATTTGCTCAGCGTGTCTTAGTCCTAAAGCTCTAACTCACCAGGATGCTTTTGTACATGTTGCCATTATTGTGGCCCAGATCCACGCTGACCCTGACGATGCAGCAGTCGCCCACCTGGCGGTTGTACACGGGCAGCGAGGTCATGGACACGGAGCGTTTGTGGTGAGGGGCTACCGGGGGTTTCACTCGCGTCCCGCCGCCGGATGACGACGATGAAGCGGAGCAAGGATCAGCGCTGCAGTCGGAGGAAGAGCTGGAAGGGGCTGGGGACGCTGGAGAGGAAGTTGCCAAAGAGGACGAGGTGGAGGACAAGGACGAGGAGGAAGAGGAAGAGAAGGCCTCGGATACGTTGTTGTAAGAGCTGTGAAAGGACTGCAAAGAGAACACAGCCAGAAACACGGATTACTGATTAGCATCACTTCAGAGAAGAGCTCAGATACAGACATGATGAAATCAGGGCAGCATTACAGGCTTCGGCTCAGCTGAGGTCACGCTTCATTGAAATTCCACTGTTGAGGAACTCACCGCAGTTTCGATGGTCTTCCTCCAAAACAGGAGATTGTGTAACCTATTTTATTTCTCATTAGTGGTCAGTTTTACTGCTGTTTGTGATGAGGGAACAAACAGCGCTATTCCGAACACAGTGACAAAGAATTGGTAACAAAGACCGACACTTAACCCAACTCTGAACAAAAAGGGCAGAAAACAGATGAGGTAATGGAGGGGAGACAAAGAAAATAATTCATTTTAAAGCTCCTCCTACTGCTGAATTACTGGCTGAAATATTCCATTTTATTTAGACACAACAAACATGTGCTGTTGTATCTTATCATTTTTAAACCAGACAATAAAAACAAAACAAAAAAACAGCTGTACAAGCAGATGCAAAGCTAATCAACCCCTTTCCATTAGCCACTGTGGCATATTTACTCCCATTCAGCATCTACACTGTTGTATTGTTGTGTCTCGCAGCTGTGTAGGCAACAAGCATGTTTTTGTGGTATATTGCATTTCTGAGAAATGCATAGAACAAACATGCTAAACTGTTTGCAGTAGTTACATTTCATTTGACCTTATTGTGTCCTACAACGATTTTCTTCTTAGTTCTTCTCAATGAGAAACAGTTACATTTATGCAGCAGATTGAGGTTTCCAAATAACAAGCAGACAAGTGGAAATGTCTAGGATATTCGGTGGGAGTAAAACGGAGAAAAAAGGAGACATAAAGAGGGTCAAAGTGCTGATGAGGACATGGAAAGAAAATTGAGAATGTAGTATTATATTGTTAACAAAGGGTGGAGTGATCCTGCAGAATGGAAGTGTCTGCATCCCTGATACTGAACTGCACTGAGGAATTTCACAATCACATTTTCACATTTTGTTTTGCTTTCTTCTAAAAACACCCTGCAGAAAGACATTTCAGCTTGAATACTCAACAAAAAAGTCAGCAACATGCTAGGTAGCATGTATTACACAAAGGTATTCTACACACTTCTCAAAAAACAGGTGCGAGTTATACAAGGGTTAATGCCCGATGAGGTGTCCATTATCAGAAATTAATGGACAACGTGGAGGTGGTTGCTTCTTTGTTGTCCATAAATTTGTGATAATGGATACCTGGAAAAAACAACTTTAAAAAAAACAACATTAATGTTGTATTTTACCATTAAAAATCTTAGGTTTTTCAAAAGAAGCTGCTGAGTGGACTATTATCTGTCATTGTGGCACGTTGCCAAGGTAACAGGCTCTGCCTCCAGTATCTGCAGCTGAAAAAAAACGTAAGGTATGTTCTAAGTTCCTGTTGCTACGGTTACCAAATAGTATTGGAGCTAATGCAATGATTTAGAAAAATTAACTTATCTGACCAGAACCTTTAATACTTTTCTATAAAACTTTTTAACAGCCACCCTGCAGCCAATCAAGATCAAGTATTCACCCAGGGCATGATATAAGCACTTTTTTTTGGTTAACAGAATAAACATATGGATGAATTATTCAATTCAGATTTAAAGTCCAAATAAAGCAATCACATCAGATTCAAGTTTCATTTGGAATTGTCATTTTCATCACAAAGTACCTTCAGTCTGATGGAACAGGCCGAGTTTGGGGAGGAAAGATCCTCCATCTCAGATCCACTGGATCCAGAAGATGACACGCTGATCTGGTCAGCAGGGACGTTTTTGGCTCCATTGCTTACTGTTCGAAGACTGAAAACACACATTCAGTTTGACTACTGCTGGACAAGTAGACTAAATTACATAACATGCATAGCATCCGATTTATTTTATTTGAAGAAAAAAAAACATGATAAGCCAGCAGTACTTCTAGCTGTGTCTTTCATGGTAATTAGTTGTGTGCAGATGTGTGTACTTAGTAAAATGTGGACATGTTGGAACATGCAAACTGGACCAGTGTTACTCACAAGGAGAGTGTCTTTGAGACCGAGTGCCTATTCCGGGATGGCGGTGAGCATAAATCCACTGGAGGCTCCAGCTGTGTTGACAACTCATAACTGCAACAAAACACATGAGTCCTGAAAACTTTGATGACCAACCAAGAAAACTTTGTTGATTCAGTCTAAAGTTTCTAGTTTGTTAAATCAAAATGACAAGAAATGTTTCCATTTGCCAGCCAAAGGCTTCACATGCTACTTGCCCTCTTGGAAAGTCATAAAACTTTCAGATTACACAATATCCAAACTTAAAACTTTCAGCTGACCTTCCTCTTCTTATCTTGTCATGTGAAAAACTCTGGCTCACCTTTCCTGATCAGTGAGCAGTTTGTGTCCGTGCAGCCAAGCAGCGATTCTGGGGTGATGAGGGAGGCTGTACTGCGAACAGGACGTTTGCAACAGACGGATTTGTGACAGGACATCAAATTCCTGCAAGGACAGAGAAATAAAGATATAGACTGTTTGTAGCAAGAAGCTGTTAGTTTAGTTTTTATCTCAATTTGTTTATTGGTTTTACTCTACATACATATTTATTTCAAACGCATCCTATTTATGACGCTCTCTGCTTTTATAGTTTTTTTTTTTTTTTATTCAGATATACTGGCTGAGGGTCCCGCACTGCAGCTCCATAGCCGTTCTGTGGTTGGCTACCAGAGTAAAGGGATCCCATGAAATTATTTCATTTACAGCAGTTTCAAACAAGATGTTTATTTCCATATTAATATTTAGCTAAGAGGCACTGGTGACCAGTCCAGGATAGTAGCTCCCCTGCTACTAGCTGGGATGAATTCCAGCTTCCCTGTGACCTTGAATTGTGTTAAGCAGTGTAGAATACAAGTGAATGAATGAAATAAGCTAGAGCAGGGACCCTCCGTCCTGGTCCTTGAGGGCCGTAGTCCTGCAGGTTTTCCAAAACAAGCTCTGAACATTTTAAATACACAGATTTAAATCAGACGTTTTGCAGCTGGAACACTTTAAAAACCTGCAGGACGCCGGCACTCGAGCACTAGGATTGATGATCTTTGAGCTAGAGGTTGGGTAGGTGGTTGTGGGGGTGGGGAGTAGACGCATGCATGCGGAACGTGTGTTAGTGTGTGAACGAGTTCAGGCATGTGTTTTTAAAACTGTTATTTCGTATACTTAATAGTTTAAGTTATTAACATGTTTTTAAGTACAGCACTTTGTGCTACTTTTTGCATTAAATGTATTCTCCACATAAAATTTGATGCATGAACAGAAAAAGTAGACTAAAATGCAATGCAGTCCTGCCTGCTGGCAGTAAAATAGTTGCATAACCATCTTAAGACTAGAAAGGTGAAACAACATGAAGTGTGTTGCAGTTAATATGTTAATGTTTACAAAGCATCATGGGATGTCTGACTGAACAATACACTAAAGGTCTCCTGCCATCTTTTTTACTTTAACCCATATCTAACTGTCCGCACCCAGCCAACATGTCAAAATAATAAACTTTTTATTTGGTTATTGTAGACCAAAAAGTATGCATTAAAGATTATATAAGGAACCACTTACCCTTCTCCTCTTTTCGAAGTTTATGAGGCCATCCTGTCAAAGAAAAAATGGACAGCTAGTCATTTAACTTATTTGACAAAATGACTTTTAAATGGAAACAAATTCTAAGCAGTACATTAAAAAGTAGTAATCCACCTAAATGTAGATATAGATTGATAGATGTGATCAAAGCTCCAGAGCAATCATTTTGCTTAATGGTGCGCTAAAGATAAGCTAACCCAGAGCAAAGCTTGCCAATTTAACGTGCATGTCACTGTTTGCTTTTTGCAAACATTTATTAAAATACTTATTTAAATTCTTACAAGCAATTAAAAATATAGAATTGGAATAATTTTTTATTTCATTTCATCAGTATTAGCAGTAGGCTACTAGCAAAAATTTGTCAAGATTTCTTTCCAAACTAAATTAGAAAAAAAGCACAAAGATTTTAGTGTCTCATAAATAACTTCAGCAGATTTCAGTAAAAGTTTTGCTACTTTGTGCTGAAATAAAATTGATAATGTGTAGAAATTTTCTCGGATACTTTATAACTAGCCTACACTGCCAGATGCTACAGAAGTGTTAAACTGAGGGGGGTGTACCTTCACGGTGTCTGGCAAAGCCGTGTCCAACATGGTGAGGACCGTCAGATAGGTACCCAGGTAAGGAACGACACCATTTGAGGTACTCTGCAAACATAACAAAACAGTCACATGTTTAGGTTACAGCTGGCAAAGAAATTCACTCATTTCCCTTTTTCCCCTTCATTCCCATGTGTGTCTTTAGTTCTGACACAGTTCAACATGACAATGTCCACACAAGGCAGAATCGAGCTGGCAGCACTGTGGTCTCACGTTTCAGCCCAAGAGAATGTGCATATGACTCATAAAAAGACCCCAGTCTGGTCTATTATTACGATCCTATAATCATGGTGACCTGAGGCCATTTGAAACCTGCTAAGCTCTAAGTGAAGCTAAAGATAGGGTTGAGTCTCAGCCTTGCCAGAGATACTCCACCCTCGCCAAGGGAAATCAGTGCTCCTGTGGCTTTGAGGTGGATAAGATGAGGGATTTCACATGAGCCTTCTGTCTCACCTGAAAATAATATCAACATTGGGGGAAAAAAATCGTATACTGCAACATTCTTACTGTGTGCTCAGGCTGACCTCAGCACTGCCTTTAAAACTTGTTGCATAAAGCTTACCATCTGTCTGGTGAGTCGACACTTCTTGGATATCTTTGGAGAAATGTTATCCACGGTTACTTGGCCTCCATCCTGTTGAGAACGAGGTTATATTCAGGAGGTTACAGGCATATGTTTGTCATAATTTACTTTACAGCTTCTAAATGAGCGTGTATTCAAACAGAATATCAGCTAAATACCAGCTTGTATGCATTAACATGTAAAGACTGTTTCATTTTGTTCTTTTCAGGAAGAGATGTAAATTCCAAGCTTTTCTATGATCATACTGATATAAAATTAAAAGTATTTAAGAGTTTACAAAGAAAAAGAGCCTTTATGAAGGTCACCATCTTTTCTGAAAAGAGAAATTATTGTTGAGCAGTGAATAAACTGTGTTTGGTTGTCGTGTACAGATACTTCTGGTAATGCATTGATCTCGTTCTTTCATTAAAACAGGACAAAAGACATCTGTACTGCAGATGCCGAAAGGCAACTACACTGGAGGAAGAACAAGATGTTCTTGAGGCCTCTGGTTTTCCATTGATGCTTTGCTGAACATTTCAGTAAAAATTAACTCAAGAAGGAATTGTTTTAATGATTAAGAGAGTGTTCACACTCAACAGGACAATCATTTCCAGCATGTAACGCAATCTTTGCTACATGTTTATGTGAAATTTTCTATTAAAGATTGAGATTATTCATCCTTGTTATTTGTAAAAATCTCACATCTGGGTAATTATTTAAATAGCATGTTTAATAAAAAAAAAAAAAAAAAAAACACAACAAACATAGACCTATTTGCAGGCTAGCTTTGGCTAACCAGGCCAATGAAGCAGAACATTAGTATTTGAAGCAAATAAAAAAGTAGGCATACTATTTTATATCAATCTAAATATATAATTATTTTTTTCTTCCTAGTTCTTTCATGAAAAAGAAATTCTGGTTTTATTAGAGCCTCATTCCATGGCAATGTCTATACTGACCCCTTTCCCAGCTTTTTGGTGATAAGAGCCCAGGGGCTCGGTCTGCTGAAGAATTTTCACTCAGGGACAATAAAGTCCAAGTCTGTAAAAAAATCCTTTTTGTCATCCTCTATCTCTCTCCCCATTATAAACCACTTTGCAAGATCCTTGCTTACTTGTAATCTATTTGTTAGCATGTATGCTAACCTCTTTTCCCCATCTTGTAACCTTTTTTTCAGCTTGTATGCTAACCTCAAGAGGTTAGCTTGTATGCTAACCTCTTTGCCAGCCAAAACCAGTGCCAAATCATACAGCAGTCAAATAACAAAGGGTTTCTAACAAAGGGTTGGCCTACATTCATTTTGAAATACTTCCAAATCCCAAAACAATGGTCCTTTTCAGATGAGTTAAATCAATGAGCAAAAACTTGCAATGCCAATGAGCAATGACTTTAACCTGGATGACTAAGAATCGTATACCCTCAATTGTCCCTGCACCTGGAGAAATCCATTGTTCCATGAAAGCCATTTATTGACAAATAGGTCAAATTGAACAAAAAGGGATTTGTTACTCACCTCCACTAGGAGCTCTCTGTTAGCCAATACACAATTCTCATCAGGGAAGGTCTCACAGAGATTATCAAACGTGGCCATGCTGTCTCTGGAAAAAGATCAGAGACTAAATTATATATAATCAGAGCCATCTGGTCAAAAGAGAGATATTTTGATTATGTGACTTAAATACACGGTAACTGTTAAAGATTTACATATCCCTGCCCGCAGGCTGTTGACAACACATGAAGCTAAATTTCTAGTATATTCTTGTAGTCCAATGTTCATATCTGAACCAGAATGTAGGTCATCACCCAAAAGTCACACATATGCTGACTTACTTCATCACCATAATTGAATTACACTCAATCAGGGTTCAATGTCCTCAATAAATTGGCATTATGTAGAAAACTCGTAAAAACACAAGAAGAGGAAAGTGGCCTTTGACAAAGTGGCGTTAACGCCTACCTGCTGACTGCAGCCCAGGTCTTCCTCAGCCTGTAAACTGCATTGGACTGCAGGGCAGACAGGATGGCTTTAAGAGACGAAAAGTTCTTCAACAGACGACAAGCCTGCAAGGAAGCAATTTAATTTAAAAAGACATTTTATCGCAGGTTTGCCTTTTATTAAGAAAATGTGAAAAATTATGTTCTTTTATGGCTTCATAATACATTTAAAAAATCCAGAACCACTGTAAAAATATATATATATAAATAAAAATCCCACTGGCATAATAACCAACCTGTGCCACTTTGATCCACTTCTCTATGATCCGAGCCCTCTGTGCCGGCGATGTTGAGGGCTGACAAGATGCAGCGCAACCCGAGTCTACAGGCTCACAGAGCAGCGACACTATCACCAGGTTGGTCACAGTGTTGAACTGTGTGATGGTGGCTCGGATGGTCGGAGACATATTTTCATTCTTGCATCTTTGAGACCACACACATCCCAAACACTGGTAGGGTATCACTTTGACAAAAAGAGCCTGAAATATCAAGAAGCACGTTATATATCATATATCATCAGCATGTTATATACTGTCCAGGACTAAGGCCCATTTAAGCTCAACGCAAAAGACTGATAAAAAGACGGAAAGTCCATTACTTCTCATTTAGTTAAGCGCACAATTCGATCTATTTGCAAGGGGCTTAACTATCCTTCAATAGATACAGAAAATGACGCAGTACCACCAGAAATCACAGGGTCAGTGTTGAGTTTTACGGCAAATGGTCAAAGTAAATAAACCAGAGAAAAAGAAAAGAAACAGGAACAACACAATGCGGAAACCAGGAAATAAAAGCATACTCAAAGAAGACAGAATTTGAATACAGAGAAAAAAGAAACATTGGGTAAGGTTACAGGAGGCTTTTAATTCGGAATTATTAATTCAGAGTTCATCAATTTTAAATTATTTTTTTTTCTTTCAAGTTTACATGAAAATGTTAATTCTGAATTAAGGTTTACATGACGTCACGTTTATTCGGATTCTCTTAATTCCAATGTGACGGCAGAAGTGACATAATCACGCATCTGGAAATACTCAAATCTCTTACTGTTTTTAGCCTTAGCGTCTACATGGAAAATGATCTAATAAAAACCATTTTAGCTTCAATTTTGAATAAATTTTAGAAGTACTAAAATACACTACTTCACCACTGTTGCCAACTCCTCAGTACAGAAAGTAGCTATTGGCTATTCTAAAAGTCGCAAAATTTTTGTCAATTTGCGTGTAATGTAATGGACGTTGTAGGAAAGGAATAAGTAGGTGATTACATGGTTACGTTTTATTTGTTTAAAGTTGAACTAACTTTTATTCAGAATTAAAGAGGAATTTAAAGTGTTGTGTAAACGTGGCCATTTTGGTTTGACTCTACTTTTTGTGGGGTTTTGGACAGTTTTAAAACAACTTCATAGCAGTGTCAAAACGCAGAAGCGAAATCTGAACTCAACGTTGCCCTTTAGTGGATGAAATGACTTAACGTAAAAGACAGAAAAATGTGAGCGGCGTAGTACGTAAACATTTCAAACGGATATCCCAATTTATGAATGTACGGAAGCATAAATGGGCCTTTAGGAGTATTTTTGAACGTACAGAGTCCATTCGAGTAAGCTGTTCAGCAATGGCTACAGTAGAGAAACTCATGAAGCCACTTTGATCTGGAGAGTTTTCACACCCAGAGTCTTCATCACTAGATCCCAGCTCATCTTGCTCAGGATTTGCTGCAGCAGGACTAGCTTCTGAAGAAGAAAATAGCAGGAATCCAGAGTTTAATCACCAGCAACACTGATTTTGTGGTTGTAAACAAATGCTGAGTCACTATTAAGTCATGCCATGTTATGAAGGGTCACCTTCTTTCTGGAAACTCTTGAGCAACGCCTCAGCTTGCCCAGCTAGCGAGCAGAAATTGGGCTGACTGTGCATGTCGTTGTGCACAGCAGAGCTAATCCTCAGGTGATCCAACAGCAGCCTGAGCCCTGGGTGTAGCGGAGGGTCCCTGAAGTCCTCGCTGTACGCATCTAACCATGCTTGGACAAAGGTCAACAGAGGGCTGAAGAGGGAAGCGGAAGAGTAGTTATCCTTTTACAGTTTAAATGACACAAGCAATATTTATGCTTCATCCATTTTTAAAGTCAAACGTTAATTCATTTACCTCCTGCAACATTGAGTGTCGTCCAAGTCTGCACAAGCATTGTCTCTGCAATCATAAAACACAACCAGAATGAAACATTTTAGTGTCACAGCTTGTTTTTTTCCTCCTTTTTGAATTGTTATTTCATAATTATTATTCACTGACTTAAATCTGACTTGAAACTTACCAGGCACAGTCTAACAAGCTGTGTAACCATAATTACTGTTGTTGAAAACCTGCAGATAATGAGAACCCGCTCTGTACTTATCATTACATCGAAGTCAGCATGAGAAACTCGCTCAACAGTGGAAACACGATGACTTAACACGATGACTCTGCTTAAAAAAAATGCTTTCCAGGACTGGAGCAGATTTAAAGACATCACGTATGAAGATCTTTAATGTTCTAAGGTTGAAGCTCCGCAATGACAATACAGAGCATTGCAACTACTGCTGTGAAATAAGTAAATTATGCTGCTTTCTCTTTTTTTTTTTGGTGGTGGTGGGGGGCATCTATGCATGGCAACCTTTCCAGGATGTACCTGGACCTCTCACCTGCTGTTTGCTAGGATAGACTCAAGCTTCTCTGCTACTTCGAATTAAAATAAAAAAACAAAATTATGGTTGGATAAAACTTTGCTACACAAAGTACAAATATAAAGTTTCAGTGTTTAACCCTTTCAGTGTTCAGTGTTTAACCCTTTAAAGCCCAACTTAATAAAGAAAAACAAAAAAATCCAATTTTTCCCCCCGATTGAAGTTTAACAAAAAACTTGATCATTTTTTGAAAATGTATTTCGGAAATAATAATATTTAAGTTTTTACCATAAGGTGAAGCAAAATGTCTCGAACTGAATGCATCACCGGACTGTCGGGTTAAGTACACATGTCCAAAAAAATAAAAGATGAGTGATCGTAGTACAACTAAACTTAATTAGCTGCTATCTCATCAATGAAATATCAATACAAGTAAATTCAATGATTAAAAAAAGAAAAAAAAAAACACATGGTACATTAAAAGAATCGCACACATCAGGGGGGTGTCCAACTGCTGTCCTTAAAATCTACAATCCTGCAATAGATATTTCCCTGATCCAGCACATGATTCTAATTAAATGTCTCTCCTCAACAGCTTGTCATCAAATGCTGCCAAAACATGTTGACTCATTGATCCCCTTCAGGTGTGTTGCAGGTGAGCTGTTCTTCTCCAAAACTGTTTTTTTACTTTAAAAAAGGCACCTTTTCTGCCATAGTGTCCCTAACATTAAAGAGTGTACGATGCTTTATTGTAGTTAATGTAGCAGCCAAGCTATGGCTTTTGCTTCGTTGAACCTCTGAGGCTACGTTCAGACGGAAACGGTCTGAAGCAAAAACGCTAAAGTAGCGCTTCTTTCTCACTTTAATTCTGCGTTTACACGATTGTTTTGGTTTGGGAAATCTGCGTGTACGTGGAGAAGCTAAAATTCACAAACCTTTCAATATCCTGTTGAAGTATGCACGCCCAGTGTGTAGGTGGCAGCAAGTTATGTTTGTTTTTAAAGTAAATGCTTTATTAAAAAGATCCTGAATTAGGACATGCTAATGTCATGAATCAGCAAGTAAGTCTACTCGACTCCATAGGCGAGGCATCTAGTTATTATATACATGTCTATGAGCGCCACAAATTAAAACAACATGGTGAAGTGCACCTGCCAGATTAATGACTCTGTGTGATGAATGTAGTCAATGCTGACATGACCACGGCATCGCATTTACTCCTGCTAGCAGAACTCGAAGTTCAAGCCATTTTGTGTTATTGTTTTCTTAAACTGACATCATCTTTATGTGACCGCAACAGATTTTACATTGTCAATTGTTAGACGGCAACAACACGGTGGAGCGCTGTCGGGATTTCCACTCTGGAAGGCGTTTTGCAATTTTTGCGTTTTCTGCCCTCCAAAATACCGTAGCTGTCTAAACGATGTCTGGTAAATGGTTTTGCGTTTTCCCCCCGTTGCCGTTGTCATGTAAACGGGGCCTGAGTGCGCATGTATATGAAGGGCTTGGCGGGAGTTTGATAGGATGACCCAGTTAAAATGACTGGTGTGTTTTTAGTCCTGTCTGTTGTGCAGGTGAGAACTTTGTCAGCTAAATTTGTTCAGCAATTGTCAGCTAAAACCCAGGAAAGATGTAGAAAGTAAACGTACTTCTGGAAGAGCATGTCTATGAGCTGTGTAGTGCTGATGAAGGTTCTGTAGGTGGAGAGGAAGATCTTGCTGTAGTCCTGCTCCTGGCTGCTGCTGTCGAGGAGGTGGTTCACCAGCAGGTCCAGAGTGGCGGCTTTCAGGCGCCGCACCTTGCAGGTCCGGTACTGGACAAAAGCGCAGCAGGGGCTCGTCTTATCAGGGTTAGGAGAGCTCGGGACTGGCTCCCGTCGCAAAGTGATGCCATACACCACGCCGTTGTCCACTTCCTCACCCCACTCCTGCACTGGGTTCTAGGAGCAAGAAAACAGCTTTTAAAAAAAACAGCAGGCATGGCTCAGACTGATACGTGAGCGCTTAAACTATGAGTGGTTAAAACACCAGGGTCAGAGGTCATGTCACAAAAAGCTAAATAGTGGCACACCATAATAGTCCAACAATCAAAGTGACCAAACAACCCACTCAGTGACCCTACGTACGAACCGCAGCGTCGCCTCTAAGCCTAACTGCACAAACACCTTTGTGTCTAATAACAACAACAATAACCATCTTTGGAAATATAATACAGCTGTGCAGCTACACTCCCATGAAGAAAAAATGTTGTGTTACACCTATATCATATTTCCAGGCTTCACAGAAACTAGAAATCTCCAAGAATTTTCTGGGGACAAGATTGTTTGTGGACAAATGAGGAATTAGCATGAGGTTGGTACATCAAAAGGAAGCACACAATGGAGACGTGCTGGCGCTTATTCAGCAGGTGCAGTGCCCTTATTGAAACCACTTGTCATATATTCAAACAGGAGGTCGGGCATGGTTTGATCTCAGAGAGCTTTTTCAATCCAACTTCTCCAAAGCATTGAAAAGGATTCGCATAAAAACCAACAGATATGAATTCTGAGCATGTTGTTCAGGTTTTAACAAGACAGCAGCTGGGGTGGATAATGCATCATATTATGCAAAAAAACAAAAAAAAAAACTGCTCTCTGTCTATTTATTTAACCTCCATGACCCAACTTAGAGGGAGTCACCACTTCCAGTTTCAGCTGGAAAAGATAACCAGAGGTGTTTACAGCAGCTCGACCAGGACTTGACTCCATCTGAATCTCATGCAAATCCCTCACAAATCTTTCCATCTATCATGGCTCGCAGCTGCAGAGGGAAAGAACTAATCAGCTGAGAATCATTTAAAAAGCCAGGAGATAGCTGGACTTGGCCACCTATGAAAATGATCATTCAAATATCATTTCATTGTAAAATTTAGCTCAGCTTCTACGAAAACCAGCAATGGAACAATCCTCCATTGTCTTTCTAAGAAGGAGTGATGCACAGAGCATGGTGTCAGCGGAGCGCTGGCGGTACAAAGCACTGAGAAAGCCCAATCTGCATAGAAGGGCTGACAGTCTGTGCACACAGAAACTGCTTCCAAGGTGGATTTTGATCACCTGCAGCCTGAATTTAGGCATCAGAGTAAAGACTAATGTAAAGGCACGTTTATTTATAGCACCTTTCATTACAGTTCAAAGTGCTTTACATAAAAAACATCAGAAGCATAACAGATGTTGAAATAGAAATTAGAAAGAGTCAAAAACCAAGCAAAAATCATAATAAAATCATAAAATAGCTTAAAATAATTAAGAAGAGCATAATTAAAAAGTTACCGTGCAGATTTAATACATAGCTGCAAGAGAAAAGAAAAGTTTTAACCTGGATTTTAAACGTTTCTACATTTGATGAAAGTTTTATCTCTACTGGCGGTTTGTTCCACTATTTTCCAGCATAACAGCTTTAATGCTGCTTCTCCATTAATCTGGACTCTGGTCTGGACTCGTTGACCTGAGCTCTTCTTGAGTCTAAAAGCTCTGATTGGTTTATATTCTCTGAACATATCACAGATGTATTCTGGTCCTAAACCGTTCTGGGATTTATTAACAATCAGCAGGGTTTTAAAATCTATCCTGTGACTAACTGGAAACCAGTGTAAAGATTTTAAAACTGGTGTGATGTGTTCAGATCTTTTCGTTCTAGTTAAAGCTCTAGCAGCAGCATTCTGGATGAGCTTCAGATGTTTTATGCTCTTTTGGGAAAGTCCTGTTAAAAGACCATTACAGTAACCCAGTCAACTGGAGATGAAGGCATGGATGAGTTTCTACTGGTCTTACTGCGGGACTAAACTTCTATTTCTGTTGATGTTTTTGATGGTAAAAAGCTTTTTTAGTCACAGATTCAATGTTTCTGCTGAAAGTCAGATCTGAGTCCAACAGCACTCCAAGGTTACAGACTTGATTAGTAGTTTTAAAACCTCAAGTCTCCAGGTTTTTACTGAAGCTACCAAACAGAATTATTACAGTTTTATCTTTATTTAATTTGAGAAATTTTTCTTTCATCCAGGTGTTATTTTGCTCCAAACAGTGACACAGTACAATTATTGGTCTGCAATCGTCTGGTGTGTATCGTCAACTTTGTGTAAATGTGATAATTGATGTTAAAGTTCTGTATTAGTTGACCCAAAGGTTGCATATACAAGTTGAGCAGAAGAGGTCCAAGAACTGACCCCTGAGGTACTCCACAAGTCATGGCCACTCGCTCAGATTTATAGCGTAGCAAAATAACTCCCGGCTTCTAAATAGGACCTGAACCAGATGATGATAAATGTATTTAAAAAGAAATGCCATCTCATCCCACTTTATTTGGATACAGTAAATATTACTCTTGTATCCATTTTTATATGGTCTATCAATGTTAAACTAAAGCTGGAATGTTTCACATCTGCACTTTTGAGTGAAGATGATGGCAAATTTCCAGATGTAACTAAAACAAATGTTTCAGCACTTTGAAAACTACCTTTCAAAGATGATCATAGACCCCTGAATGTTTAGTCACCTTTTGCTTTGCTGAATTTGCAGGCATGTAGATGTCACCCATATATTTGTAGGAATTCACATTTTTTAAATGGAAACACCTTAAAAGGGAACTGAACCAGTTAAGTACCCGTGCAGAAAGTCCAACCCAGTTTTCCAGCCTGTGCAACATGATTCCATGATCTACAGTATCAAATGCTGCGATCCAGATCATATCAGTTTTTCTGTAGTAGACAAATATTTCTACTTAATTTGAGCATGAATCAGATCAAAAACACTCAAGCCAACAAATGAAGTCTTATATGTGTGACCCCCCCTTTAACAGCTGGCTCCACATTTTCTTGAGACATTAATCAAAAAGTAGAAAACATGACCAGCTCACACTTACCATGGTTAGCTCCCATTTCCCCATCTCGTCTGGTGGTTTTAAGGAGTGTTGCACTTCATCTTGACAGGAACCGGTCTGAAGCTTAACTCTACTTTATTTTAAACAACAAACTTCTTATGGTTGTATCTTGTCATATATCTTTTTAAAGAGGAAAACACTTGAAACTCTCTGGTCCGGAATTACATTCACACGTAATATTTTTTTTTTATTTCCTTTAAAGACGCAACAGTTGTCGCTTCATTTTGTGTCTAAATGCGACCTTGTGTTCCCGCGCGGTGTTGGTGTGGGAGCCGGTGGATCTGTTCGGACGAGTCTGGGCTGAGCAAGGTTAACTGGAGGCACCGAAACCGGCTGGTAGCTCTACTTTGCTGGCAGACCAAACTGAAACCAGTTCGGCTTTATAGTGGGAGGCGAGTGGTGTGACATGAGAGGTGTGTCCGTGACGGCGCGCGCGCGCTTCAGCTGCTCTCAAGACAAATTGAAAGAATTTCTGGAGATAAGTTTACTGCTTAAAGTATTTACCCGAGTATTATTGAAGGATTTTGCCTGTAGTGAACAGAATAATATGTAAAATAATAAAAACAAAGCATGTGCTGGTTTTGTATGGAATCACATCTCTGCCATAATGTTTGTTCATTTGAAATGAAACAAAGCTAAAAATAAACAGTTGGATTTAAAGTAAGAATAAATGTGTCAATCGTTTGTATCTGTTTAAATTTAAATTATCACTATTGTATGCATTTTAAAGAAAATATTTTTTTCACCTTCAGACTTGTTTTCAGACTGTTTTTCTGTTTCAAACCTTTGGCTCTCATCTGAAGAGGAATGCATGGATAAGTTTCTCCTGGTCTTTCTTAGAGATTAAACTTTTATTTATTTATTTATTTATTTTTTTTTTTTTTGGTCTTTCTGATGGTAAAAAAACTTCTTAGTTACAGTTTTGATGTGGCTGCTGAAAGTCAGATCCGAGTCTATCAGCACTTCAAGGTTACAGTTGGTAGTTTTAAGAGCCTGAGTCTCCAGGTGTTTACCTCTTTTCTCTTTGCTACCAAACAGAGTTATTTCAGTTTTGTCTTCATTAAATTGTAGAATATTCTATCTAACCAGGGTGTTTATTTGGTCCAAACACTGACACAATAATTATATTTGACTATTTTTGTCTGGTGACTCAGACACATAAAGTTGTGAATGATCTGCATAATTGCTATATTTAAAAAAAAATTAAAAACTGTTATTGAAAATTTTATTCTATGTAAAAATATTGCCTTGTAATGCAATTTCCACTGGCAATTTTGCTCTATATTAACACTGCAATTTTTTTTGCTGCACATCCATGATGGGAATCTCCCATTCCACCACATCCCAAAGATGCTCAAATGGACTGAGCTCTGACTGTGGAGGTCATTTATTGAATTATTATCATGTGAACTTTGTGACATGGTGCATTATCCTGCTGGAGGTATCATCAGAAGATCCTACACTGTGCTTATAAAGGGATGGACATGGTCAGCAGCAATACTCAGGTAGGATGTAGTATTTAAATGATGCTCAGTTGTTACTAAAGCTACGTTCAGACTGCAAGCCATAATGCTCAATTCAGATTTTTTGTTTTTTTGTGAAATCTTTTTTTTTTTTGGTGTCTGTTCACATTTCCAGTTAAATACACCTTGTATGTGATCTTCTGTATGAACGTTATGAGCATCAAAAGTAACATGAGTGATGTCATCATGTATACGAAAGTAAAGATGACGTAACCGTGGAGCATCTTGCTATTTTAACGTTATTCTCCAGCTGTCACCGGCACATTTTCAATAGCATCATATTAAAGAGATTATAAAAGAGGAGAGTCTGGTGGCTTCATGTGGAGCAGCGGCAGCAACATTTGTACAGAAAAATGTGTAGATATGAAGTCGCAGTGAGGAGTGATGGGAGAAGGATGCGACCAGACAAAAAGTTTATAAATATTTTTCAAATCACGAGCAGAACCGTCATATACATTGCTGAGCTCCTCACTGAAATGCTGTATTAATGAAATGCAGAAGTTATAGAAATCTTTAACTTCCTGTTGCATTCTTATCATCTCCAACTAGTCTGTCCATTCTTCTTTGATATTCTTCTTAAAACAAAAACCTTTGGTCCATATCACGTTCAAAATTACTTAAATCAACATTTTTCCTCATCTTAATTCTCAGTTTCAACCACAACAAATCATCTTAAACATGTGTCTGATATACAGTATGTACATTTATTAAAATACTCTTTTAAATAAAGTTTCCTTCATTTAAAAGAGTAGCACAACCCAGGGCCCGCTGCATAGAGAAGCTACAGACTCTACCACTCAAGATGATTGATAACAGCAACTGTGAGACCATGCTGTTCATACAGCTGCACTTTTCTCCTTTTACTTTTCTAAAGTGGGGTATTGCATTATTTCTCTCATTTTCTGATTACTCCTACCAGAAGATGACTAAACAAGCTATTCTCAGTAGGATTTAAATGTCCACAGCTTGGACATAAACTAGGAGTCCATTATTAGCTACAAGCTGGGAAACCAGAAAATAGGCCATGCTCATGTAACATTCAAATTCAGGTGGCAGAATGCAAACTACCTTTTTGAACATATGATTGAGTCTGGTTGAAGTTTAAACATCAAATGATAGTGAAAGGTCTCAATAGTTTCTTCATATCAGAAAACACAAATATGGAGAATTTATAAAAAAGAGAATAGAAAACCGTGCCTGTTTTCTCAAGTGATTTACTAGACTATTTCTCACAGTCGCTATATCTAACAATATCTATATCAGGAATCGTACATTTCATTCTGTCTTACTCTTAAAATGCCACATGAGTGCTGTGACACAGGAAGGTGGTCTGGCTAGTGAAGGAGAATCAGACACAGTTCTAAGGTTAAAAAAAGGGGTTTTAATTTAACCTAACAAAAAATACTTCAACATGTAATGCTCATAAAAGTTGGTTTTGCATTATATAAGACCTTTAAATAATGGCTGATAAGCTCAAACAAAAGACACAAAGACGTGATACACAAGAACCTATCTAAACCAGTAAACGAAAAACCCCAAATCCCCCTTTTTATTGATGGCAATGGTTGGTCCAATTAGCTGGCTCCACCCCCTGACCACCTCCAGGTGCAAGCCAAGGAACTAGAGCCATTTTAAGGCTGTGTTTTAATTCACTGTCAGCACATTTCAAAGTACGCATGCTATGTAGCCTATAAAGTGGTCTTTATAGTCTGCATACTCCAAAGTGTGCCTGCCGATTGAAATGAAACGGCCATCTAATGTACAAGCATCACAAATGTGCTCCAGACCTTGGTTGCCTAGCAACTACATGACGAGTGGGAACCACCTTTAAATACGGCACTGGATGTAGCTGCTCCTAACCATGCAGTGGTAGAAATCAGCGCAGCGGCCCCCGGCCAGCCTAAAAATGTCAACGGCCGTCCTGCTGCTGAAGCAATTCCACAGCAGGTTCAACAAGATCCATGGATCTAATGTGGAGCTAAACCCAATGTCCCAGTTAGCTCCACACCATTCCAAGAGGAGCCCTGGTCTCTCGTTGATCCACGGCGGGCGGGGAGGAGTCGTCACTCCGCTGCATCTCCATCAAACGGCTTCAACAACAGATTTGATGTCGTGAGTTTGGACAAATTCCCCCTCTTGGACCACAAGTCTCGGCCCAGCAGCACACCGCCACCACGGGTTTTTCCCTCTCATCCGGCTCCTGGCAATCTGCCCGGGAGCCACGTCTACAGAGAGACACGCAGATCTGAGCCATATTTTACACCCGCAACGGTCCACCCACTCTCCTATCCACACCACTCCACCACCGCGACCACCTAAGGTAAAACTTCCATCATCATCCTCTCCATCCACTCTTATAATTGGAGACTCGATTGTGAGAAATGTCAGATAGAGCTCTATAGTTAGAAATGTGGCATCAGATACATCAGGAATCATGTTGAAATGTATTCCAGGAGCCAGAGAAGGCTCCTGGAATAAAAAACTACTGGCTAAGAATAAACGTAAATACAGCCAGGTTATTATTCATGTAGGAACAAATGACACCCAGCTACGCCAGTCAACAAAGTTGACCTCTGACAAATGTTGCCACAGTGTGTGACATTGCCAAAACCATGTCGAACAGTGTAGTTTTCTCAGGGCCCATGCCAAACTTGACCAGTGATGACATGTTAATAACCGTCATAATAACCGTCTCCATCCCCAGACCACCCAGAATAAATAAATCAAATAGTAAATGTAGAATAAATCATGAATACCTTTTAAATATTAAAACAATAAAATTAACAGGACAAAAAAGTACAGCCATTAAATGTGGTTTCCTGAATATCAGATCTCTTCTGTCTAAGTCTCTGTTAGTTAATGATCTAATTAGTGATCATTATATTGATTTATTTTGTCTCACAGAAACTTGGCTGCAGCAGGAGGATCATGTTAGTATTAATGA
>JBAMHX010000023.1:5146974-5174700 GCA_037177515.1 Pseudomugil tenellus | reverse complement strand
CTTTTCAGCAGACGGAAGCATGTAGTTTCTAAAATCTCTTGGTAACGGCTGCATTTACTCTGGACTTGATGAAACACGGTGGACCAACACCAACAGCTGACATGGCTCCCCAAACCATCGCTGACTGTGGGAACTTCACTCTGGATTTCAAGCCTTTCTCCAGACTCTGGTGCTTTGACTCCCAAATGAAATATAAAACTTGCTTTGGTCTGAAAAGAGGACTTTGTTCCACTCTGCAACTGTCCAGTGCTTCTTTTCCACAGCCCAGATCAGACGCTTCTTCCGCTGTCTTGAATTCAGAAGTGGCTTGACTATGCGAATACGGCGATTGTACCCCGGTTCCCTGACACGTCTGTTGATACCCGGACTCCACCTTCAGTCCACTGTCTTTGAGCGGCTCTTCTTCACAATGCTGTTAAGGCTGCGGCCATCTCTCTTGGTTGTGCAGCGTTTCCTGCCACATTTCCCGCTTCCAACAGACTTTTTGTGAATGTGCTTTGAAACAGCCTGCTCTTTGAGAAATTTCTTTTTGTGTCTTCCCCTCCTGATGGGGAGTGTTAATGATGGTCCTCTGGACAGCAGTCAGATCAGCAGTCTTCCCCATACTTGTGATTTACTTTACAGACCCAAGCTGAGTGTTTTTCAAGGCTCAGGAAACCCTTGCAGGTGTTTCGAGTTAATTAGACGATTCAAGTGATTAGTTGAATAGCCTACTAGTATACGTTTTCATGATATTCTAATATTTTGAGATAGGATATTTGGGTTTTTTTAAGCTGTAGGCCATAATCAGCGATATTGAAACAATAAAAGGCTTGAAATATCTCAGTTGATTTGTAATGAATCCAGAATGTATGACAGAATGTATTTTTTAATTGCATTACAGGAAATAAAGAACTTTTCCACAATATTCTAATTTTTGGAGACAGTCCTGTATACGTGTCATTTATTGTAATAAATGATTTTTTTTTTTTTTAGAAAATGTTATTGATTCATCAGTATTATGACAAGCTGGGTGTCATAACATTTTTAACAGCAGTATTTAGATGAGCGTAAACAGACATACAGTCAAGTTTTGTAATATTTAGGATTCATAGACAACATATTTGTGAATAAAAACAGTCCTGGAGCTGCTGTGTCAGCTGCCAGTTTATATGACCAGTACGGTACCGGTGGTACACACACCATGAGCTCACTCTGTAGCAGGCCCTCCGGAGGGATGGAGTTGAAGACCCGGGCTTCATGGCTCCCCTGCCCGGCTATCTCACAGCCTTCCTCTGTAAGCTCCCAGTGCTTGGAGGAGCGCAGCTCCGCGGAGATTATCTGCACAGAAGTCAACAAACCAGACTGTTGCCTCACTGGACTGGACTGTACTTAATAGCGGGAGAAGAACAATCCTTAGGTCCACTTATCGCCCCTTTAAACCTGACCTTATTGCATCAGTCACATCAAGCGGTGACCATGACAGCCCAGCTTCCGGTGAAACTCACCTCGCCAAGCGCCTGCAGACTCTTCACGGCGCCAACGATGGCCTGGTGGTCTAACCCAAGGCCTTTGGCCACGTCCAGGCTGTCCACGCCATCGTCCGCCTTCTCAATCCGCTGTAGAAGCGTTTCCACTGTACCGGTGTCCGCCATGCTGCAGCCGTGCGAAGCCACAAAAAGAGCGGATGTGACGTCGGACGTTGAGCGTGTTTGGGTAGAGGGACTATCGCGAGATTACGCGAGATTACCGTTTCTTCCTTCGTTCAGTCCGGCATTCCTACGTATTTTTAACAGTTTTAATATATTCTACATTTTGTCAGCAATTTTAAGATTTTATTAATCTGATATAAAGTGAACCAGACTTTTAGTATTAATATGAAGCAAACAAATTAAAATACAGATGGATTTTATTTTCCCAACTAAAATAAACATTGCAAGTTTGACAAATCAAAATACTTTAAATATTTATGATCTGCTGAGTCATGTTATTTTGACCATACTAAATTAAAAATAAATAAATTTCGCCCTTTCTTCATTACTTCACCTGAATTGAAAGCTGTCTGCCAGTGGAGGTACAGTAGTAGCCTTTACTTTCCAAATGGAGAACTGGGTAAGAATATCCAGCTTAGTTCTGAACTGGTTTAAATAGTTAATGGACAACTAGTCCATAATAACTGATGAGGATAGATCGATGTGGGGAATCCAGCAGGTTTTCCATTTATCCCTGATTCAGATCAAATGGATCCAACAGCTTACCAACATCTGCAGGGATTCATTTATTGGATATTGTGTTGGAACAGGGAGGAAAACCTGCTATTGAACTGAAAAAGGTGGCGTGGAGTTCTCCCTCAATTCTGGGCTACAAATATATAATCATAAAACAGATCTTTTGCGTAGTATTACTGTCTCATCAGGGTTTTAGTGTCCAGTTTCACTCAGATATGTTAAAACCAATAAATTAATCTTCAGAGTACGAGCTGAATTTTAACAGCCATATTCAAATGGTAACCAAATCAGCCTTTTACCATCTAAAAATCGATCCAGGACAAGGGCCCTGAGGGTTAGAAGATGAATCTGCATTTAGGTTTAATGCATCTGGACAAATAGATAATCTTTAGTCTGATGTAAACATTAGTATTTTAAATCTGGTCTTTTCTCCTTTAATCTATTTTCTCAGATATGTACATTGATTTTTTTCTGTGGACGCCCATCTAATCACGCGACAATCTGAACTACATGTAAACTATAAAGTTTATTTAGATTAAAAGTTAAACTTTTAGTGACTATGAATACTTTCCAACCTAAACCCAAAAATAAAGGCCTGGGAGTCAAAACTCAAATAATTCAAAATAAAAATTTATTGATACAAACACATCAACAGGAACAAATTCCACCCAATCTTAAAGCTATATCGAGCAGAAATGTGGATTTCAGAAACTTTCAGTGATTTTCAAAACCATTAGTTAAAATAACTACATCACATCAGGTAAATTACAAAAATAAGCCAAAATGAGGGAACTGCAGAAAAGAACAAGCTTTGAAGTATTTTACCTTCCAAAGAAAAAAAGCTTTGTAGTTTAAACTACAGCATTTTACTAGTTCCTCATGGGTAAAATGTCGTTACCACTACGAGGAAGAGACCAAGCCAGAGCAAACGCGCGAGTAATCTGTAGCAGTCTTCACATTTAGGGATGAGGACGAGGACTGGTAGTAAAATTAAAATAATAGAAATAAAAGAAACAAAAAAGCAAAAAACACAGGACTAAGCACTGACCAGACCACTGAAAGACCACTAAGTTCACCACAATCAGCTCTGACGGGAAAAAAATAAAGTTCACAAATCTCTACAAACTCAACAGCACATATGAAGCGAACATGGAGGAAGAAGGCAGAGCACAGGCAAGTCATCAACCGCTTTCTTTGGAGAAGGCTTGAGACATAGATGCAGGGTGCTGATGATTTACAGAGAGGGGGGGGGGGGGGGGCCGAGGGGTCTCCCTGTCCCGTTAACCCCTCCCCCCTTCCCCTCTTCCGTAGCTTGGGTTGTGGTACTGAGACTGGTTGGAGCCAAAGCCTTGGTTGCTGCCACCCTGTGAGCCGTAGCTGGACTGGTTGCTGAAGCCTAAAGGGGGGGGGGGGCATTTTCTAATGATGAAAAATACATACACTTAAAATTATTTTAGAAGAAACTTAAAACTCACCATCGTAGCAGTAGTCTTGGTTACATCCAGCACCACCCGTCACCTGGCTCGGGTAAGCGGTGCTGTACGGGTAACCACCTAACCCCCCCTGGTTCTGGTTAAAATTCTTCTTCCCCAGCCCATACTGGTTATAAGAACTCTGCCCTGCGTTGCTGGGCTGGTAGCCTCCAGCAGGACCCATGTTTCCCACAGGGGGTCCTGAAAAGACCCCCTTCCCACCCTTATGTATTAAGGGTTTCTTTTTGGGGGGTTTGTTGATGGCAGGGGGGGTGTAGGTTCCTTCGCTCTGGTAATATGAACCGTACAGGCTCTGTGTCGATCCTTGTGCTAAGCTGGACAGAGGGCCAGGTGGGCTGCTCAACACGGCGGCTCCTTCCTCTGCAGCACCATTGTTGTAGTAATCTGGGAAATAATCGCAGAGTCTTAAAATAAGCAAAACTCCATGTTGTATATGTTGGTCAGGCAGTAATGAGCAATAAGGAGCCTGCAGTAGCACAGTCACAGATGTCACATTTATTTAAAAAAAAAAAACAAAAAAGCATAAAAACAAAGCAAGAAGTCTCGTCAGGTTTTTTCTAATCCATCCGGTCAGAGAGCAAACTCCAAGCCAACAGACTCATCTCATCCATGAGCAACTAAATGCCAGAGAGAAACCTTCATGCATTCAGTGGAGCTGTGACTAAAACAGCTGATTTTACAACAGCTGAGCCATTTCTCAAAGACAAAAACAGAAAATACAAAATTGGTTTAAGTGTGATCGGAAGTGACAGAAAGGCAGGCAGTTAAATGAAACATCGAATTCATGTTATCATTTCTAAGTGTTTTTTACAATGGAGATGGAAACCAGATCGCTGTTGCCTTGACAACAATCCAACAGGAAGTTTGCCGTTTGCTTTCTTGGGTCTTCACTTCATCATGCTGGAGAAACAAAGTGCTGCCCCCCCGCTCGCTATCGTGGAAGACGACATTCTGCACCCTGTGGCTGGAGGGGGTCCGGGTGCATCCACAGCAAGGTGAGAGGACAGGTTGTCTGACGGCTACATGCATGTAGTGATGCAGTGGAAGTTCCCCGGAGTATTTCCACATGACAAATGGCGGGGCAGAGGGACGTTGACCATTTATTCCCAGGGTTGTGGGCTCGGCGGTGAAGGGAGTTCATGATGCTGCTGGATCACTACAGAGTATTTTATCCATTTTAATCCTCTCTATGGGGCTGTTTTTGACTTTTTTTGTTTTAAGACTGGGGAGATCTATGTCGCAAACTCGTGGTAGCCATAGCAGTCTGAGACAAAGTCACCTAAAGAGTGAGACAGGGCAGAGAAGGGGAAAAATAAATCAATTAGATTTTATTGAGGTTTTTTTTCTGCCTTTAAAAATGTGGCAGGCCAACGACACATTTGGTCAGATTTTTTAATTTTTTTTAAATGTGTTGGTCGTCTTTTAGATTTCTCTGCTCCTGTCACGCTCTGGTAGGTCAGTCCTCACAACAGGCTGCCAGAAGGAAGAGAGGGGTACTCATAAGAGAGGGCTTGTCAAAAAACACAATCAGTCCTGTGGCTTAAAGCAGAGAAATGTAAAATTACTCAGCCGGGCTCATTTCCCAGCATGTCCACTGATTAACTAAGAAGAGTTTTCTGAAGAGAAATAAAATACATTGCCAGAGTCCTGGTGAGATGCACCAAGCCGCAGAACACAAGAGGATCTTTGCCAACACAACGGCAGACACGTTTGATTGGAATTTCAACACAGCGTCAAAGCAAGCAAACGGTTCAGAAAGGGTTAAAGAAATACTCACTGTAGCCAGAGTTGGAGCTGTTTCCATAACCATATGTCCCAAATCCACCTGGGGGGGGAGGGGGGAGACATATTTAATATGGATATTTAACACTGAGTGTAGTAAAGAGTTATATTTAGGTGTTTTTTTACCTCCTTGGTTATATCCACCGTTATTGAAGCCTCTGCCTCTCCCACGACCTCGGCCTCTTCCTCGGCCCCTGGGCGTAGCCGTATCTCCGCCTCCCATCATCCCAAACCCCAGAGTGTGCTGAGGAGAAAATAAATGTCCTTATTAGTTCAGAAAAACCATCTTTGGAGGTACATGTACCTCTAAATGAAAGTTCTTCTTCCTTGAATCAAATTTTTTTGAGTCAAAAACTGAAATACTGAGGCATTCCCATTTTCTTCTTTAATACCAGAAGAAACCAATGGAAAAACAACACACACATCCATTACTGAACTGATTGAAATGTGGAACAAAAAATTAAAATGCATCCTTGCTTTCTCCAGTTTTGTTTCCTAAATTGAATGAAAAATCCAATAAAGGGCCAATTTTGGGCTCAGAACTAATTAATTGAAAAACTGATGGCCGACAAGCAGTCTGAGAAAAAGTTTAAAGTCAGAACGAATACTTTGTACGAGAGGGACGCAAGACCCAGTGTGAAAAATAAGCTGTAATCCAAATACTGTATATTTATTCACGCTGTACTCCTACAGCATGTCTATATGGGATTTATGGTACATCGGTTCATCGCATTCATTATTTAATTCCATCTGCGAGTTGTCCAAACATCTGCATCTTGCTTCACATACTGCAAAACAGGTAATTCCTTACTGGGGCCATCAGACTCCATGAGTAACATGAGGTTTTTATTACAATTTCTAACAAAATGTTAAATGTTGAATCAAACTAACTGTCCATTTCTTCTTTGCATTAATTGTTCATATTTTTATTCTGAATCAGTTGCTGCTGAATTCTGCGTTTGTGTAATCTGGCGTCTTCCTGATCAGACGTTTCTAATATACGGCTATTTTATGTGATGTTTTCCTTTATAACGTCATTATTTTGGTTCTGGAGGTCTTTAATGGCCAGGAAGGGGGGGTCAGAGGAAAAAAAAGTTGGTGGGGGGACCTGAAGCAAAAGGCTTCACAAGTCAAACCTCTACCAGCTGCATGGAGGAGCTGTGGTCTCAGTAGGATATGAGCCAGCTGCCGGAGCTCAGCACCATAAAGTTATTTTTATTTAAAATAAGCTGCAGTGTTTCCTACAAGATATTTTATTTCACATGGATGTTCACACAGAATGAGTTTCATGGAGGATGCTCTTGTTTTCAGACGGTTTGTTAAGAGACGCTGTGGGTAGCATCTCATTTTCTGGACAGTTCTGGTGCTTCTGTTAATTTAATCTTCTTAATAAAAGAGACATGGCCTAAAATAACGTCAAAAATAACCAGACATATACATGAATAAAAGTCGTGCATTGTGAAAATGACTTACCACCTGACAATCTGACAGTTTTATTAACCTTCTAAATGGATCCATTATTCTTTGTAGGGTTTGTTAACGCCAACATGTTATCAGAGATCTGAACTTGAAAAAAAGTGAATAAAACTGAATAAAAATGCTTATTGGTAATCAGAAAATTTAAAAACGTTTTCCCCATCAGGAGTCTTTTTATCTTTTTACAGCATTTCAGTAATTTATGAAAAATCAGCCCGAGATGATGTCTGGAATTGTGACGTGAGTCCACAGCAAACAGTCGTGCGATGATTTTGTATTAACACGCGTCATAATAACACTGTGATACTGTAATGAGCAGGTTACCTGTTACAGAGTTCATGAATTAACTCAGCAGTAACTACTTTTAGTTTGCTGATATTTACAAAGTTATGAAGGCTGGATGGAAGTTAAACACATAGAACAGTTATAATATTACACAGATGACATTTTTACCAGAACCCGTACTGGTTTCATTCCTCTGGTAAGTTTCATGTTGAGCATTATTCCACTATGTTTAAATGAATGTTTAGTTTTAAATTAAATTTTCACCTATTTTAGAAAGAATCTTTAGATTCTGTATGATTAAAGGAATTAATTGTAAAATAATAAAGCTGAATGTTTGTAAATACCCAACAGACCTCAATTTTTCTCCTTTTAGTAAAATAAAAAATTATAATGATGACAACAGGCTTTTAAATGCTCTGCTTGATTTCAGACAGATTCTTCTTTAAGCTGCTCCGTCTCTTCTGGACGATGAGGAACTTCTCAACACTTAGTTATCTGGATCAAAGCAGCAAACTCTCAGATTCAGTGGTAATAAAAAAAAAAAATATATATCTGCTGAATCCTCCATTTTATCCATTTTAAGCGTCACTCTGAATCAGAATGATTAGAATGACGGCAGATTCAGCTGTGCGGGTTCCCGTGATCGACATGAAGTTTTTGTCAAACACTGTGCTTTTTGCTTTTCACCTCTCTGGATGTGTTAAAAATGAAGGTAAAAATTGGTCTGGTTTTCAGTTTGCCAACATGTTGCTCTTCATCTCTGACAAAAAGGTAATTTAAATTTAAGGTTGATTTAAATTTTTCCATTTTTCCTCCTTTTACTGTAATGGGAGAAAACGGCCATTGGACAAATGACTAAGTCACAACTCCAGCAGATGCAGGTCAGACATTTCAACCTGGAACACATGATCTCTAATCGCTCCCTTTTTGATGAGACGCTTACCACGGGTGGTCCCTTTTTCTTTTTAGCAGCTTCTGGCACTGAGCCTTCAGGGAAGAGACTCTCTAAAGCAGCCAGGGCCGCATACGCCTTGGCCACCTTCTTATTGGATCCTGTACCCTGGAACTTCTGCCCATCGATCTCCACCTCCATGACAAAACGTTTGTCGTGGCTGCCGCCGGTTTCTGAAATAAGCTCATATTTGAGGCCCCGCCTCTTCTCATTCAGCTCCATGACAGGATTCTTGCCATGTTTAGTCAGAATTGGTCCCTGTTGGCGAGCGCTCTGATGAGGAGGAGAGAAGGATCAGAAGATGAGGTTGAGAGTATTTACAGACGACGTGGCGCATTACTTGCTGACACACGGACCTCTGCAGCTTCTGTGCGTTCTGTGTTTGCAGCTCCAGCTGCAGGAGCGGGCGTTTCAGTCGGTATTACCACTGGCTTCACCTCTTCCACAGCGACTGTTACCACCGGCTCTTCCAGTTTTACTGTCGGCTCGGTGGTTTTGACTTCCACTCCAGTTGGCAGCCCCATGTCCTGCAGCACCTGGAATAATCCACACACATTCGCTCCAGTTTAGATAAATATCTGTGTAAGAGGACAAATGAAACTAAATACTAATCAGAGATGTTTATGTTAATGCAGAGCCCCACCTTGACGGCCACGTGCAGCTTGGCAGTGCGTTTGGATGGACCCGAAGCCTCGAAGGTCTTGCCATCCACCTCTACAGCCATAGTGAAGACTGGAACGTGAACTGGACCAGTCTGAGAAATCAGTTTATACTGGAGACCAGGTTTCAACTGATTGAGCCTCATCAGGGCATTCATAGCCTGAGGGGGCTCAGCCTTTTCTTCTGTGGCTGGGGAGGGGGACACAACAACACAATCAATTATTATACAATGAAAAGTCTGAGACTTTAAAATGAAACTGAACAAAGCAGCACTTACATTTCTTCTGAAGCTTTTTCTTCTTTTTATTTGGACTTTTGTCATCAGTTCCCTCCTCTTCCTCAATAGGTCTTTTCATTGGTGGGATGTATGCCGTACTGGGTGGGATTTGCACTGATCACAACACACAAAATAGCTTACAATAACATTCAAAGCACACAGATAAATAGAATCTACATCACAAATAAAATAATGTCGATGAGCAACGTGAGCTGATTGACATCTAAACCATGCAGGCTACTCGGTGTGGTTCACCTGTGTAATCAACGGGAGTCTCATTTCGAGGTTTTTTGGGCATTTTTGAAGGAAGAGGATCCATTCCAAGCACTTTGTGAAGCTGTCCAAAAGCTGACAGTCTTAAGGCATGCTGAGGAGAGAGGACATATGGTGTGAATTACACATTCATTAAACTGTGAATATGCACAAACAGCTTTGCTTGGCTCACTTGTGCGCTTGCTGTGATGTCTTCTCTCTGCTGCTGGTCCAAATGACCGATAGCATCTGTGGCCTCTTTCTCACATGGATCAGAAATTCCAGGACCATCTGTAACATAAAGAATGGAAAATTAAGGATTCTGTTTGGGTCAAACATAAAAAATAAGATTTTTCTTTGCTTGATGAATGCCAATAATTTCACTGTTCTAAAACAAATCAACATCTTTTCTATAATCACTGTATGTGTGTTTAGGCTCGAGGTCGAGTCAGTAAAGAAGGACATATGGCATGGTGACTTACTAATAATGAATCTTTTAAAAGGATTTCGCTACAACACGTCCTGACTTTGTGTCACACATTGTTTTAGTTCATGTAGTGGAAAGTAGACCCTGACAACTGCTGCCAAAGTAGCGACCGAGTTCTGACTCTTCTAGGGACTCTTTTAGGCCTTATTCAAGATTTTCAGAGACTGGAGAGAAAGCATACATTGTTTTTATTCTCATAAATGAGCAGCAGCACATCCAACACAGGCCTTGCAACCTTAACAGCTATTATTAATCTTCCTTTTCCCAAAACAACAGAAAAAACAAACGGCATCATACAAATGTTGAATTAGGCAAAATAAAAAACCCAATGAGAAGAGCGTGGAAGTGCAGGTTTATTTTGCAGTAGACTTTATGACAAACAAATGGTTTAAGGATAATTCAGGTGAAGTGATTTATTGTGTGGCCAATAGGGATGTCACGAGTCTTTAAATCCTCGACTCAATAAGATTTTTGATTTTAGGTTGAAGATTCGATTCTCGATTTTTTCAAAATTAAATATTTTTCTTACATCACAATGGCCTATGTCTATTCTACTATGTTGAATTAGATTCATTAAATTTTGCACAGTAAATCTTGTTTCAAAAGATGTGGAACATATAAGCAGCTTTCATTAATTTATTGTGTAATATATCATATTATAGTCTATTTTAAATACTTTATTTACAATATAAAAGTAAAAATCTTGTTCTCAGTCAACATGAAAAACAATAATAATAGCAATAATAACAAACTGCAGTCACAATCATTAATGAAACATTAATGTGACGGTGATGTAAAGTCCAGACATCTGTTGTTAAAGCAACTTACTCTGCATTTCTCACCCAGTGTTTTCCACCACTGAATGAGGCTGCATGTCTGCTGCTATAATTAGCTCTACAGCAGTAGTTATAGCTTTCACGCGAGCGGAGGTCTGTAGAAGTTTTACTGCAAATGAGGATGGAATAGTGTTGTTGTTTTCCCAGTTGTCAAATCTATCTTTGAGATGCCGACGATTGTGTCCAGAGTAAAGTACACGCACATAGCATTTCATAGCACTGTGATGTTCTTCTCGACAACACGAACATTGTCAACATAACTCACCGGAAGTGCAAAACATTTCCACACTGATGGTTTAAGAGAAGCAGGAGCAGCTTCAAGTTCTGGTGCTGCGTTTCCTTTATCACTTGTTATAGCGTCACAAACTGCAGGTTAGCTAACGTCAGCATGTGCGTTTACCTCTTCACCTCCCTTATGTATGTAAACCTAACCTGCTCATTGCAATCACTTATGTAAACGGGAAAAGGAAGAGCAGAAAACACGCACAGGGAAAAACAAACGAAGAACAAATCAGAACAACTACTCCCGCAGGGAGCAGTGATTGACTTCAATGCTCGAGATCGCGACGTAGTTTCAAACGTTTTCGATAGATAATCAAAATAGTGACGCCCCTAGTGGCTAACGACATCAAAATAATCTGTGATATTGTTGGCGCCATTCTGGAAAAATGAAAGGATGTCACTATTATGGCATTATCGTCCACACATGTTAAAAAAAAATGAAAAGCAACTTCCTGCATTAGCCTGGATTAAATAAGTTGCTGCAGACAAACATTAGTATCCATGCAGTAAAGGTTCCACTACTACTTGGTTACATTGGTTAAATCCCAGTTGCAATGAATTTTTTGAACAGGCAGTGTATAATGCTTATAAATATGATTAGAGTTAATATAAAGTAGAACTAAAACACCCATGAACATACCTGGCATGAGGATTCCCGAAGCAAGACACTCTAAAACTCTACGCAGAGCCTCTCCTGCACCCATGGGCCGGTTTCCTGTGCCTATTGCTTTCTCGCTGATCAGCTCTAGTGGCTGCAACACAGAAGGAGGAGTTTCTTTGTCTCGAAAGGAAATGACAGATTTGGGCTAAATGCAGCGAACAGCACAAATCTCTGACTCACTCACCCAGCCACGAAGCGGAGTCCACGTGGGGACGCGAGCACACAGGTCCCTTAATATCCGGATGACAATGACACAGGAGCGCAGCCCGTTGGCTCTGGCCTGGAAACACAAGCAGGAGGGGGGAGGAAGGGAGGGAGGGTACGAGGCAGACGAGCAGTTTTAGTCAAAATACACACAACGGTGTGGAACAAACCAAACCAACATCTAAAGCAAAAAGAAATCAATGAAAATGAAACAACACAGACTACAACTGCTTAGCTTTGACATTATGGAAATATCCAGAAATATTAGATGATCACTTTGCAGGAAGATCTTATTTATGATCACTCTCATTAAGCCTAAATGATCGATGGAAATAATTATCAGACAATCATTTCTGTTGCAGGGAAAACCATGCGTGTGACTTGGAGATCAGGAAAGAAGAGAAGAAAGCCACTTCAAACTTAAAACCAGCTTTGATGTAAGAAACAAAAGCTAATTCAAAGAGAGCTCATGTAAGCAGTCGCTGGAAGGACCTCGGGTTACGTTAGTAATAAAAAAATTTTTATATAAAAAAAGTGGAGGTGCAATATTCCCGTTGATTTTGTGGCACACAGTAACAGACTATAGGGGAAAAAGCAGCAAAGGTCGAGGTCACATTGTCTACATTTAGAAGCTGCAGAGATGGAGCGCTGGATGTTACAGTGAAAGCCAAAGATGAGAAGGCAACAGTACTATGAGTTACCAGAAAATGGAGGACATTTCAGGAGAAGGAAGTGCTCTAAAAGGAGCTTTTTATGTGAAAATAACTCATTCACTTTAGGGCTGGGCGATATCAGTTTTAAATATTGATATAATTTCCCCCAAGATAAAGGATCAGACGAAAGATTTTGGTGAACCTCGAGTTCATGTTGGCTTTCTCTGATTATAAGAGTTCTGCTTATCTCCTCCTAAAGAAAGCTACACTCCTTTCAGGGTAAATCACTGGATAGCAGCGTGGTTCATTTAGAGATCAGAGGTGCATAAATAGAAGCTAAATGTGAACCTGATCAGTTTTAATAGAGGTGTTACACAGGTAAATATCTCAGGAACCAGTCGATGTTGATGAGCAACACCTAGATAATCACTCAGGAGAATTGATGGATACATCAAAATTCCCTTCAGAGACAGCATGAGGATCCAGAATAAAGTTTAAAATAGTATTACAGGAATAGTGAATGCTTCACTAAAAAACCTCGTCTTCCTGGAAACTACCAGGACCTCTATGATTTTAATCAAAAGCAGTCATAAGAGAAGACTTTAGCCGTTCTTTTTGAACTGGAACAAACTTTTGAGGAGAAAAGTGCAAAATGTTTGCACAACAGCCGACTGCTTTCATACGACAACATGTTTGTGGGGTTTTCTTAAAAGTAGAGAAATTAGCAGAACTTCTTAGGTGGACGGTACTGTTCTCATGTTTTTGTTCCTAAATAATTGCTTGCTTGGTGCCATTGCTTGGTAGTTTTAAGCAGAGTTTCTTTCAGTCATTTTGGGAAGCTACATGTTAGAATCAGGGCTTCGTAGGATGTGCAAACAGCCTCCGAACTGGGAGTATCTCACGGATAGATCGACCCTCTGCGTTATTGGTTTAGCTTTAGCACCGCTAGCTGCTCCCGTAGCAGCTTCGTATATTTTCAATACTTCTTTGCTGCAATGATTATTTTTCAGGTGAGCAATTAAGACTTGTTGTTTTAAAACTTTAAATCTTTTCCCCTTCTCTCAGAGTTCCAAGTAAAGTCGTTTCATTCAGATATGGTTTCATCTGCTAAAGTATGACCGTACTGCATTTATTAGTCAGGCAGTTACAGGGCCAAGCCTGGGTCCTGCTGGTAAGGTGCACATTATCCGCCATTTTGGCCTGCTTTAGCGCTGCATTGCCTGAATAAAATAACCCCAAAATTTGCCCATCAGTGATTTTTATCAGGAAAATTTACTCATTGAACAGATATAAAAAAAAAACAAAAACAAAAACCCCAAATCGTCAAATATTTTATCGTTCCGATAAATATCGTACATCCCTAGTTATATTTGTGGTGGAAAATTTTTTTTCTGGATCATCTCTGTGAGAAGGGCAGATTTGTAAGACTTAAGGGGGTCCGCCGTACTCCATCGGCCGGGGAGCGCTTGAATGCTTTTTCATTGCAAATCCAGACGCTCTAATGTGGGAGGGGTTAGGGTTTTTTTTCTAGAAGTTACTGATGTCATCTGATAGCGACACGACGCAACAAAAAAAAACACATATTCTCTGAGATTTAATGTAGGCTATCGTTTAATTTGTGTAATAAACTATTTAAAAAATGTTCACAGAGATACCACAGCAGAAGACAGGCGGTGAAGCAGCCTTTTACCTGCTGCTCAGGTTACGGTTTATAATGAGTAAATAAACTCAACGCCACAAATCAGGAGACGTCTCGTCGGGCAAGACAAGACGACCTGGAGAGGTCGTCTTGTCTTGCCCGTCATAAAAGCAAAGAAATCGCCAAATAAAACAAAAAAGCAGCTGCTACAAGCGGAGCATCAACAAGCTGATAAAATAAAAAAGGCTATAAAAGATTTCAGGAACCAGAGGGGAACCTGGGATGCAACGGCAATGGGTGACCAGTCACCAAACCGAACAACCAGCACCCTGAAATCCGTCACATGGTCCTTCTGCCTTCCTGGTTTTGGAAGCACCAGTGCTGAACCAGAACCCGTTCTTCTTTGTGGGAAAGGCTCTATTAGAGCAGGAACGCCAAATTTTGAGCCCAGTGGGCGAAACAGACCCATCAGAGAATCCAATCACAATAACATGGTTAGAAGATGTCAACAGCAAAACAAAAGAAAAAGTATTTGAGAACATTGTGTGTATGTTTGTTATTGAATTATGTGTCATGATCCATATCGCCCAGCCCTATATCACAACAGTACTGACAGTTTAGAAATATTGCACCTGGACATATGATGGATTAGTCCCAGATTTAGATTAGGTCGAGTTAGACAAGTGATGTACTTAATGGGGAAAGTAGAAAACTTGGGGAGTAAAAACAACTACTTTCTTTTTAAAAGGTAAATGTTAATGCTATAGCACCTGTGAAGTGAGCAAAGCAACTGTACAGCAGTGTGATGACAAACATTTCTTAAGAAACAAACATCCAGGTCATCAAGTAATACTACAGGAAGTACACCTCAAAAGAGGAGAAAAAAAATGTATGGAAAAAAAAACACAAGGAACTCTTAAATTAAATTTAAAAACAAACAGCATAAACCAAACTCAAAGCTACTTTTGTTTTAGAGACAAATAAAGACAAGTTTCAAACCTGGAACCACTTAGCGTGGCGTAGAGATGCCAAGGCAGTTAGGCATTTCTGCCTGTCCAGAACATCCGGGGGATCGTTGACTGAAAGCGTTTCTATTGGCAGGTGGAATAAGAAGACAAGGTACAGTTTGACCAAGGGGAGTTCTGTCAGCCGGCCAGGGGGAACACAGGCAGCCGTCCCAAAGCACAGGCAGGAAGGGGGAAGGGGAGGGGACCCCTCCACTGAAGAACCACCAAACACTCTCAACCTCCCAGTTAATGTGGTTTAAACAGCCCCACAAACAGAAACTACACTTGAAACTCATTACAGTCTATTTGCTATTATAAAGTTTAAATCAGTTTAAACAAACTATATTCCACAAAAAAAGAAAAAGAGGGTAATCTAGCATAAATAGGGAGGTTGTCTCTATAACTGCATTTCTTAAAGAGATGCTTTAGCTTCACAGCCAAAAAGATTTTTTTTCCCCCTGACGTAAACAGGAAGTAGAGCCCCTCCCCTTTGCCCCTATACTGGGTACGCTGCACTTTGCCCCTTCCGAGACAGAGAGCGGCCAGTTGGTCAAAGGTCCAGCGTCCCTAAAAATTGACAAACTAGAAGGCTTGACAGAGAGAATCAGAATTGGAACCACAGGCAGAAATTATCAGAAGCACAAAAGCTGGGTATCAAAACAAGTCCACACTGCAGCAAAACTGATGGCTTAAAAAATATAAAAAGACCCAAACTGGGCATCAATGTTTGCACAGGGCTACAGATAAGGTCAAGTTCAAACACATCCTCCCTCTTGCTGAAAGTGCTCAGTAAAAAGGCTACTTTTGTCTAAAATTAAACCAGCTGATCCTAATCATACATGACAATGCTTCATCCGATAGTCCCTTGGCGTGAGTGTTTATGGACATACGTGCCAAATTGAAATGGCTCTTGTCATTATCTGTAACTCTGGGCTTGTTTCTGCTGAGGAACATCAGAGACCGTCATCAGCCCACTGCTGGGTCTGACAACCAAAGGCAGTTTCATCGGGTTCTTGCATGTTTTTGGGTTTTTTTTTCTTTTTTTGCTACTCATTTTTGCTGCAATGCAAACCGTTCATTATCATTGATAAAACACATGCAAACACAGTGGTCTCTTTTTGTATTTGGTTATATTCTCAGTAAGCCTTCATTTCACTGGTGACCTGAGAAAACCATGTCTTCAGTAGTCAGTAAACTACCTGCCCTGTACTGTATATTGGGCCATCAAAAATGTACAATTACATTACATGGAACTACGAGAGTGTCTAGAGAGCTATAAGCATAGCACATTTCATTATGTGATGGTGTGTTCTTGTCCCCTAGCTCCATTGAAGGCCCAATAAACAATATCTGTCTAGTTGCCTGCCTGACCTCCTTGAGGGTGGAGTGGAAAGGGGCACTAAATACATAATGATGAGGCCCTAGTGTGGGGGGCTTACCTCCAGCGGCAGCCTTCTCCATCTCTTCACGAACTAAAGGGGATGTCAGGTGAATTGTGAGGGTTAGGGGGGGCTCTTTTGTGTTCTTGATGACGATGCTGGCTTCGCGGATATTCTGGGTTACAACGTATTTGTCTTCTGTAAAAGACTGAAAGAGAAACAGGAGTAGTTACCGATTAGATGTTCAGCAGACAAAAAGCCCCCACCAGTGCAGTTTGAAGGCACAACTTCAACGTGACAACATGACTTTGTGGTCATGTTACCGTGGTTAGAATGATGGCGATGCAAACCTTTAAATCTGACCTGCAACAGTTCGTAAAACTAATGGAAAGCTCCGTCTTGGCTTCCTGAATCTTTTGAACGTATGTTGTTGATGCAAATGAATTGAATGACAAGCGTCACTTGCAGACAACATGGTCAGACTTAAAGCCACACTATTAGTTCTAACAAAGGTTTATTTTCCTGTCTTTATTCTGAGATTAGCCCGTGTGTTTTTTCTAAACTAATGTCAAATATCCAGCAAGTTATATACTCGTGTACATGTTTACAATACACATTTTTATGGAGGTATAATGCAGCTATGTTATGGCCACATGTTATGAACACATTTTAAAATAAACATTCCTTTGCTTCCTCAAACAGATGGTGCTTTGCTGAATCATCTGTTTTGTAAACGGCACTAATGCTTCCATTTCAAACATATTCAGTATTTTTCTCTGACATTCAGCGCTTAGTACTGAAACATTATCGGTTTGTAAGGTGGTTCTCATCCGATTGCTGTGTGAAGTCATAGAATATGTAATCTGTGGTAAAATTTGTGTGACATGATGTAAAACCGTATATTAAAGACTCAAATCAGCATGGTGGGAATACACGCGCACAAACACACACACACACACACACACACAATCGTTTGTGCAGTAAAAAATGTCTCACCTGAAGTTGGGTCAGAAGGTTGTCCGACACCTTCTTCAGAAGATTGATGGTAGGCTTGTCTTTACAAAGAAGCACCAGCTCTAAATCCAGGTCCCCCTTCAGCAGCAGACCTTTTGCAACCAGGCCCACCCTCATTACGCCACGCAGAGAGCGAGTAGCCTGATCCTTTTGCTCACTGTTGAACGACAATAGACAAACCAAAGAAAAAAATGATTAGAAATGGTTGTTAACACCATGTACAAAGCAACCCAGACAAATTTCCTGACCTTTCCTTATCAACATCTGTGCCATCAGGGTCGGGCTTTGTAGTTCCCTTCTCCTGCTTATCCAGCCAGTCAGAGACGGCCTTGAGGGCTCGCTCTGTGTGAGACACCATGTTCTGTACACCTTCCAGCTCCTCTTGAGTTGGGTAGATGGCAGAGTGTTTGGCCATAACATGGCGGTCGTCGTTCATAAAGACGCGCATTGAGCGGTGGCGCACTGGAGGAGGCTGGATGCGAAAGAGGAATAAGACTGGGAATTAGAAATTATGTAAGAAGTTTTATGGACTTAATGATGCTATTCTAGAGGCGCAGCATGGTAGAAACAAGCAGGGGGAAGTTTTTAATATTTCTATGCGATATGAAGAGAACAGATCACTAAACTTACACCCAGAGCTAATTATCTGCCTGAGTTTAATCAGAGCAGTTATCCAACTATATTTACTAATTCTACTAACAAGACAGTTAGGAAAAAAATTAAGCTTAAAAGTTTCTACACAATTACAACAGCTACTTTCATTGAAGAATAAAAAAAAGCTAAATAATATCACCAATAGCAAGGTCAGGCTTCAGATAGCTGTGATTAAAGAGTGTATATAACCTTGTTTAAGCAGACAGACTAAAGCACATCTTAATGGCAGCATGTGTTCCTAAAGCCTGAATATTGTTGGCACCATTCCTCTGACTGAAATGAGACAACACATTTATTTACTCTTAACAGTGACACATGAAATAAAGACCAGCACGTCCTCTGCTATGTCTACATGCCCTTCATCTTATCGCACAGAAGAAAAGAACACGACTGAGGGAGTAAAATATTACCATTCCTGTTCTTCAGAAGGTCCAGTGGAGGGCAAGGTTACGAAGGTCTTTTTGGTTAGAGATGATGGTGTTGGTTTCCTTTTCTGTGAAAAGGGAAAACTCATTTAAATACCAATAAGTAGAAAGAATTAAAAGATTAAAACTAACATGAACCATCAAACTGTGTATGATACATATGACTGATTTACCCATAAAAATGTCAAAGCAACACATTACTGGATGACGACTCAACTGCTACATTTATATGGACAAATATGTTGCTAATCTGAATTAAATCAACTTGATCAGATTCTAGCTGACAGGTTTACATAAAATAATCCAATTAGACGTGTGTTCACATGATGGTTTCTTTTTACATTTAAAATGCATGCATGCTTGAAAATCTTCAACCATTTCACTCTCCAATAAAGCCCCAGTCCCAACATACACAGCTACTCCCAAAACTCATAACTAGGGCCTGATGGATTTATCAATTATATCCTCTAATAATAATAATAATCGGCAGTTAACGCGATCTGTGAATTACAAAATGACTTGTTAAAATAAATGATCAGTTTGTAAATTTGTACCATTAAGTAGAAAAAAGCAAAACCTTCCTTGTTACTATACACCACGTTCCCAATTAGTAAACATAATTTCACTGTTTATTAGCAATTAGTTTATTAGCACCGTAGCTATGCTAACCTAGCATAGCGTTAGCTGACAGCTCTAAAACCAGCAAGTAACTGCAGAAATAATGTAAATGTACAAAGCGTTAGGAAGTACAGAACCACTCAGCATTTTCAGAGAGATGCGTTTAGAAACATTAGTGTCAGAGTTTGTGTGACCATTATATATTTGAAATGCAATTCTATCAAGATTACATGTTTTGACATCATTTTGGTTCATACAACTAATCACTCACTTCATTTTAAGGGCTTTATTTATGTGCTGCGTTTTCATGCTAACTAGATGCTTAATTGGATAAAAAAAATAACATTAACCAAAAGCTGCAGGTGATAATAGAAATTGAATAGAAAAATTAAACCAAAAATTATTAATAATAATAAAGCTGGGGGATAAATCCAATGACCAGTCCATAATATATAACAGCATATAAAAGAGTAAAATACAGTTTTAAATGCTGTATGGAGTTGACTTAAGCCCCTTTAGACTTGCCTCGTTACCCAGACATTACGCCGACAATTGTCTTTTCAATCCTTTGTTTAGTTTTGACATTAAGCGTTTAGATCTACCCGCTTGAATTCCTAGTACAAGGTCCGCTAAATTACCGGGTAGACTAATCCTGTTCAGACTTGCAGGTTTTGACGGGGGGTGTCAAAGAAAGAAGAAAAATGTGTGCAGGAAACAGCACCGAAAGCCAAGTTGGATGAGCACCAGATAAATAAAACCAAACAGTAAGTGATTAACAAGCTCAAAACTATGAAGCGGCGATACCACGACGTCAGCGATCATAATAGATGCGAAACTGGTGTGGAATTAGACATTGCGACAGTAAATGTGATGTTGCATGTTCGAATGGGCATGTCCGGGTGTTCTTTATCAAACTCCACATAAAGCACAATGTTGCTTTTGAAGAACGATGCCTTTCTCTGTGCCGCCTCGTAACTTTTGAATGCATAAGCAACCGTTCATGTCATGATTCCAAAACATTAGAAGTTTGGACTTTCTATAGATAAATAATCTATTATTATATAAATCTAAATATTAGTATATTATTTAGTCTAATTTGATTTACAAGGTTTTTAAATTTATTTGTGGAGAATGATAAAAAAAAGGCTTCATAAATCCATGCATCGCATTTTACAACAAGGACAAACTGGTATTGCACTATTTTGTAAACTGATAGCATCCAAGTATATTAATTTGACTATTTTAATAGTAGTTTTCTCTGAGTTTGGCCCTGTTTTTTCATATACAGAAACAAGTCAGATGCTATTCCTGGTCAGTCAATATTTCAGATCTGAAACATCAAGATTTCCAGACTTGCAGGTTTTGACGGGGGGTGTCAAAGAAAGAAGAAAAATGTGTGCAGGAAACAGCGCCGAAAGCCAAGTTGGATGAGCAACAGATAAATAAAACCAAACAGCAAGTGATTAAGAAGCTCAAAACTATGAAGCGGCGATACCACGACGTCAGCGATCATAATAGATGCGAAACTGGTGTGGAACTAGACATTGCGACAGTAAATGTGATGTTGCATGTTCGAATGGGCATGTCCGGGTGGTAAATGTCCAGATATTACCCGATTACTATGTCTGAAAAGGGCTTTAGTTGGAAAGGGGTGACTGATGCGGGAAAAACGCTCTAACCTGCTGGTGCTCAGCTGCGATGCAGACTTATATGTGGATTTTTTCTTGTTGTTTCTCGGGGAGGGCAAAACGTCTTGACCCACCTATCCGACCAGATCAGCCTTAAAACAAAAAACATGGCCTTTATTTGTATTAACTCAAAATATACCCAAATTCCATTTAACATTTCAGTGCTCTGATTTTACTTCTCTCGTCACAATTAGTGCAAACTTTAATACACAGTTCCACATCATTTTATTTGTCCCTATGAGCACAGCTGATTAGTCTTTTATTGTCACAATCTGGTTTTTAATTTATTCCTAAAATTAATGCCAGGGGTAAATGTTGTCTTCATAAACGACTTCACAAATTCAGCACTAGCATAACTTTTAAATTAGCCAATTTTATCTGCCATTACTGATAATTAGCTTGAGATACTTCAGGGAGAAGGGTGGTAATAAAACGCTAAGAATACTAACCAGTCACGACATATTCAATTATGGCTATTTTAAAGTACTCCCTCCTTACCACGGTGCCCAAATTTAAATTGGGACTTTACTAGTTAATATATTACGCATTTAACAGCAGGAAAACGTCAGTTAGATAAAACAGTTAAAGAACAGCCGGTCCGCGTGCAACCAAGCCAAACTGCCAAGCCGTTACAACGAACTACAAGCCAATTATATAGGTTGAAATTCAACAACGTGGTTTAAAACAATTAAAAGAAGTCCTAATTTATACGGCTGAAATCAATACCGAACCAAAAATCCAAACCTTTGAAGTAATTAAAAAGCAGACGCCATTTTAATTCGGTGCTGAGGCGAAAACGCCAGCTAGCTAACAACCCCGACAAATAACATTCATCCGCTTTTCCAGGCTGAGCCGTTACGGTATACTCACTAAACCGAGAAAGAGATAAGCTACATGCTAGCTACGGTAATCTTAAACATTATATATGAATACTAGAGTCTAGCAACTTTGAAATGAGATACTTCGCCGCCTGGTTATCAGACGCCAAAATGGTCGAGTAGACATGAGCAAGACCCCATTGAATCTCCAACCAAAACTAGCAATAGCAACTTAGCTTTGCCGAACAAAAGCAAATAGATAAGCAAGTAAAACCACGTAAAGATACGGAAAAGAGCTTTGATAATTGTTGTGGTTCTCTAATATGCTCTAAAATCCCACCATCAAAATTATCAAGCGTTAAAATGAAATACCTTTTCTGGATACTTACTGTGATATTGTTACTGCATAGTAGCTTCAAACTCTGCAGCAACAGTGCAAGGAGAAACTCCCAGGAGCTGGAAAAGGGGAGGGCTGATTGGTGGACACTAACAGGAGCCCACAGTTCTAGCCAATGGACAGCAGACAAACTGAATAAAGGGCGTGGTCAATGGTCAAATAGACGTACATATGGCGCAGTTATTGAGACTAGCTTTAAGCTATCTATTGATAACTTTTTCATTTCAATAACATTTATTAGTTTGAGGTACGTTTGTGCTGAAGGCATAATAATATGACAAGTCAAGTCTTGAGGTGGAATATGGACAGAATTGACTAATATAGCGATATATTTCACTACATTCGTCAATTCGGTCCATATTCTTCTTTATCAATGATTTCACCTCATATTATTATGGCTTTAGCACAAACATACTTCAAAATAATAAATCGTTTACTTTTGTAATAAGTTTCTTTAGTGCAAGACTGATTTTTTTGGGCTTTGTCCTTTCGACAGGTTTTTCTGCAAGCCAGTTTATATAACTTAGTACTTTACTAAGAAGATAATATTCCTACAGCGTTGCCCTGTTGTGACTGTTACAGAAGCTATATTCTCATGTGGGTTTCATATTTAACCTGTTGTAATTTGGGTTAAAATTATCCTGATTTGCCCTACCTCGAGTATAAATGTCAGTGTATTTAGTGCATCAGTGACACTCACCAGATGTAGTTCATTACATTAAAAATTATATTAGGTGTATTTGTTACAGCTTTTCAAATTCAAATTACTGTGAAATAATTATATTTTACATTGACTGTAATGAAACTGACGTTGGAAAGGCTGAGAAATCTTTGCTGTGTAAAACCTTATTGAATAATTTGGTTTCCAATTTAAATCTGTGTCTATAGTTGATGCAAAGATACAAACCCCAGGGAGAGTGGATTGAATCACAATGCTGCATCTAGGTCTGATTTTATGCTACTTTCTGGATACTGTGACACAAAAGCTCAAGAAGGAATGTAGAAATGTTTTATTTTCTAGGAATCTAACCAAGGAAAGTACTAGATTCATGTTGCTGTTGGAGTGGAAACAGCTGCAGCATGGGCTTGTCCAATAATATGGAACGTGGAAAAGGTCCAAACATGATAAATGAAGTTGCAAAGTCACATATTGCACAGTGTAATGTTAAAACAACAGTTTGGAGTGTGGAGTTTTTTTTTTCTTTTTTAACTGCACCTCTCACTCGGGTTAAAGTAGTGCAATATTAAGACAAATACACTTTGACACTAACAACTGCAAGTGTAAAACTAAGATGAAATGCTTGGGCTCGCAAGACTTCATCTTGTATTACATACTGTACTTTGGCCTTGGGTTGTTCCTGGATCAGTTGTATATGGTAAATCTGAGTGATTCTTCCACCATTTTATAATTAGTAAATTCTTTCAGACTCAGGAATAAACGGTTTGACCGATGCATATGCTTAATTTTCCCCCCATTTGTTGTGTTTTGATGCTACTTTGGAACTTTGTTGGTTTTGGGGCACTATGCAAGTGAAACATAGTACTTTTTTAATATTAATAATGTAACAATGATAACACTAGTATTATAATATAGCTTCATAACTATTACTATTATTTATTTACTGGTAGTAAACTATTATCTATTTATGTTTAAGTGAGAGACTTTGACACTTCTGAAGGCTACAGCTGTTTCTGCTTTGTTTTTTTCTTTATCTCTCTCTCTGTACACGTGTGTGTTTGTGTGTGTGTTTCTCGATTCCAGCAATAAATGACTAATTTTTAAAACTATACGACTGGGAAAACCTGTTTTTTGGGGATGTGGCATAACAGTTAAAAATATTTCCATAGCAATGTTGAAATGTACAACAAAAATCCAGACAGAAATGAATGAATTGTAAAGGAAATTGTTTATTGTTTAAATCTACACGTCTTCTTTTTATGTCTTAAACAATGCCACAATTAGTTTCATATCCACATACAATAATACAGAATAAAAAATCAACACACTGTGCATACACCTGATATACACACAGCAAACATTCACATTAATGTCACAGCGCGACACATGGTGTGTTTCACATCTTCATGCTGAGGTAAAAGCACAGCGTTTTCTCTTTGCTCTCATGTGAGCTTTTTACACTGAGCCGAAGGGGGAAAACATTTATACAAAACACTTTTTGAGTTGAGATGCTTTCTTTAAGACCGCCATGTCTTCAGCTGAGGAAACATTTTACACATTAAAAAACAACTTTCAAAATCCCTTTTATCTATTTGCAAATTATTTGGAAGTTTTTTTTCTTCTATTGCATTGACATTACAGAAGAACAAAATTCCATAGATGGGACAAAGAATATTGGAAAACCATCCATAATGATGCATGAATCCTGTGAATCCTGTTACTCTGCAGGAAGCAGCTTCAGCTCTGGGATGTTGGAAGTTTTCCTTACATAAACTTCAAGTTCCTAAACCAAACATTTCTCTTGGAATACACTTTCAAATCTGCATTCAGCATCAACTTTTTATGTTTTTAAATAGCATTCATATAGTAGAACAACTCCTGCACAACATATGGTCCACTTTCTGTTGGGATTTAGTTCATGTATATGTGTATTAATATTTATTTTAGTTAGTTTGAATTGTAATGGAGAAAATTATAAATGTAATCATGTAACAGGTACGTTTATTCATTTGTCTGATACCTTAAAATCGGCAGTGAAAATTGTTTCTCATTATCAGGCAGTGTTTGTGTTACATGTCAAGAATTTCCATTGTACTGAACTTCATTGACTCTATGATGCATCGTGACTTAAATGTACACGATTCTGCATTGGTGCAATGTTGACACACATTAGATTACAACTGTGATGATGCTGAGGATGTTTCTTAAGCAGAAGAATAATAAATTTCTCAAGTTGAAAATAGTCTCATTGTTTACATGTTTATGATCTTGTCATATTCGGGACATTAAGATTAAGATTTGGACACACTTTCTGATAGGATTTATTAAGAAAGTTTGTCCAATCTTTTGACTGGTTGTGTATATATTTTTTTAAAAAAAAGTTCATAATGATGTCATTTCTTGTTTTGAAATGCTGTTATGTGCAGTAATAACCTCAATTGAGGATGCAACAGATAGTAATGCAACATGGAATTAAATGACATTATGTCTAAAGACAAGATATTTGGAATATTTGAAAAGAGACCAGTGAAGATGCACCTAATTGCTACACAGAGATAATAAATTGTTAAAAGACAAAATAATTGTCTGTCCAAGTAGCTTTATTTTAATCTAAACGTTAAAAGAGAGAGACGTTAAAATATAAAAATAAAATGTATTCTTTGTGGTTCATTTAACATCACTAGGACGTGAGTACGGATATGTGGGTCTTCAGCGTGTAGATGATGCTCTGACACTTTAAAGTAATAACTTTTTTTTTACCTTAAAATTGCATTTTTCTGAAAGGTTTTGAAGACAAAGTGACACTTATTACGTAAATTCCTGAATCTGTTGTTGCCCTGCAGCATCCTGACACTGGCTACAGGATTTGCTCATGGCAGAATGTAAAAATGCCAAGTTGCACTAGTCATAAAGTTCTCCCTGTGCAATATTCATGGTAGGCACACAACCATGATTAAAATGCTGAAATTAGTTATTCCATGAATTACATACTGGATGTATTAAATGGAATATTTTTATATTTATTTTTGATTTTTTAAAAAGTCTAAATAAATATTACGTTGTAAGCCAGATTTAAACACAAGCATTGCATCGGATCTCATGAAGTAGAACTGAATTCTGACAGTGTCTGCGCTAGCAACTGGCTAGCAACTGGCCATCAACACATTGGCTGTGTAGAATGCACAGCTGTCGTGGTTTCATGGATTTTTCTTATTTTTATCAGGGAAGCCCAAGATAACATTGCATGAAGATGAGAGGAAAAGATAGAGAGAAGAAAGAGATATGAGTCAAAATCAGACTGACATTAGCTTGCTGCAGAGAGCTCTGTGTGCAGGCAAAATCCAAGATGGAAGCAGAATTAACCATCGTTAGGGGGGCGTCTAATGGAGAAAATCTTAGAAAATTCAGTAGCGCTTCTTCAAGATACCAAAAACTGATTTGGTATCTTTGGTATATTGATTTGTTTGAGTTCATTGTTAAAGTGCAACGTTTAATGGGTTGAACCAATGTCAAAAAAGATCCATAACGAAATGACCCAGATGCTACTTTTAGTTAGAGGAAGACCCACAGCATGGTACATACCTCACCAGGCCTCATCACTGGGTTTCTGGTTTTTCCTCCTTTCTGCTGCAAAACACTTTGTTAAACAAAAAAAACCTTTTAATTGGAACTAGTTTGGCTTCATAAACCCACCAAAGATATCCACCATAATCCTGTCTTGTTCTTTATCAAACTCCACATAAAGCACAATGTTGCTTTTGAAGAACGATGCCTTTCTCTGTGCCGCCTCGTAACATTTGAATGCATAAGCAACCGTTCATGTCATGATTCCAAAACATTAGAAGTTTGGACTTTCTATAGATAAATAATCTATTATTATATAAATCTAAATATTAGTATATTATTTAGTCTAATTTGATTTACAAGGTTTTTAAATTTATTTGTGGAGAATGATAAAAAAAAGGCTTCATAAATCCATGCATCGCATTTTACAACAAGGACAAACTGGTATTGCACTATTTTGTAAACTGATAGCATCCAAGTATATTAATTTGACTATTTTAATAGTAGTTTTCTCTGAGTTTGGCCCTGTTTTTTCATATACAGAAACAAGTCAGATGCTATTCCTGGTCAGTCAATATTTCAGATCTGAAACATCAAGATTTCCACTCAAAAAGCTTCATTTACATAATTTAGCTTAGGTTGAAATGCCCCCAACCACAACAAATATTTTATTAACACTTAACCATCAAACCAAGCAGGATTTTACTGACAAGTGTAAGAAAAATAAAACAAAAAAGTCCTCATTTAAATCTTTTTCACACTGTTTTTTTCTGTGTTGTGAAGAGAGTTGACATCCAAGCGGATGGAGCTGAAAGTTCTTCCCTTCATACTAGCCTGCTTTTTGGTGATTTGGTAGATTTTTCTGAGGACGGCCCGTCGCAGCAGAATGTAGACCCAGGGGTCCAGAATCTGATTCCAGGTGGCCATCCTGACACCGGTCACCATGAGTTTACTGTAAGTCATTTTATCCTCTAGCATAGTGTCGGCGTAGGACTGGGTGGCTGACATCAGCCCAAAGACCTAACATACAAAACAGAAGAAGAAATAGATTAAATTAAATTTGACAAAAATACATCTTATAAACCAATAAAGTTTGAAATAAATCATGGAGAAAACTTTGGCATTGATGGTTTTAACCTCTTGAACATATTCATTTGATATATGTTTGTTGCAAAAATGACTCACAGCACTTAAATGGTTTATTTATCTCTTAAATGGGGACCCTTGTAAACATTAGTAAAGAAAATCTGGCTGGTTTTTACGGGCACAGACCACATACAGAGCACTGCTGCTCATCCCATCCATTTTCCTATTGTATATATGAATATATATATATA
>JBAMHX010000023.1:5125749-5142250 GCA_037177515.1 Pseudomugil tenellus | reverse complement strand
TATATATATACAGTAAATGCTATTTACAGACTTATGACTGGATTACCAGATTACCATTCTGAAAATTAAGTTATAATATTGACATATCCATTAATGTAGTGACTCCTTAATCATAACTGTTTATAATATCTTTTGTGGAAAAGTGGAAATAACATAAAATGTCTAATTAGAAAGAAGCTTTAAATATTTTAAATATGAAGTTTTTCTTCCTTTTTAACAGGTTGTGTGGTAAACTATGAAAATGTTTATGTAAAAACCAGCCGCCCTTTTTGTAGTGAAGTGTTTAACATTGAATATTTAGATAAATAATAATCTCAAAGAGATGATTTCCAGAAATGTGGAACAGAAAACGTGAAGGAGAAAATGACTTTATAAAAAATTTTTTCCACCAATGTAAAAAGGACATGTTATAAAGCAAAGCAGCAGTAAACCTAGATCAGCGCTTGGTTTTTACTTTGATATTGTTTCCATTTAGATGTATGTTTCTGTTGCATGTGAAGCAATGAAGCCTGTATAATAACAGCAGTACAAATCAAATACTCAATACCGTTGGTGCTTTTAACCCGATAAAGCCAACATGATATACTTGGCATAGCCTACACTTTTTCTGAAACATTTTGCATCACTTTATGGTAAAAACATTGCTCCAAATCCTATTAAACACAATCGTCTTCTGGCCCCAAACAGATACCAGGAAGCAAGGGTGTGTTTCCCAGGTTAAGGATTGTAAATAAGATGTTACATGATGGAAACAGATAATGCTTTGAGCTTTAATTTGATAATTATTTTAATTGAATCTTAGCTTCTTTCCTTTTTTTACCCATAAGGGCATTGGCAGGGTAACCAGGTGGGCTATTGGGCTTCTCAGGCATTTTCTCAGGTGAGTGACTATATGACTTGGCAGAGATTTGCACTCTGAGTGCTTTTAGTTTAAACAGAGAAATTTTTCCATCTGGAAAGTTTATTTTTGATGATGACACTGAACCTTTAATTGACATTTGGCTCCCAGTTTTGGACTTCCTGGATTTTTCTGGACTCTGAAGTCTCAAAATCATAGGTGTCAAACTCCAGTCCTCGATGGCCGGTATCTGGCAGATCTCTATGCTCCCAACATACCTGACCAGAATAAATGAATAGATTGGATCTATTTGATTTGAATCACATGTGTTAGTGCAGGAAAATAAAACCAAATACGGGATACATGCCCTCAAGCACTGGAGTTTGACACCAGTCTCTAAGTGTTCATAAGGGGTGACCTTATCCGCAGGTAGTTTATTACTATAAAACATGTTTCTATTTAAAAAAAAAGACCTGATCTTACATTTGTCACTCCGACTGAACTGTCACAATCCTGAAAATAAAAAGACAGATTAAACTGAACACATTATTGCACAAACTCACCAGCAGAGGGCTCCAGCAGATGCAGGAGGTGACCATGATGCCCACCAGCTGGACCACCATTTCTGTGTCATGAGACCTCGTTGAGCACCGCTCAGAGCGAGACTTGTTCTTCAGCCGGGTAAGTATAAGTGTAATCCCGCTGATGGTGTTGCACACAAAAGCCAGGGCCAGAGAGCTCAAAGCCACTCCAGAAAACAGTATCATGAAGGCCAGGTCAGTGGATTTAGTGTCCTCCATCACTCGGATAAAGCACCATGTCCCTGGGTACTGATTGGTGTACTCTCCTAGCTGAAAGGTGGGTAACAGGGCCACGCATAAAGCCATGAACCAGATCATAGTTAGTGCTGTTTTTGTCCTTGTTGTGGTCACCAGCCGAGCATGCAGCAGAGGTCTGGTAATACCCAGGCAGCGTTCAGCAGCCATGGCGCAGCCCAGAAAAAGTGGGCAAAGACCAAAAAACACCATGCAGCCTCCCAAAAACTGACAAGAGGCGTCCGGATTTGAAAGATTGTCCCTAAAGCTCGATGTGAAATTACTTGTGAGCCCAGAGGTTGCAGAGTATCTCCTCATGACCAGTGCTCCTGAAATGACATGCCCAGCCAGATCTGTGGCCACCAGCGAACTGGCAAAGAGCAAGAAGGTGGCTTTGGACCTGCGGCGGTAGCGGTTGTAAGCCTTGACGAGAATAATGAGGGCCATGACGTTGAATAAGATGCCCAGAGTCATGTTGAGACCGGCTGGTGTGGGGTTCCGCTGAGCTTTCATCTCAGGGTCCTGCAGCATGATGGTGTAGTTACGGGAGGTGAAGAGGCTGGAGGAGTTGAAGTGCTGCATTGCCAGCATCACAGCTGAGCTCTGGGCCTGATGGGGTTCCTTTAACTGAGAGGATACTGAGAGGTGAAAAGAAAATGATCTTTTTAATACAGATTTTTTTCTTTAACAGAAAAGGAGTATCACCACACCCTTTTAGTACCTTAAAAAATCCAGACCTATAAATTACCACCAGACAAATGAAGTGTATGTTTTAAAACTGACATATTTATGCTGATCCTTAAAAATGTTTGGATCTAAGCTGTATTGATTAAGGAAAATGGCTATCCGCAAACACAAGGAGTATTTGAATTTTAAAGTGAACCATTGTGAGACTTGACAAAATGTGTAAAATATATTTTTGTGGTGAAGAAGCTTCAGAGCTCTAAGGAATGTTGGCAACAAATCTGAAGTGAAAATCAAACCTGCCTTTATTTCACTTTGATCCAACAAAAATGAATAGATTAAGCCAGGAGGCGGAAAAAAACCCACCCCAACCAGGTCCTCACCCACTCTCCAGAAAACCTTCCAACCAGCCTTCCTGTTTGCAAAGCAAACCTCAATTAACCTTTTCTCCACCGTCATCATCAGTCCTTTACAAGCACACCCTCCATGATCGATATCCCTAAACTAAAAGGGCATGAAAGCTGCTAAGGTCAAATGTTAACCATTTCCCTTTAAAGAACAAATTTCATGTCAAATTTCTAAAGGTTCTGCAGGAAAAAGCTTGAGTTTTCTTTTCATGTAAGGCAATCCTGAACAAGTCTGGACAGTTGCTACTCAAAACAGAGAGCACATTCCTTTAAAATGCAAATGTAATTCCTACAGCGCTGACAGCACAACTAAATCAACTTACACTGAATCACATGTCTAAATGAAAATAAAATCAAAGAGTTTTTTGTCTTAATTTAATACTTAATTTTAATGATTATTCTCATGTTACCAAGATTTTTATTTGCTTTATTTATGGATTTTTGCATTTTAAACATTACTATTTTCATTTAAATGTTTGAGAATATATTAACACATTATAATGGAAAGTCCTACACATTCTGACCGATAAATGGGTTTTACAGAGATTATAGAGGTATTTCCATGCCAACCTATACCTTTTTTCACAATTTGCTCTTAATTTTGCTTATAGACCTCACTAAATCCATAATCTGAAGACAGATTCTGTCTATTGTTAGGACTTTAGCACAATTTACATGCTAAAAAAAAACAGATTTTGTCCTCTAAAATAAGAAGTCCCATGAAAGTAATTTTACCTACCCTTGATATGAAAAATCCATTGAAATGTTCAGGATCACTTTGGTTATGAGAATTAATCAAAATATCCATTTGTCAGAATGTAAAATCTGTTTTCCTCTTGCGTTGATCCAAAGGAAAACAAAACTTCTTCACCTTTGGTGTTTTTTCTTCTTCTGCAGCTTAATAGCAACTTGTTTTGGGAACAAGCAGCCTCTCTCACATTTCATGAGTGTGTTGTGTTCTCCCCCTGACTGGGCGGCTTTTATACTCCTGCAGCTGCACTGAGATTGCATTGCCTCTGGGTGTCTCCATCACTGAAAACAAAATATTTCCTCAAGGCATAGACTCTCTGGAGTGAATGCACCACTCATAGAAATCCCACCTACAACTATGTGAAAAGGGACTGAGGTTAAGCTTTTAACTTTTTGTAGCATTTAAACTCAACATTCTGAACTTAATGAGGGGGCTGGATCAGCTCCTTTTAAGTATCACCTCAAACTAAAAAAAATGTTTTAAACATTGTCAACACATGGAGTTGAGGCTTTTTTGATGTGTCGCAAAACATTTAAGTAAAATTACTCATGAATATTACAAACTGTATATGCTGTAATAACATTACGCTAATAGCAAATCTAGCTTTGTGCTAATGACAGCTAGTAGCCACTTTCAAGCAGATGCTAATAGCTAAACCCTTGGAGCTGATTTACAAAGTGTTGCTAGCTGCTGGGTTGAAAAGCTAACAAGTAGCAACATCTTAAAATAAAGTAAATAAACAGTGTATTGAGGAGTTCAGTTCACTGTAATAAACCATTTTGGCCATTTTGGCTGTGGCATATCATCAAGCTAACTCGAATAACTGAGACCAAGGAAAGATATGTAGGTTTTTGTTAGTTTTTTTTTTTTTTTAAATTAGCATGACAGCTTATATTTTCACAATTTCCTAGTATTTACATTCAAGAGTTTGTAACGCTCACAAAACCAGCTGTTAATGTAGCAGCTTAATAGTTAAGCAGTCAGTAAGATGCTCAGCAGAGGGTCTATCGATGTCCTGCTAGCAAAACTAAATTAAATAGTCTATATCTAGGTTTTTCAAACCTCGAGTCATGGGTTCTGCAGATTTTAGATATTTCCCTCTTACCACATCTTAGCACACGTGATAAGATGTGATAATTGTCAAGCTGTTGGATCCATCAGTTTGAATCAGGTGTGCAGGAGCTGGGAAACATCTAAAACCTTCAGGACACTGGTCCTCAAGGGCTGGAGTTTAAAAACCCATATAACTGGATGTTAGTTGTTATTGGAAGTGTAATAGTTGGATTAGTTTAAGTTCTATTGAAAAGTTTTTTTTTTCAGTAATACAGTCGTAATGTACGTTAAATGTGTTTTTCTTTCCTACACAAGATCAAGGAAACTACACAAACCTCCTCTTTGATACGATCCACAATTTATTTTACTTGGGGGACTTTAGAAAAAATATTTCCAACTGAACTGAAGGCAAAAACAGCAAACTGGAATCAATAAGTTATGGTCTGAATAGTCTCATCCGGCCTGTGGGCATCCTCCATCAGACACTGTGCTTCAGCCACTATAAACATCACTGTCACACCCTGGAGCTGCAGCTGTGATCACAAATACGTTTCCATTTATCCAGAAGACTAGCCAGATTCCTGCTGCTCCAACCTTTGGGATCTAATGCTCCAGATTGCAGCAAGGCGCCACACACATTTCAAGATGTTCAAATAGATAAATAAATAGATGAAGAGTTGGAACATGGAGCCAGTCAGATTCACATATTATCAACTGTATTTTTCCCTATTTGTCATCTTATGTTAAAAAAAATCTGAGGAATTTGCAGTAAAGTCAGTAAAACACACAATACAGCTCTTTGTTCGTAGACGTAGTGCAGCTGTGTGGGAAAAATGTCCCTTCTGACAGGCAGTGCAGTGAACTGTGGACTGGTATGTGTGTTCCAGTGTGCATGATAAGGCTTTTAAACGAAATATAGTTTTAAAGAAATGTTCCAAAGCACATTTTTGGTCAGAGCTTGCTATTCCTTTTAATAAAACGTAACATTTAGATTTAACAAGTATTTTCTGCCAAGTTTTTCATTACTTCTGTAGTCAGTGTTCACAAAAAGGGGCCATGGGAGGAGACGGGGCACCAGTGGGTGATGTGCTGATAAAGTTGTCCATTAGTATTAGGAGGCAGGAAGTACGTCTGCTTTGCAGAGAAAAATAGGAATAAGAGGAGGGGAGGGTGTGCTGCCATTTATTGCCTTTTTTACTGTACAGCAGCTGAAAAAATCCTTAAGAAAACAAAATATTGTTGATCACATATCTGCAACACCAGATTATGTAAGGCTGTTTTCTATTCTTGTGGGAAAATTCTTCACCTTTTCCTCATATCACATGAATAAATGTGATTTCTACGCCAATTAATGAATTCACTTTTGATTGGGCCAGTAATTTACTGTTAAGAAGCAAAACTTATTTATAGCAAAATAGCACTTAAATAATGCCAATCTGCCTTGACTCTGAAGGACTTCTTTCCTGTCCGCCTGCAAGAAGGCAGATGGGAAACCACATAGTAAAAAATATCAAATATTACAAACAAGGCAATGCTAATGTTTAAAACTTTGCTGGTTTGTCCTCATTACTCAGGAATCTTTTGGCTAAATGACACTGCCCTGAGCCTAAAAGCCTTCACAGATAAGCAAAATCACTGGCCTCTGCAGGACAAGCCATGAATGTCTCTGGGGTCATTATAATTGGTCTATTCAAAAGTCCCTGCTTTCCAGTTGGACATTTTTCATGTTTAAACAGTGTCACGTTGTTTAAGTGGTGCTAACCTCTGGGCTGGCTGTTTGTAAAATCCTTCTTTGAGTTTTTGCAAAAAAACAGCCACAAAAAATCATGACTTTATTTTCTGACATCATAATTACCTTGTTTTTAAGTTGTATATTGCATAAATATGCAGGATGCCCTTATTTAGCTTTAGATGCAAAACTCTTAGGATGACATATCTTACTTCATTTTTTAAAAGCAACATTCAGATGTGCCAAAATGAATGCATGAAGATCCAGACAACCTCCCGCAATCCTCTGTCCCTCCCAGCGGTGTGGTTGTGGACTTTTGGAAGCGAATGAAAATGAGTTTCCAGGGAAGATCCTGGAAGTTATGGAAAAACGTCTGCACAAAAACTGTATGTGTGGCCAAAACATATTTCTGTGGAACAGATGCATCTCGGTTTTCTTCAGTCCCTTTTCTAAAACTTTCATGTTTGATTACCAAAACAAACCAGCCTTTCAGTGGAATTAGAGCTTGTCCACTGATATCTACTGTGCGCAATGTGTAGATGGAGGCATTGTTTTCTATGTGGTGTCCTTTGTCTCTTCTTTGTTCTCTGCTTACTTTCCTTTTCTGTTGTCTTTCTATATTTTTATCTGGTTAGGTTCAGCAGTGCTACGTGAATTCTGTAGTATAATTATTTATTCAAAATAAACAAAGAATTCAGATTACCAGTAGGACGCATATAAATATATATCTGGATTCTTACAGTCACTCCTACAGTAAATTTACAATTGCAAATAAATCTAACATGTATGTTTTGGACTGTGGGAGGAAGCAGGATGCATACACCAGGAATAAATCTGTGTTGTCATAGGGTGAACATGCAAACTGCATGAAAAACCCCCCACCCACAATTTTATGCCAAAATGTGCAGTTCCTCTGAAATATAACTTTTACATTTTCCATAAACACACATTCTTACTGCCAGCTTTAAATTGGATCTCAGTATATATCAACGACATATCACCCCAAAATCCACCCCAAAGATTCCTCTGAAAAGCAATAAAACAGAGATAAAGTGAGTAATAAAGAGGGGGGGGGCTACATGTTTTATTGAAAACCCATAAAAGGTCTTGTCCCGGCCCCTGGAGTATTAATCCATACACATAAAATATTTAACAAGCCAACAACATCAACAATTAAAATGCTCTCAGTTTGGTTGATAACAGCACAGAAAATCCCAACAGTCAGAGAGACCAAATTATAAAGAGTTCAGTAAAAGATGACTTATGGAGTAAAAACGCGATAAATTTATTGAATGTGTGCAAAGTGATATGCAGTGGAAGTTTTTTGGATTCTTTATTTGCGTGGCTTATGGATTAGTAGCACTTTTATGCATGAACAACAAATCTGGATATCAAATAAAAGCTGTATTTACTGGATGAAACAACACAAAGCATCATTTTGAATAACAGTTTGATAGTTAATATTTAAATTATACAACAAAAATTGCTGCAATACATTGAAGAACAGAGTTTTATGGTTCCATTTTGAACACCAAGCAGTTCCATTCCTAAATCAGACCTTTCCAGAGATAGAGAGAAAATTCCCTTTATATTGCATGCTAATGATGTTCCATTGTCCTGAATCTGGTGTTTGCCATTCATATGTGAATTGTGCTGCTATTCCAGGTGTCTCCCATTGTCCCAATAGGAGGTTGTGTCTTCCAGCCAATTGGTACCTTGAAAAGGGGCCTACGGCCTGAGGACCTATATGTCTGGGCCATTTAGTTTTCTCCTGTTAATGCTGATGTTACGGTCGGTAGGTTGTATTATTTGGTGTTTGGTGGGTAGGTACGTTGTCCTTTTACTTTGTACTTAGGGGTGCCTTGTTTGTTATGTTGGCCTGGGCTCTCCCTTATGCTAATGGACCTCCTTCTTTATTATCTGTGATTAGTCTATATAAATGTAACAACCATATAACCTAATCCTTTTCGTAATCTCCTTGAGTTGTTATTCTCTTCTACACCTAGACTCACCTAGGAACGTAACACTGGTGATTATAGAGACAAAGGTGTTTGAGGGTTAGACCGCTAGAGATCAACAACCGAGCACGTTTTAGGTTGTTGGTTCCATTTAATTTTAATCAATAGCAGGAAAACATCTAAAATCTACAGGACTGTTGCTCTTGGGGGGCAAACTTTTAGGGTTAGAGTTAACCTAAACTAATCCCTTTAGCTGTGTGAATCTGCACATTTTCATGGAAGTTGAACCATCACTGGGAAACAGATGATCACGCAAAACAGCAAATATTCATTAGAGGCAATCGTAGCCTATAATGCATGGCTGTATTAGAAAAACCAAATCATTACACTACCACCGCCATGCTTAACAGTTAGGACCTGAGATCCACTTCTTGTGGTCTTTGTGCCACATTATTCAGCACTGGTGAGAAAAGAGGAGGTTTGGTAATATAATTAATTTGATCATATTCAGCTAAACTGAGTTGTCGAAAAAAGGGTTTTGCCTTTCATCTCAAATTTTGTCACTAGAGTTAGTTTATCCTTGTTTTGCATAAGACTGAATTACATTAGACTCAAATCCTCTTGAAACATTACTGACCAATGTGTAAATGTTCAAGTACTTAAATGCCACTTTAGCCTTAGATTGGTTGCGTTTCGGACAACAATATTTTCGATTTCATTCTCTAATTGTTTGAATTGGATTGCAGTTAAAAGTATTTTTCTAGTCATCACTAGAGATTGACTAACAATGATGTCTATTATTTAATTCAATGGTCCACTTAAGCCCATTTCAACAAAGAAATATTTTTTAAAAAGTTTATTTTTGAGGTAACTGTTCTTATGCGATTAAATATGATCAAAAGCGGTAGAAAAAATTAGCGAACCATTTGACAACAGCTTCAGTAAGACAACTGGGAGTAATAAAAAAACATTTAAGAAAGGCAGAACCGTTGTAAGAAAGACAAAAGTTAATTAATCTGCAACAGCGTCTGAAGCATGTGGAACAATGTCACAACGATCTTCTTCAATGTAAAATTGCAAAGACTTTGAAAATCAAACCACGTGGAGTGTATTATATCATCAAAAGGTTTCGAAAATATGGAGGAATCTCTGTGGGCATGGGACATGAATGTGCATCATATTGTGTTGTATAGTGCTGTTTGTGAAAACGCTCCACAAACACGACTAACTACCCTGAATCGAGGCTCATTTTAATTGGTCTGTAGCAAAGTGCAAAACTGTTCTTTGGTAAGATGAATCAAACTGGGAAGGCACGGACACCGTAACATACTAAAGAGGAGAAGGAGCATCCAGCTTGTTATGAAAAAACCTTGTTACATCCTCCACGAGACGCAAGAAGTTTGTTCTTGTTCTTGAGACGAGAAAGAAAAAGAAAAGGTTCTTTCTGGTCTGGTCCATCCATGGTTCATGAGAAGCTATGTCCGCAACGGGCAGGGGATTACTGTGTGTCTGTGCTTTGAACAACCGACCCGCTTATTTTACAAAAAAGAGATATTGTCCACAGAAGGGTGGGTTGTGCACGCAACTGTGTCCATGTTTTTAAATGCCACGTGTGTCGTACATATTTATATCCTCGAACATGGAGTGTCGGACCCTAACCTCCGCCGCCTCTGCCGGATACCCTTTATGTGAGTGCGATAACTCGAACAATTTTTACAATTTTTGATACGTAGTATACCTGTTTAAGTCCCTAAGGGGACGACCTGTATGAAATTTCATGATTTTTGGATTTATGGTTTCCCTGCCAGGTGGCACTTTATGCACAAAAAAGTAAGAATTTTTGCCATATCTCTGGAACTATTTGTCTCATTGACCTCAAACCATGTGACATCAAAGTGCAAATGAAAGGTCATGACCTCAGGATGCATCCTGTCCCGACGTCTCATTCAAAGTTTCGACACCAGATGGAGATTTGTGACTGAACATGTGCATCTTAATATGAATGTTTTGTGTCTGTTTGAGTATTGGGGAACTGGAGGCTTGGGGACATTTGGAGATATACCCATAGTCATCACTTTTCATGGCATAGACCTTGTTTCATATTTTCTCACCACCTCAATCAGCTGTTTCATTAATACTATCCATTCAACCTTGCAAGCAGCAACTTCATGCTTTTCTATGGTAACCAAGCCTACCTCAGCTGTCTGACCAATCACAAAATACTTTAAAAAAAATCTGCCCGCCCAATTCAATCATATCCACAAGAACAAAATGACTTCATTTGTTTTTTCTTAAGAACCTCAAGAACAAGTGAAGCGTGTAACAAGCTCAAGCCTGCATCTCTGATGGTATGGGGGGGCATTATTGTCTACGACGTGAGCAAGTTCCACATCTTTGAAGCGTCATCAATGCTGAAAGGTACATGGAGGTTGTAGATCAACATCTGCTCCCATCCAGACAACGTCTCGTTCGCAGATTCCAGCAAGACGATGCTGAAACACATCCTGCATCCATCACAACAGCATGGTGGAACAGGAGAAGAGTCCAGCTGCTGAACTGTGGAGATCTTTCACCAATACAAAACATCTAGAAATATCATCATAGAAAGAGTACCTGATTGTTTATTTAATAGTTTGACATTTTTTGGTGATGGACATGAGTACTCTACACGTCAATCATTAGAGAGGAGATTTTTGTTGCCAGCTTATGGAACAGGGGCTGGTCAGAGAATACTGCAAATTAAATTAGGTAATGATTTTCACCTTCTCTTTTATGGAATGTTTTGTTTGTGTAATATGCTGTATGTATGAATGCATATGTAAAATGGTTATGAAAATGATGTTCTTGACCACAGGAAGAACAGCACTCGTTGTTGTATGAGATAGCTGATGGTGGATCAATAAACAATGAAATGAAATGAAATCTGGAACATCCAGATCCAGCTACCATGAACCAGGTAACAATATTGTTGTCTTCTCCCAAAACTCCAGCATCTAGTCTCCTCACATCCCAGATGTTTACAGACAGATGTTAAAAGGGGATCATCATCCTGGAACTACTTTTTACAGATGTGTTGCTGCCATCAGATTCAAAATGACAAATATTTTTCATGAAACAACTTAATGTCTTAGTTTAATAATCTGATATGTTTTTATGTTATACAAGAAATAAAATATGGGTTCTACAGCAGTTCGACTGCACTTATCTATGACGTCCTCTACTGTTTGATTTAGTGCTTGTGTTGTTCTTATTCTCAGATGTAAGTCGCTTTGGAGAAAAGCGTCTGCTAAATGACTGTAATTGTAATTGTTTATGAGATTTGCAGATTTTTGCATTTCTGGTTTTATTATATTTTACACAGCAATTTTAGGAATTGGGATTGTATAATGTTTTTTCCCGCTATGTCCATGCAGCTAGATCTGTTGCAGATTGTGAACTTGTCTTTAACTTCAGGTGTCTACCGAGTGCCACTGAAAACAGCTGGTATCAAGCCTCTAAAAAAAATGGGACACTGTAGACAAGACACAGCTGAACAACTACAGGCCAACAAGCTTTTTTAATCAGCCAAATGATTTTTTAACACAGCTATGATGTCCTCCAGTCAGGTTTTACACACACAGCAACAAGACTGCTCTGACCAAAGTCATTAATGACATACATTTGTATACAGTCTGTCTTAGACCTCAGTGTGCGTTTGACACAGTAGACAACAATATATTACTCCGATGACTCGAGAGCTGGGCGGGAATCTCTGGCACTGTAGTAAATTGGTTGAAAACCTACTTAGAAAACAGCAAGTACTTTGTATCAATAGGTAACTTTACATCTAAGCAGACAAGAATCACATGTGGAGTTCCCCAAGGTTCCATCTTGGAGCATCTTCTATTTAACATCTATGATTTTAAAAATGTTTAATTATTTTCTTTTAATGTCTTTGTTTTCTTGCTTGTTCTTTATGTTTATGTAAAGCACTGTGAATCACCCTGTTGATGAACTGTAATACAGAAATAAAGTTGCCTTGCCTTAGCCAGCAAGATTGGTGCCCAGTTGCATGCTTTAGTGTGCACACTCAGCAGGCAGCTGTTGTGGCATGATTGTGTTGCAAGTTAAGCTAACTTCATTGAATTGGACTCATATGTGTTCTTCTTCTCCAGGTGTGTGGGGTGATTGCATTTTCCATGGATTGGTTTTTAGTGGGTCCACTTTATTGGAAAGCTCGTACTTCATATGATTAAACAAGTGTTTGTTTCTTTTTCCTCGAGGACCAAGGTTTCCCATCCCTTGTCTGGAGCAAAGTCAATATCCGACAGAGAGCGAGTGGAGGACTGAAGGATATGTAGCCAGTGATGGAATTGGGAACAGGTACAGGTGATTGGGGTGATGGATCTGGGAAAAAGTGCAAAGGATTTTGCAGACGAGACAGAGCGGAGTGTGGAGCAAGGTATGACATCTCCTTACTTCATTATCAGTGCACACCTGGTTTTACTTCGCTGATTACTCCACCTGCTCATTTATTCTATTCTCCTCCTCAGTGCATAAGTATGAACTGGTTTGTTATGTTCTCTGCCACGTCATCATCATGTTTTCCCAGTTTCTGATGGACTTTGTAAGTCCATCAGTTCTGGTCATTCAAACATTTTTCATGTACCCATGTGCCTGCTTGTCCTGCATGACAAGCCATGACTGCATGGTTCTCATAATCCATGTATGGTAACTCGTCTGCAGCTACATCCATGCTAACAGTCCTTCTTTCAGTTAGCTAAGCACTTTAACCCAGCACATCCAAGGCAGGAAAAAAAACTGAACAGTGCCATGCATACATTGCCTACTGAAAAAGGTGAGATTGGAAATTTTTCTGTTATATAAAAGTCATAATCAGGGAACTAGCATTTAATGGTAGGCCTTTGTTCAGTTTCTATAAGACTTACTTTTCTTTAACCTCATTTGTTGCTATCATGGTTGAGCTGTTTTTCTTTTAACAAACTATCCAAAATGTGTCTGTTTTAACCAACCTAGAATCAGCAAAGCCCATCTGGTGACCGGCTTTTATTAATGGTGCACCTTATCACAATAGTGTAATAGAACAGCTGCTATTAGCTTATCGCTCTAATGTCACACAGCCCAACATTCATATGACTTTTCTGTTCCCCCTCTGGCTTGCTGGGCATGTTTGGCTCGGCATTCATAACTTTCCAGATCTCCCTAAATTGCTCACCATATCATTTTTGTCTTTCATCAAGTATATCTAATGTGTAGCAGCTTCCTGGTCTCAGTGAAGTGTGAAATGGCAGCATCAGAAAACCCAGACCACTCATCACCAAATTATTACATAAATCTAATGGAGACTCCATTAGTGAAAATAAAAAAAAGCTCTTCAAGTGTAGAAAAAACTGAAAACTTCAGCCATAGAAAGAGTGAGCTCGTTTTCACCGCTCTTCCTCTACAGCCCCCCTTCCGACAGGAAATAGTGTTTAATTATCAAGCTTGTGTTGTGTGTGATTATGCAATTACAGTCCTGAAGGGATGGGCACATCATCAGGATAATCAAGGATGTTGATGATGCACAAAGATGTCCACAGAATGACTTTGAGGGCCTGGAGAACGGTAGGCTATTTAAGAACCCGCAGGGACACTTTGAATACAAAAATACAAAACATGAGGAGCCTTTTAAATGCCTAAGAGCACCCCACAGATCAACAAGAGGTGCTTTCCGACAGATGAGTTATAGGAACGCAGTTCTAAGAACAATATAGTTCTAATATCTGTCCTTCCCCAGGAGAACCGGTTTACTTTCCATTCGCACATGAGACGTAGGCCTTGGTAGGGGATGATGTGAGGCAGCCATCTACGTGGTGACGTGTACTCAGCGTCACTCGAAAACAAAGAAAACCTGCGAAAAATAATGAGCAAAAACACGCTACAGAGCAAATTGCGCCCACTGTGTTCTCTCTCTGCATAACGGGATCATTAATTATGGATGGTATTATGTGCGGCAGCGGCAGAAACGTCTGCACAGAGAAATGTGTGAGATACGAAGGAGTGGTGGGAGATGGATGGAAGCACATTTACAGATAAGTTTATAAATCATTTTCTAATCAGGAGCAGAACATTCATGTACATTGCTGATCGCCTCTTTGAAATACTGTATCAATAAAATGCAGAGATTATAGGGATCAATAATCCCAAGAAGGGAACACTTCTGGCGATATCTTCTCACCACTTCACATTCAAGTTGCTCAATGAAATAAGATAATTGTTCACGAGAACTCAACCCAACTATTTCAGATACATTTTGTGAGTGTTTAATACCGGATCCAAACTCGCTGTGTGTATTTATCCCAGATTTATGGTTTTGTTTGTGTGTCTATGCTTGGCTTGCTGTGGTTAGCGCTTGATGCTTGCCATCAAACATGGTGGTGTAAACTGTGAAAACCACATGACTGCATGTTCTCTATAGGCCCTTTCCTACAGTCAGAAAGGGCCTATTGACTCTGTAGTTCCTGACAACCTGAACCAATTAGTCATAAGCTCTCTAGACTTTTTTTCCCTCTTACTTTAGCAGAAATTAGCAGAGCAACAAAACAGTCTCAGGCCACGATTACATGAAGACAACAACTGCTTTTTCATTTCCCCTAAAATTGTGCAAAACCTAAAATAAAAACTTGCAATGACACATACATTTACAGATGCTTTTCAAGCTTTTTAAGCTCTTTTCAGACGTTTGTTACGTATAATGGAAACACTTCACATGTTCACAAAGTGACATAGAGGGTCATGCGACCAGATCATTTAACGTAAAACGGATTTTAGTTAAACTCTTTTGTTTTCTGACGAGTACAGCGGCAACAGCTGTAATTGCTGCTGCAGAGCGCAAAATATTTTGTTCCTCCATCGTCCTAGATGTGGGATGAGATATTACAGGAATTACAGTTTTTGCTTTAAACACCAAAAAATAGAGATTTTAAAAGTATCTCTTTTATTTAGCAAAAAAATACAAACAAACAAAATCAAACGAAAAAAAAATGTAATGGCAATACGACAAACACAAAACCTTTTGTATGTTCTGGTCTCTCGTTTCCATGGTAATAGATCTTTGGGTGGATAAAACGTGAATAATTTGACAACGCGCTCCAGAATGAAATTTTCTTTTACCAAAAGGTGAGTCCTATCAGTGTAAACAGGAAGAATGACGACATCTTTGAGTCATCTTGCACATGTGCACTCTGACCCTGTTCAACCCGCCAAAAGAACAACCGCTGTGGCGGATCTCCGTGTCATGTTTGTGCTGCTGCACCTTTGTAATTGATTTGGTTTGCCTGGTTTTAGGAAAACATTAATGTGATCAATCTCATGAGGATGCGGCGCACACCGGTGGGGTGTGTTGTGAATTTTTTTTTTTATGCCCCCTAGAGGGCTGGCATGTGTACTACTTTGTCTCCCCTGCACTAAATGGTGTAATTCTTTTTCTTTTTTAACTAAACAAAGGAAAATGTTTAGCGTGGAAATGTTTTGCAGATTGGGTCTCACAAAACTCAGTTGACTGAGGTACTGACCAGCAAATGCCTTACACAAATCTGCTGTTAAATGGCTTGATGATAGATGCAGAGTAGCTCTAACCCTGCGGCAATGACTTGCTGCAGATTGGTGCTTTCCCACAGATCCAACTCAGGGTTGTTATGTATCACGATAGCAATCATTCACTTGGAAAGTCTGGATCATCTTCTAACTGTTGATTTCTATTTATGCTGAAAATATTCACAATGACATGAACATGTGAAGTAAAGAAGCCATTTCCAAACCATAATCATCATAATCCAAATCTAAAGAGCTACAAGTGAAATTCAGTTATCGTAAATCCTAATAAGATTCATGATGATCACACACACATATACACACACACCTCAATGTCATTAGTGGAGTCATGGAGTGCATCTACAATGTCAAAATTCCTGGAAGTCAGTGTAACAAAGGAGCTCTCAGGATCTTTCAGCGTCCCCATAATGTAAAGGCAGAACTTTTCAGCATGCTTAAACAAGATCAAATATCATCTCAACTACTGAACTGATAAAGTAACAGAAGCAGTGTTAAGGTGGCAGCAGCATAGTGAACAGAACAGAAAAAACTATTGATATACATACTATTAATACTATTAATATATATATATATATATATATATATATATATATATATATATATATATATATTGGTTTTCCTGCCTGCCTGTGTTTTTATTTCCTGCGGCAAACTGAGATTTACCAGAACTAGA
>JBAMHX010000023.1:5111598-5125649 GCA_037177515.1 Pseudomugil tenellus | reverse complement strand
ATGGATGGATGGATGGATGGATGGATGGATGGATGGATGGATGGATGGATGGATGGATGGATGGATGGATGGATAGTCTGCGAGCAGGTAAGATGGAATTTGGATAATCCCCAAACTTAACCTAAAACCCAGCAAAAACACAGTACACCATGAGGTAAGACATATATCAGTCATAACCACTTTGCGTTGTATTTTAGAAATTTGACTATCTGTAGATACGATTTAGTAATATGTCAAATTTTACTATCTAAATATCTGAATGTAATCTCATTAAGTAGTAGTATGGACTGTGTTAATGAGTTTGTGTTCCCGTCTATAACCCACATATTCACACACAAAAACAAACCGATTTTAAAGTTTAACCAAGAGTCAGTCACACCCTGATTTATAGAATATTTTATCTCAAAAACTCAGTGAAAATTGAATTATTTATTAATTTGCATATTTAAACATATGATTTCAGAACACTTGCAACAGAAGAAAGAACATAGTTAATATGAGTAATAACCCAGAAAAGTAATTTGGTGACAGCTGTTATAAAGGTTACTATAGCAACCTGTAGTGTTCATAATCGGGTGATGCCATGCACAGTTAATCATTATATTATTGAAAACTGACATGTAGCAATGCAGCTTCCAACCATGACACCACAACCACCATGTATCACAGATGGTAGAGCTGAGTATAAACAAAATCCAGGCTGGGGAAGTTGGCTCGGAGGCCGTAGAGACAGGATGGGGGACTAGGAAGAGGAGCGTCGGCCTCGGATGCAGGAAGAGGAGCCCTGGCCCTGACACTTGAACCAGAAGCGGAGGAAAAGGGACCTGGGACTCCCTCGGAAATGGGATCAGGTGGAGTGTTTCAGACTGGGACCCCCTCAGAGACGGGAACCACGGCTGGAGGATGTCGATGTGGAGAGGATGTGGAGAGGTCCCTTCCTGGGACCTCCTGGGCAACGAGGAGAGTAGGGTCCCATCATGGGACCTCCTCTGGAACGTGAACTTGAAGAGTAGCGTCACTTCATGGGACCCCTCAGGAACGTGGACTTGGGGAGGAGCATCCCTTCCTGAGACCTCCTGGGCAACGTGGAGAGTAGTGTCACATTATGGTACCACCTCGGGAACGTGGATTTGGGAAGGAGCATCCCTTCCTGGGATCTCCTGGGCAACGTGGAGAGTGGTGTCACATCATTGGACCTCCTTGGGAACGTGGACTTGGGGAGGAGTGTCCTTCCCTGGGACCCCCTCGGGAATGTGGACTTAGGGAGGAGCGTCCCTTCCTGAGACCTCCTGGGCAACGTGGAGAGTGGTGTCACATAATGGGACCTCCTTGGGAACATGGACTTGGGGAGGAGTGTCCTTTCCTGGGACGCCCTCGGGAATGTGGACTTAGGGAGGAGCGTCCCTTCCTGGGACCCCCTCAGAAACATGGACTTGGGGAGGAGTGTCCCTTCCTGGGATCTCCTGGGCAACGTGGAGAGTGGTGTCACATCATGGGAACTCTTCGGGAATGTGTATTTGGGGAGGAGCGTCCTTTCCTGGGACCCCCTCGGGAATGTGGAGGGTAGTGTCACATCATGGGACCTTCTTGGGAACGTGGACTTGGGGAGGAGCGTCTCTTCCTGGTACATCCTGGGCAACGGGAGAGTAGTGTCACATCATGGGCCTCCCTCGGGAACTTGGACTTGGGGAGTAGCGTCCTTTCCTGGGACCCCCTCGGCAACATGGACTTGGGGAAGAGCGCCCCTTCCTGGGATCTCCTGGGGAACGTAGAGATTAGTGTGACATCATGGGCCCCCCTCGGGAACTTGGACTTGGGGAGTACCGTCACATCATGGGACCTCCTCGGGATCGAGGACTTGGGGAGGAGCGTCCTTTCCAGGGACCCCCCAGAAACGTGGACTTAGACTTTCTCTATCTATCACAATGTACATTATATTATTAATTAATAATCTCTCATGCGACTTATTGCATTGACCTTTGGAGAAACATATATACAAGAACTAACACAATATGTTTTTGTAGAAGAAAGTAATAAGAATCATTAGAAAAAACCTTACTCTGAGCCTGTGAACCATAGGTTTTATCTGTTTAGATATTTTGAAATTCAGATTTGTCAATAATATTACAATACAATGTACAATGCACAAAAACAACTTTCTACCTCAACATGTCCCTAATCTTTTTAAAATGAAGGAATCAACTGAAGAGGAGGAACTTTGTTATTTGATAAATCAAAAACTAAAACTACAGTAAAACATTGCTGTATCTGTATTAAAGCTGTCCAGATAACATAAAATTATGTAGCACTTTATTCAGTTTTTGGTTTTGAGCGACTTTATGAAAACAAACTGATTTTGTATCATCGTACAGAAAATGTAGTTATACAATTGTTATTTTTGGATTGTGGGTTATTCTTCTATTGTTGTCTTATAAAATTCAAATATTTGTTTTTAAGTTTTGTAAGTTTTGTTCAACATTCATGTTTTTACAACGGATATGCTTTTTTTCTTGTAGCCATCCGCCACACTATTGTTTTTCATTGTTCTACTAACCTGTATGCATAGAAGTTAACATGCTCTGCAATAGAGGCTCTTTATTGTCTAAAAATGATCCTGAGTTTCTGTGTGATCCTGTAACATATAGGACATCCTTGTTTTGCTCCTGAAGAACTCCTGATTATGGTAATAATGACCCAGTACTTTTCCCTTTGGACACAGTCTGTCTGAGTTGGCGGAGTTCAAACTCTTGAATTTGTGCAAGATTTTCCACCCTGATGAGCTCTGTTTCTGTGGTTCTTTGCTTGTGCAATGATAAAGTCCACAAGCATGTGTTTTAAAAGACAGACTTTGATGGATTTGGATAAGACAGAGAACCCACTCAGACCTGATTGTCATCCAACAAACTGTAAACAACCAACTTATTTCATCTTCAGATTCACTGCTGGTCTTAAGATGTGCATACTTTTGCTACCAGATAATTTTCCCCAGTTAATACAAAACTGTTGTTATTATTATGCAACTGTTTTTATTTTCAGGATTTTATATAACAATATAAAAATCCTTCAGTTGGTGTTTAAATTTTAACATCCTTCGGCCTCCTTCACTTCTCCTTCATATCTTGGTTAAAATGTGTGTAAAGTATTATTTTTTCCTGAGTATAGGACAGAAATGTAACATTTCAGGTTGTCCTAATGATGTTGGCCCATTTTATTTCTTATGCTTTGGTTATAAACCACTAAAGCTAAAGGATGTGGGTCATGGGAAGATACTTGTCCCTTCTGTAGTTCATAAATGGCATAATAACCTCGTTTTGGGGGACCAGAGGAAGTGAAACACTGAGCTAAGCAACCAACCACTAACAATAGTCATTATGTTAGAACAATAAAAACTTCAGATACCTGTCCGTACTGTCCTAGTGTTCCCACTTCACTTCATGACTTTGCCATTTTGTTTGCAGCACAAAAGCCCTGCATTATTAATACGACTTCTATATACAAAAACAAACACGGCAGGTCTGGGCTGTTGTCAAACATCTCTTTTCTGTGGCAAATGTGGTGCTAAATGAATGACTGAAAGCAAAATTTACAGCTAAATTATTGTTACAAGACACAATAAAGTGAAACATACACTGCCATTGCAAGACAGGACAATAACAGGTAACACAATTTATTTCTAATCTCAACATTAGCATTCCTTTTGAGTCATGTTTCTGGTCCCTTCATGAATGGTAGCTACAACAATTGCCCTCCAGTTGTTTTCTGCGGGGTAAACACTGGGGCTTGTCCTAGAAATATCCCATTAGCTTTAAACAGGCTAGATAAGAGTGATTAGCCTTCAGATAAAAGGAGCACACATCACTCTGCAAAACCGCAGCAGTTGACTGGAAGGACCTACATTATGCCTCAAACTAAACAGATCACCATCTTACGCTATCTCCCCCAGCAATTCTTTTAATGCTTAAACTATGTGTTTACTCTCAGTCCAGCAGACATTGCACAATACTCAGAAAAGTTTATTTTTCATCTCCTCACACAGCTTCTTCTTAGTTGCTGTTCGCTTGATACAGCTGCATCTGAGCTAGATGTGTTCAAAGTTAAGTTAAAATGATAATACTTTACTTACTAGATGTATAATATACAGGCACAGGGAAAGATCTGAACATTTAAAACAGTTCCTACTGGTCATCTAAGCAGAACTGACCAATCGCATGTGATAAACATCTGGGTTTATGCACATAAACAGAAGACATAATAATAAGCTTTTGGTGACTGGTTTGAAGACTTATTGGGATCAAGCCCTTTCTGAGGTAACAATCTGACATAATCAGTTGTTTTAACAAAAAAGTGCCATACCACAGTGTGATGGGCTAGCTAGCATGTGAAGGATATAATTATAAATAAAACAGATCATCTGAAGCGACTTTGTTTATTGAGAAGGCCTGATGTTAACCATGATAACACTTACTCTCACTTTTGGATTTACATTGTGCTTCTGGCTGAGTTTTTCCTTTTGTGGTCAGGCTCTGATCCACAACCCCTCCACACACAGACACATATTAATCCACACAGCTGTGAAGCTTCACTGAAGACCGTGTCCTCTGCACCTCCAGCGTATAAAAACTGTCATGAAGTGACAAAGACCTGCAGGTTCTTTTCGCCTGAGTCAGCTTTAGCGTCACATATTTCCTGTTCTGCCTTTTTTAGAGTGTCATCACAATTTAATCGTCCGGGTGCTATTAGGATCAGGGTAATGACAAGTTACGAAAGGCTTTAAACTATGCAAATGTAACTCTACAGTATGTGTGTGTGTGTGTGTGTGTGTGTGTGTGTGTGTGTCCTGTAAGTCCACGGCCAAATAATAACCTCTTACTTGATACTGGTCATGTGTACATAAACATCACATCCAGTCAGAAGGAGCTTTGGAAAAATAAACAGTAGGAAGCTTGTTACTGGCATCTAGCATTAGCTTCACTAGCTGTATGGTTCTGGTAATGCAAACTATTTATATTCAGGCAGCAATTATTGAATGGATAGCTAATAAACCAACATTTGACATTAGTGACCTCCAGATTAATGCACCAACTATTGAATGAACATAAGATTTAGAACAGAAATCAAAGCAAATCCCCAAAAAATAGTAAAAAATCAATTAGAAAATGGGTGGGAGAATTTTCTGGAGATAAACATGTTCCATTGTTTTGTATAAATAAAATTTACAGCCAACAGGTCTGTCTACAGAGTAGAGCCAGTCGGTTCTCACTAATATCTCTGGGATCATATAAACTGTTAACAAGCTCTGCAGTGCTTCTTTACTCTTACTATTCTGACTGCAGTCGCTGTCTCAAGCCTCTAGATCACAGGTGTCAAACTCCAGTCCTCGAGGGCCGGTATCCAGCAGGCGTTTGTTGTATCCGACACCCCTGACCAGAATAAATGAATAGGTTGACAAGAAGCTGTTGGATCCATTTGATTTGAGGTGTGTTAGTCCAGGGAACCAAAACCAAACAAAAACCTGCAGATACCAGCTCTCGAGGACTGGAGTTTAATACCTATGCACTAAATTATGCTGTTATCCTGAACTCATATCTGTAAAACATGGAAACCTGTGTTACTAATATCCTTTTCCAATATCTTTATTAGCACTTTAATATGTAAAAAAATAGGTGCAAATTTCACAGATTTATATCTGCATTAGTGTATTTTAGACATATTTTAGAATAATCTGCAGACCCCTATTGGGTCGCAACCCCCAGTTTTTGACCCTCTTCCCTAGCTAGACGTTTCCTCATCACCTGCTTCCACTGGGTACATTTGGCGTCTGATTCAGGACATCATCGTCTCCGTTTACATGAGACTTTTAATTCCGAATAAAAGTTCATTCTGGTTTAAACAAATGAAAAGTTACCATGTAAACACCTACTTCTGAGTGGAATTGTTCATTTGGAACAAGAAGAGATTTGTTGCGTGATTAAATCACTTCCGCCATCATGTCGGAATTAAGAGATGAGAACAAACGTAATGCCGTGTAAAACTTTTATTCAGAGTCGAAATTTCCATGTAAACTCAAAGCTTCATGAATTTAATTCAGAATTAGTTCATTCAGAATTAATAATTTTGAATTAAATTTACCATATAACCATATCCATTCACATCACCTGCTAAATTTTCTGCTGAAAAACAATAAACTCTGGCTCTGCTTGGTCACAGCCAATTCCTGAAGGGTTTGATTTACTTTATTTTTTCAGAAAATGCTGGCACTGAGTTTTGTTTTTTGTTGTTTTTTTTCCAGTTTGATACTGAACTCTGCTGTACAGTCAAGTTATGTGTACAAAATAAACAAGATGTGTCTAATATCTTGTCTAACAGCCAAAATTTCTTTCCATGCCTGTCAGCATTTTCTCACCATTAAATTCAAGTAAGATAAAAATAACCTGAATGGCTTCCAGTTATCGTACATTGAATTGGAATTATGATTGCTCTTGAATCTGTGTTCATTTAAACATGTGGTAAGATTACACTGTAGATTCTGTGGTTTACATGCTTCCCTTTTTGTGGGCAGGATAAAGAAAAATATCAAGCGGATCATTTGAAGCAGCACTAATAGTAAGCCTAACAAAGGAAGATGGAACATCAACCTTTCATGAATATAAACAGCAAATGTTGTTCACTTACATAGGGCTTTTATCTCATTTTTCGATGACCAAAGCACTTTACAGATCCTGTTATCCACCTATTCACACACACATTCATACACTGATGGCGCCAAATGTTTAGCAGTGCGGCTGGTCTGGCATCAGCAGATGTTAGCATTAGCAGTCAGAGCATGTTCATGCTAGCATTCAAATAAAAGCTATATTCTAGCATGTCATTTGCAGAACAGTTTCTCGGTTTCATGAATAGTGACTTAAGCAATCTATTTACACTTACAGAGTTTAAATAAGAGACAAACAGCCCCAATTTGTAAAATCAAACCTGAAATTTAATGGCTATTAGCAAATATTAGCTGCTATATTCAATTAGCCCATGCATGTTCATCTGTTTCTATTCAATAAAGTTTTATATTAGTTTCCTTGTTAATTTAATCCTAATATAGATATGATCTATATAACTGATGTCTTTCTTGAATGGCTATAAATTACATGCTATTGTCAGCAAGTGGATAATTGTTTTAAGATTGTATCAGTAAGAATAAACAGCGGGACTCCTCACTTTGTAATAATCAACAGCAGAATAATGTGGACAGTATTTGTTTTTTTCTCAGTTTTTTCCCCAAAATAGCTGTGATTTCAGGTTTGATTTAGATCAGAATGACATATAAGTAGTAGAGCAGAGAAAAGCTATTAGACATGTCCATGGGGTATTTCACAGCTGCTGGAATATAAACAACCCCCAGAGTACACAGTGACAGCACAGCATCATTTCCAATACTACTGCTATTTTTGTTCTTTTCTTGCGTATTTGTTTAAAATGAACTGTCCTGCTCAAAGGCTCATTTACAGCAACTACTGTGCCTCACAATGAAGCGTCAGAAGCATCAATAATGGAGATATTAGTTTAGCATATCTGTTATTCCCTGTGCACTTCACAATCTTGTAGTTCAGCCCTTCCACTCTGAGAGGACATACATGTCAAGCATAAAGGGGAGCTAACAGCAAAAGCTCAACATATTACTGACACAAAGCCAAACAATTAATTAAAAATATAATTTTAGTACACTTTCTCACATGCTGCTTTTGAAAACAACGGATGTTTAATTTTTCTCTCATCTCAAGACATCTTGTCTCCAAAACATGTGATTGAGTCGTCTTAAATTCCTACTTTGATTACAATTAAACTTCCTTTTCTTAAGGAAGCACAGTTTTGCTCCTCCCTTCCCATCTACAGGTTATAGAGGACAACAGGAGCCTGTAAAAAAAAAGAAAAATCTTAAAGAGGGAATTTTTTTTTCCCACAAGTTTTGGAGGTTGAGAGGAGCTGTAGTTCAGGGAGGCGTGTTAGGAAAGACTGGTGGTATTAATCACCAGTCTCACTGGCAAAATACACAAACATTTAAAAGCTGGAATTTCATCTAAATAAAGTAAGGTCAAACAACATTAAATCAGACGGACATGATGTCAACAGACGATAGGATGAAAATGATGATGATGAAAGATGGTTTTTGCAAAGATTTCTTTGTGGAATTTGGCACTGAAAGAAAACAATCACACAAAAACAAATTATTCCAGTCCAGCACACATTAACATAGCAGAGTTTAATGATTATAAACATGCAGACTGATATGGTCACAACTGCACCATTACATAATTAACTTGGCACTTTAAAGAGGCAATGTCTGTAAATTCTGATTGGATAAAATCCTTTTTTAACAACGTTTAAAAAGCCAGAATCCAGATTTTCACAGGTGTTCACCAGCATCGCGACTTTAATTAAAAGTAAGATTTTCAATAACTATGCCAGATGACCACATGTATTTTCCCTTTTAAACAAACGTTGGCCAGAGATGAGTCAAACATTTTAAAAAATCCTTCCAATAAAACAGCAGTAACATAAATGAGCCGGTGAGTGGGAAGAGAGGCATGTAATAGGGAAATTATTACAAAAGATATTTCCATTTGTGCTTTTTGAAAGTAAAAAACAAAAACAAAGAATCAAATTCACCCTTTGATGCATTTATCACTATGAAGTAATAGTGACGTTTTTAAATACAATACTTTATTTCTGCAGACATATACTGTCATATACTTAATTTCCACTTTTATAAAATATACATTAATTGTATTTAGGAAGTATCTTAAATATGTCATTAATCATATTATTGAAAGAAATGTATATTAATGAAAGAAAATAAGCTAATCAATCAATAATATATGTAAGACTTATATTAATGACACATTAAATATGTAGCTTAACTACATATTTGCTTTCTGTTGTCATTAATACTATGTTGGTTAAATTGCTGTTGCTTTATAAAATGAAATGTTTAACGTTTTATAATGAGACTGAATGATGTCTATAATGTTTTTATTTAATGTTGTTCCAATATTAACTGAAGTTTCACTTGGTTTAGTTTTTGTCAGACCACTTATGACATAAACATGTTTCATTAATGTCAAGATGGTTAATTAGATAAAAAAAAAAATAATGGATTAAATAGGTTAAGTAAAAAGTCAGTAATTCTCTAACCAGAGTCTTCAGTCAATGTTGATGGCTTCAGGAAGTGGATATTTTAAAGTTTAGAGGAGCTCATTTTTCTACATATGTTGCCTACACAGCTCATCTGTGATTTTATCACATGACGCTGCAGTTATAGACAGAATTTTATTGGAGCAGAGCTACAGTCTGGGTGGTGAGTCATGAAGGAGAGTGTTAATGGCTACTTTACAGTCATAATTCCTGTCCATTTGACAAAAGCAACAGACTGATACGTGAATTAGAGCAGAATCATTAGGAATTCAATTATATTAAAATGCATTTATGCTTTGCTGTTTTTATGGAAAAATGCAGCTTGTGAATAGTATTTTGGTATTTTAGAGTCATACTATACGAGGTCCCCTGTCCTGCAGGTTTTATTTCGATGAAAACATGTAAAACCTGCAGGACATCAGCCTCCAGGACAGGGTTTGTTGTCCCAGGTGTAACTGATGTCTTGTCCTGGAGAGTCTGTGGTCATATCAGGAGGACAATGCCAGACTTTATCCAGCATTTACTGCAATCACATGACCTCATGGTGAGTGCATCTGTTTGTGTGTCCTAAATATTAAGATGAACAAATTCTCAACTTTTGTAGAACTTTGTTGTAAGAAAGCATTTACATTCACATTTTCTATTTTTTAAAATAATATTTAGGTTCAAAACTGTATGTGCACAATGTGGAAGCATAAAAATGCATGTGAAGGTGGAGAAGTGGAAGCATCTGTGTGTGCACAAATACTGTAACATAAACACTGATTATTGAAAGAAGGAAAGAGATTGATTATGAAACCACAGATGAAACAATGGAAACAAAAAGTCACTTACATTTGGCTGAGTCTCCTGCAAGTTATCATGAGCTGAAATAACACGCACATCTGGAAAAACAATTCCAAAATTTCAACATAAATCTCATGTTGATCTCTGTGGTGATGTTTGCATAAACAATCACACCCTCAGCTTCTTGCTTTATGAAGATTTATTCCATGCAAATGTAAAGAAGATGCCAATTGTTTTTTACCACATTTTCCTCCTGAAATCCACCTTTCAATCCAAGCCACTGCTGGAATCAGAATAATCCTGTTTTTTTTTTTTTTTTATCAAAATAATCCAGATCCTACTGAAAAGTTTTGAACAACTCCATCTGAAGGCTTTATCCAGACCAGAACTTGCATTGGATCTCACAATCCAATCCCATGTCAGTACTTTTGAACAAACCGTTTTTGATCCAACCCAAAGATTGCATCCAACCCTAACCCTAAACCAATTCTCACACAGCAATAAAATAAATAATAAACATGCAACAAACACCACAATACAGCCAAGACACTGAATTCATCATCAGTTAATATAAGAATCTAGTAGTGTAAACGTTCCGACTAGAACATTAGCTGGAAATAATAATATGGGTGGAAACGAGCTGCTTGTTGGTGTTTCTAGTTAAATATGAAGAAGATTTTATTATCAGCTGAGCATCTGTTTCAGTCTGAGGACTGACGTTTAACGTTTCACATGGCGGGGACATAGAGGTGGCTGGTGGAAGACAGGGGCAGAGGTCACAGACTGGGCAAAAGATGGAACCTGTAAATGATATCTGTACAAAACGGGTCTAAACTTTAGGGGATAATAACTCGTTACAACTAAAGTGATGCAAAAAGTAAAGCAAAACTTGTAAAAGCAGAGAGCGATTGTATGTTTTCATTGTCAGTTGTTTACATGGGATAATCACTGCTCCATAAACACTTTAATAACAATGAGAAATACTCAGTTTAAGCCAAAGTCCATGTTTCATCTCTGTTTCTTCAGTGTTCTTGACTGTTTAACTTTGCAACGTAATCACAGCTGGTGGTTTTATTACTTTTAGATCATCTTCATAAAATGGAAACAGCTTGCACAGACAAACATTATCGGCAAGATGATATTGTATGAATTCTCTACGCATACAGTACACACCATACCATTTTATGGCCTCCCCGACTCCATCCTTGTATCCCCCACTTTCCAAGTGAAACACTGGAAGTAGCTATGACACCTTTTCTCCCCAGAAGTCGGTTTTGCACTTCCGGTCTTCGCTAAATGCATGGAAAACAGTACATTTTTAAAGAGCGATTTGATTCAATATATTCACAGAAATGTCTTTGGGGACGATCTGTGCTGTTGTTGGATACATACACAACTCGAGGAAACTTCCAGATTTTATGAATGGAGCTTGTTACGACCATAAAGTCACTCACAAGATGATGCAGAGAGATGAGGTGATTTCACAACAATGACTCGCAGCGCTGAAGTTAAAACAGCCATATTTGACATAGTTTGGTTTTGTGTTCCTGTGTCAAAGTTACCTGTTCATAAGTTCATATATCAATAATAAACAGATATATTCTCATTTTGACATTCAATCCACACATGTATAGGAGGGCAGAAGAAGCATACATCACATAATAAGAGTATTTTTCAGCATAACCTCTTTCGTCACTCTGTTTATCAGAAATCAATGACTGATCCTCAGTGCCTTCCGTGGAGTGGCTGTGGGAGCATTCATCCTCTTAATGCATCCCCAGACTTTAGAGAGAGCAGCCAAACAGATCAATACTGGCTTAGATGGCTGAAAGCATGCTTTCCAGCTCTCACTCACTGCACCCAACCTCGCTGAAAGAAGATGGGCTCGGGTTTTTCAAGGTAAAGAAGGCTCAGCCTCTCTGTCTTTTGAGGTCTTGTGAAACATTTGAATCTTTCTCAGAAAATGGGGCACCAGTGTGTCTGAAAACTAATGAAAGCTTTGTTTCAAACAGCTAAAACTTATGTTTTTATCTTTTTTGCTGTTGTGTTGCCAGTACTGGGGAAAAGTCAACTAAGGTGACCTGATTGTTCAAATAGAAATAAAAATGACTTAAAATTAATCTTTTGACCAGAATTATGGTGACTTTTCCCAAAGTGACCAAAAAAATTAAATACTTTTAGGTGCTACAAATGTTTGTATGCTGAGTCTGTTTCAGATCAAATTTGGCCCTTTTTGTTGGAATTGACATCTAATAGTTCTGCTCAAATCACAATGGGTTGATTCACGGATTTTGATAATGTGAAAAAGTACAAACCATGTTTCTTTTTCTTTCTTTGCATGGGACATTGGTCACACATGTCAAAGGACACTTGGACACTGTAACAAAAGCTATCAGTGTTCCCACCTCACCAGCTCCAGGGTCCTGTAGAGCAGGGATGGGCAACCCGGTCCTTGAAGGCTGCAGTCCTACAAGCATTAGGACTTTCCCTGCTACACCTGAAACGCATCATATTTAATTAAAAGACTTGTGCAGATCTTTATATCACACTCTGAACAATTATCCAGTGATTTAATTCAGGTGTGTTGCAGCAGAGAAATTCCTAACATTTGCGGGACTGGGGTTGCGTCTAACCTTATGGTCCAACCCTCTCTGACCCCTTTTTTTCTGTCCTCTCCAACATGTAAAATAAAGGCCACTAAAGCAAAAACATTTTTTAAAAAAGAAAAAAAAAGACAATTTTCATTAGTTTCCATTAGGTAAAGATTGTTTTGTCATCATATTTCTCTTTTTTTTTTCAAATTCTTAAAAGCTTGGAGGAAAATCAGGGATTTAAGTTTAAGCTGTTCATAAAGCAAGACTGGTTTGTGACCAGTCAGAAGATGATTATTAGTTTTCTCAATACAAAGTATAAAAACAAAAAGTCAGCAATGTAAGTATTGATTTTTTAACATACTTTCCCCCCATGAAGTGTTCGGGTTAATGGGTTGTTAATTTGGTTTCTGGTTTTGTTTTGTAAACTTCCTTGTTTCCTGTTTGCTTGGAGTTTCTGTTCAACTTTATCTTCTGTTCATTGGTTTCACCTGTCTTACAATTATGCTCCCCTGTCCCTCGTTTAGTCCTATGTATTTAAGTCCCTTGGTTTGTCTGTTTAGTTGCTGGTCCATTAGTTATAGTTATGCATGTAGTCGCTGTTCCTCATACTTGTTTTTGGTGTTGCCTTAGTTCTGGTTTTGTTTCTTCAATAAATCATTTCACTTGCAGCCTAGCTGCTTCCTGCCTTCTCCGTTCTGCATTTGGGTTCACCCTCCAAGCGTGACATGAAGGTCTTTAAAACAAAGGAAATGTTTTACATTGCGGATGATATAGCAGTAACTCGGTAATAGTTTTAACATGGGAAGAGTTGGAACGCCACCATTTCCACCACTTAGCGATGAGCTGCGAGTCTAAAGGATCATTTCAGTGTCTACCCACCTCATACTTGGTTTCTGTCAGGACTGGAAACAGATTTTACTGAGGAAAAAAGTTACTTTCAGCAACAACTTTTAGTCCTTACAGTCATGTAAAAGTACCATTACACTGTTGGTCGCAAGGTAATTGTAAACAATATATATATTTATCTGATAAATGTAGGATTTTTCCAGGGTTGTTGAAATCAAACCATTAATGCAAAGAGAAATCTGTGAAATTAGCAGCTTAATCTTTTAAAACATAAACAACAAAGTTACTACACACACAATATTACAAATATGAATCTGGCATTATCTGAGAGTTGATGTTGGGCATGCAACTGCCTTCCAACAACATAAATCCACTTAAAACCACTTAATCTTCCTTTTTAAAGAAGATTACATTTATATGATGACTGTAGGATGACAATAAAGGTTTTGTCGTCTAACAGTGTGAACATACCGTCAGATCCACGTAAAGCGAGCTCGTGTGCCTCTCAAAATTTAATACAGTCCACAATACGTGATAACGAATGTTTATTTTTCTTGACAAGCTTGTTGTGTCTCTGTACAGCCAAACGGTGGCCCTCATCAAGTTGACAGGCGATGTTCGCTTTACCCAACATTGACAGCT
>JBAMHX010000023.1:5101059-5111151 GCA_037177515.1 Pseudomugil tenellus | reverse complement strand
TTTAAACGACAGAAGGTGAGAATGACATTGTTAAATGTTAATGTGTGCATGTATGTGTGGTGATCATGTGCACTGTCCGTCAGAGCAGTGGCCCTGCTCCATGACACTTACAATCCTCATCAGAAATATTGCTGCAGCGTTTTGAATTAGCTGAAAATTTTGGGATGTTTGGGAAAGTCCAATAAAAAACAGCATTTGTCTAATCTTAAGGTAAATGCATTGTTCTTGAACAAGTTCCTAATTTCGACAATTCTCTTAGACGGACATCCGGGACATTTTGATGTAATTACATAGCAACGTAGCTCGCCATCTTAGTGTGGTGGAAACGTACCCTAGCGACACTACAGAGAAGACATGGTAAAATCATGTTGTACATCCATTTTTTAAATAAACAAGGGATTCAAGACCAAGTACCACCGTATACCGTTAAGTGGAGTCAGGAGAGTGGCGTCGCTGAGCGGCGTCAACAGATGCCAAATACAATCGGCTGTAATCGCAATGGTTAAAAAGTTGTGGCAACCAAAGTCCAAGTAAACCTACTTCTGTGGCCTTTATTTTACATCGGGTAAGTGCACATTCAGTGATATTGTATACATAATAAAAAATGAACTTAATAATAACATTAGGACTGCAGAGAACCCAGGACCTCTTAATTATAATGAGTCAGACCGGCCGTATTTAGGCTGTTAGCTAACAGTTAGCGGTTGCTAACAGCTAGCACAATAAACAATGGATGAGATGGTCTTTTAGTCTTGCTTCCTTTTTTTTCCTTTTTTTTTTTAGGTGTTTTTAAAAAGTCTGGCTGTACATCTTAGATCAACTCTGATCGTGTTATTCCACTTTTGGCCCTGGTAATGGATCGTACAGCCATATACCCTCTGGAAGACATTAAATAGATTTTTCAGCCCTACTTCCTACGGCAGCGTTCAGCTGTAACAACAATGAAAAATATTTGACCAGTTTCTCTTTTTAACAAAAAAAAAAAAAACAAAAAACATATCTTGTTTTAATGAGAATGTTTTTCGATATAACGAGATATTGATCTTATATTGAGAAACTTTAACGAGAAGGTTTCTCGTCATACAAGACATGTTTATCGTAAAAAACAAGCTTAATATAATTCTAATTGCTCATCTAAGTGACACAGTTATCTCGTTATAACATTATAGGTTTAATCATAACATCGCTTCTCTGGAAACTTTTGGTCATGGTCCGGAGGGAACAGCAAGAAGATGAAAAGGGAAGAGGTGCGTTTTAGTAAGTCGAAATCTGTTGGAAGAGCGCATTTCCACACGGGTTAGGGTTAGGTTTACACATCTCGTTATAATGAGAAACCATCTCGTTAAAGTTTCTCGATATAATGAGATTAATATCTTTTTATATAAAGAAACGGTCACATTATAATGAGATATGTTTACGTTAAAATGAGAAACTGGTCCAATATTTTTTTAATGGTTATGACGGACAAACGCTTCTATAACGTCCTCATATCGTGTGATTTCATTTGCTGGTGATTGCATTTTAAACAAGTTTCAATCATAACATTTTACCTCCTTCTGCTTCCCAAGGGCGCTAAATTTAGCTCTAACTGGCGGTTAGCATTCAGGCTTCCATACTACCCACAAGAGTAGTTCATCATGTGACATGAAAATAATACAAAACAAAACAAAAAAAAAAAATCGCAGAAACAAACAATTATATAACTCTTCAGTTTTATACAGAAGATGATGAATAAATTTGTTTTTATATTTACCAAATAGAGCAGCAAAGCTTCTTCTTTGGTGTTTTACGGCGGTTGGCATCAAATAAAAGAACATAAAATTAAGTATCCAAGGGCTCCAAAGGAAGGAAAGCCTAAAAATTCAGATATATATATCCCTATTTGTTTCAGAAAACCCAATAATTTCCCTACCTGTGCACGACTACTGCCCTCCAAAATGCTCTTTAGGTTGAGCTGCCCCATCCCCGCCTCCCATAATCTTCCCCTTCAGGATTTCTCTGCACACATTATATCCCCTACACTTCATAATCATGTGTTCCACTGTCTCTTCCTCCTCCTGACACACTTCACACAGCCCTGTTCCATGTTAACCAATTAAATGCAAGGTTTTGTTAAGACCACTATGCCCAATCCTTATCCTAGAAATTACAGTTTCTTCCCTTCTCTGCTCTCCATGCAGTCTACTCCCTCCCACCTCCTTTTTTATCTGATATAAGTGTCACTCTTTGATTTCTGTGTCACATCTTTTCTGCCACTCCTCCATTGCATGCCTTCACACCATACTTTTCACCTCAGATTTGCTTCTCTTTATATTTTTCATCTCAACTGTATTTTGATTAGCTTTACTTTAGCCAGCCTATCCGCCTGCTCATTTCCAGGGATCCCACTATGTGCTGGTACCCATAAAACTGCACCTTTTTCCCCTGCTGATGAATTCTGGTAACTGCCATAAGTATACTGTATAAAATATCTTGATGACTACTGGAGTGACATGGCTGAATGCTAATCAGGACCGAAGGGAAGTCAGAACATACTAGAATCCTACTGTGCTTGTTTCGTCTCTGCCCACTGTACTGCCAATATTACCACCATCTCCACTGTATACACTCCCAACCCATTTGATGTACGCCTGTTAACACAGATGTGTTTGGCTGGAACTGCAACACCAAAGCCAGTCACTCCAGTTTCTGGATCTTTAGTCCATCAGTTAAAACGTAAACACAATCCGAGTACATTCCTTCTGTACGCTGATAAAAGGCTGCGATTTATTTTTTTTCCTTAAGTCCAGTAAAAACCAATCAACAGTTGGACACTGCAAAAGCCATGGGGGCACTTCAGGAAACACTAGAGCTGCACTAAGCTAAAGGTCATGAACACCACACTCCTTAGCCAACTGGTTTCCTATTTTACCAAAAGGATTTTTATTGCATTTCCCAACATTCATCGAGCACCTGCTTGGCGGTATGAGACACACTGTGACTTTTCAGATGGATCCAGTAGTTAACCATAACCTGCAACCATCGCAAATCCAGTGGCATTTCCCCCATTTCCACCTGCAGGCCATTTACTAGAGACGTTTTAAAAGCTCCACAGCAAACTCTCAGAGCTTGGGCCTGTAATACATCCAGCCTCCTTAACAATGAAGGAGCAGCAGATCCATAAGCCACACTCCCGTAATCAAAGATTTTATCAAGGCGTGATAGAGTCGCTTCAATGCAGAACTGCTCGCACCCCAATTCCTTCCAGCCAAACATTTCATCACATTTATTACCCTTTTACACTTTCCTTCGATCCTTTCAATATGACACCTCCAGGTTAAACGCGGGTCAAGAATTTAAACAAACTAACCCTCTCCAGTTCCTGTACATATAAACAGAGCTTCAGATCCCCCCTCACTCTTATGTACAAAAGAGAGCCTTAGTTTTTTCCACCGAAAACCTAAAGCCCCACTTCAGACCCCACTCCATCACACTATTCACTACCTCTTGAATCTTACCTACCAGATGTTCCACATTCCTCCACTCTACACCAAACACCTCCATCATCTGCGAACAGTGAACAACCAACACTGCAAATCGTGAAAGCAAATAATCCACCTCATTCGCGCTAATTTCTCCATTGCTCCAAGTTCTACACCACATCAAATCTGGCGGAACTCACGTCAAACTGTCTGTCATTGGTCCACATTATCTCGCTTTGGGCTGCACAGATTTACCCCAAATGAGAAGTTAATGAAGGGGGTGTGTCACTGTACCTGTCACTCATGCATCAACGCAAGATCAAGTAAAACCATGCTGTTCTGCTTGGGCTGAAAATGATTAGCCCATTTTAAAATGATTTTGTGTCTTTAGTGCAGATTTGTTTTATGTGGGTTGTTGGTTGATCGAGATTTAGAGAAATCTGTTCAGTTTTGATTAATTAATTATTTTCTCATCTTTACTGAAAAATCTAGGGAGGGCTAAGCCCTGTTAGCCCACTTATACCAGCCGTCCCTGCATCTGAGTAAACTCGGCCTCTCAAAGTAAAACCTCAAAATATTCTGTTAATAAAACACTAAATTTTATGTTCCTGCCGAAATGTTTCGTGAGGCTGATCTCACTAAGCGCGAGGGATCCAGATAAAAATAAAAATACAACCCAATATGAAGTAAAGGAACATGATTTTACCATTTCAAAGTACAATCCTAAAATATGATGTATCATTTGGTATGAGCGCAATAGCAGATAATCTATTAAATAACATATTTATATCATGTAACAGAAAACGCAAACAAAAAGAAGTATTAATCATTTAAAAAGCCAGCTGGGCGAAGAGGCTGTGGGGACGTAATTGATCCTGATTCAGGAAATTTGCCAGAAAAAAGCCAAAGCTCTTGTGATGTTTACGAGATGATACTCCAGCCTCATTTCGGGGAACACTTTGTGACGGAGACTTATGAGAATGTTGTGCAAACCTTGGCACTTTAAATGAGACACAGATGCATTTAAACCCATTAAAAAGCATTGATCAGGCGCTGAAGCATGTCCTCGTAGGCATCCCTGCGGATCACACTTTGGATTTTCATAAACAATCACCATTCATCTCTACAGATGGAGGTTATTACGTCAGCAATAAACCCACCAGCTCCCGCGGAGGAATCCCCAGACATTCCCAGTTCAGAGGGGTCGTGCAATCTCCACAGCAAGCAACAGGCCCGGAGTCTCCTCCCAGTAGGACCGGCCTGGAAAACTTCCAGTGTTTTACGATTTTTTTTCTTTATTATGACATTTGAAGTGGCAAAATCTGCTAATGACCAATCTCTATTGGCGAAGCTGGAGATAGCAACCGTCCCAAAACAGCACCTGTTCTGTGGAAACAGATTGTGTCCATTTTCGTCCCTTTCAAACCTTATTGGTTGTTAAGAGAAAAGACAAATTTCTGAATCGGTTTTGGTCTTCATCAGAACTCCAGTAAATGTTTTTCTCGTTTTCAGCTTTCACCTGCTCCAACTTGTCACAAAAACGCTGTCTTTGTTCTTTGATTACAAGAACAAGAAGGAAAAACATTTGATTTGGTCATGTAACTCATTACTTCATCCAGGACGGATTTCATATTTCATTTATTTCATGTTTCACAAGAACATTTTCTGATAGCAAGGTGACACACATGATGGTGTCAGTCGTTCATTTAAATATCTACACAACCTTGTATCAGGGAAAATGTGAGAGCAACAACTTTTTAATCCATGCTTTTCCACATTACCACACCCCCCCGAAATGTCCTGAATCACACAATATTTTTATTTTTAAGAAGAAAGTGCAGCTTGGCTGATGTGTGGAGAACATCTGGCCAGTACAAAATGACATCATTTAGTGCTTCAGGCCTCCTCCTTAGCTCCAGTGCTGGCATCACTGGTGTATGCATGAGTGTGAATGTTTCAGAGGTGGTGCGAGACAGTGTCCGTCACCTTGTTTCTGTCTGTTTCCCAGGAAGCTGTAGCTACACAAATAGCTTACCAGCACCAAGAAAGAATGTAGTGGATGAATAATGGATCAAAATGTAAATGTTTTATCTATTTTCTATACCATTTAATCCAATCCAGGGTCGCAGGAAGCTGGAGCGCATCAACTAGCAAGCTCCACCCTGGAAAGGTCGCCAGTCTACTGCAGGGCCTACACAGAGACATGAGCAATCACTCAGGGACAGGGGACAATTTAGAGTTACCAATTAACAAATGTGTCTTTAGGTGGTGGGAGGAAGCCAGAATACCTGGAGAAAACCCAGGCAAAGGCAAATACTGCACAGAAAAACCCATGTTGGAAAAATCTTATTTACATCTAGATACCTCTGGAATTATTGGTGAAAACGGATTCATATTTGTAATGTCATCTCTTACAAGAGGACTTGTACATAACCAAATGTGTTTTGTAAAGTGCTTAAGTGGTCAACAAAAGTGCTACATAAACAGTTTGGGTAATAAAATCCCTGAGGGTGCTTACATTGGCTTACAGTAGTCTCCACTGGAGAGTAAAGGAAATGTTAGGTCTTAAGAGGACAGATATTGACCACAGTTCGTGCTCTATAGACAAAATCTATTCAGGTTGCAACAAAATCTCCTCAAAAATGGGTTTCCTTGTTTATCATCTCAATCCTCAAACAATCCTCAAGTCTCCCCCCCCCAAAAAAATTAATTTCCGCAATGTGTCCCTTGGGTGCGAGGAGCAAAGTGAGGGCACCTTCACCCTCAGACCGGTTTGACCAATGGACGGGCTGCACTCAGCTCTGCTTGTGATTATGAACAAAACAAGGAAGTCCTGTGTGTAAAATTAGAGCTGTTTTCTGTGTCAAGTCTGTTTAAAACTGTAAAGCACCAACTGTAAACAAATCTTCCCCCGAGGGACGGAAAAGACAAACACTGTGCAGCAGTGTGTTTCTCTGTGAACCAACACGATGTTTGCAGCAGCAGATGAAGCTCAGAGCGATGGAAGCAACAGCATCACAGCGATGAACAGCGATGGACGTGGAGATCGCTGGAAGACAAAGCTAAAGACAAGAAGGAAATTATAGATTTAATTGTGTTTACATCGACTGTACACACTACAGGGATGTTGTCAGAGGTGGTGACCTCACAAGGAGTGTGTATGTAGGTGTACAGTAAGAGACTGAGTGCTGTTTCTCTTTTAGATTTCACTTAAGGGAGCAATCAGTCTGTAGCCATTAAGGAGACCACAGATAGCTGCAGATATATTGACGTAAGCCGGCCAACCCACTCACATAACCCCAAGTGATGAAAGACATCCTGGAGGATCATTGGCAGACGGTTCTGGCCCTTTCTGCTCAGTATCTCTTTATCTGGCAAAGTCGTGAAATTTATATTTGACAGATCAAAGTAAAAACAGACTAAAAATAGCTTCTCGTGGTGTGAGGCAACCTGTAAATGAAATGTGGACTTGCTACACAGATCCGACACGTCGTCTGTGCTGTTTTCCTCAAAGCTAAATCATACTTTTCTATGGATGGGTTTAGTCACTTCCTGGCTAAGAAGTCTCAAATATTTCTCAGTTTTCAGCTTTTGCATATAATACACAAAGCAATGTGTGCACGTTTGTTTATATCGTCTCTTTCTTACATTAACAATGTGGCTCCAAGAATAAAACATAATGTTTTCTGATATAATCAGAATATATTTACATTTAATTTAAAAACTACTGCAGCCTTGTGTCTACCTGATTTTTCTGATCAGGAAGAGTACTAATTCAACTAAGGCGAAGTATAGCCCTAAATAATCATAAATAGTATATTTAGAGCTCTGGATGCAATAAAAAGGAAATAGAGTCTTACTTTAGAAAACTATAAATCAAAAATATAAAACTTTGCTTTACTCGTAGAAGTATGCGATATGAGCTATGTACATTACAGGTAATGAATCACAGGAAGATTTCAAGTTCATGTAAGAAATATTGCCGAACCAGTCATCCATTGTTGAGCCAGTTATCAGAAAATAATGGACATTAATGCTTCTACGAAGTCCATTAATTTCTGGTTATGGACACCTCAAAGGGTATTATCCTACTTACACCATGGTCACTTTTGAAAGAAAGAAATATTTAATGAATTATTAATATGATAATGTTGTTTTCTTACAGTGAAAGTAGTATTTTTTCACAAGTTGTAGCTGAGGGGACTATTTAATATTTCACGTAGCTACCTCAAGGTAACCGGCTCTGGCTCTGGCTCATAAATCCCTCATGCTTTGTTTACCATCCTGCAGTTGTGATAAATAAACTGAGAAAAAAACGTATGTTCAAAGTTTCTGTTGCTACAGTTACCAGCTAGAATTTGAGCCAGTACAATCAGGCTATTTGACTGGCACTTTATTGTAGGGGTCCCATAACACTTTTTCACAGACACCCTGCAACCAATCAGGATCGAATATTCACCCAGAACATGATGTAAATTACTTCATAGTTTCAAATATTTGGATTTTATCCTTCTTAACCCATAAAAATAAAACAATGAGAAACAAATAAAAAAGAACAAATATAACTAAACTAAATGTTTTGAGAAATTATTCCACTTCTGTCACGCTGAACTGCTTGGAGCCACAATTCAGAGTGGAACTACCATTGATTGCTGCACCATGTGCTTGCTCTGATGGACCTCCAGGTATAAAAAGCAGTCTCCTTAGAGGCTGCAAATTCAGCACCACAAAAGGCATCTGAGTTGTGCTACAGATACCAATAAACTCATAAGATCAGTGAAGAGGCAGCTGGTAAGGCTATTTGAGTGAGTGATCTGTGCGTGGCTGATTTAGATCTTGGCTTAAGCAATTTAATATATCTAGCTTTAGTTTAGTAAGTCTGTGGTTTGGAGTAAAGATTGATTCATTTATATTGTGTATTGTGTATATTTTAAAGGTTTTTACGTGACAGACCAACCAACTGACCAACATAAAGGAATTTAAGGAATAAATAAAGAAGTGGAATAACATTGGAACGTCTTGCCTCAGGAAATGTGTTGCTCTTCCAATTGTGGGTACACCCTTTTCAAGCACAACAAAGTGTAACACTTGAAAACTGCTAATTTGTTGTCTATATAACAACTCTACTGAACTTTGACAGATTCTCAAACTCGTGCAGCCCCTAACAAACGCTAATTCAGCTTCCATATTGCATCTTTTTTCTTCTCTGAACTCTCCCAAGCCTGTAAAAGTCAGTACATTGCTGACTGTTGTCTTATATCTTGCTCTGCTGCTTTCTCTACTTGTAACCCTAATCTCTTGCTTTGGTACATGGTGTACATTTAAAACAGCCAGTCTATTCATAGTTGATAGTTGCATTTAAGCAAAACACAGCTAAATAAAATGTTGTGAAGTAGAGTTTCGAAGGATATGATGGCAATGATGGCTCCATGAATACAAACAATTAATAATAATGTGACATCAAAACAAGTCAGAAGTGGATTTAAGGTTGGAAAGTTACTGTTGATTTATACAGCACTGTTCACTGATACCTGATACCCCATTAAAGCAACTAAATATAGGCCTACTCTGTTTAAACAAATGTTACAATTTACATGACATCCGCCATCCCACCACTGAGCTACTATGTTCTTAGAGCTGAGTTGGTCTCCTCTTTTTCAAAACTGCTTCAATTCTTTATGGCATAGATTCAGCAAGTACTTCTGTCTGCTGTTTTTTCCTCTCTCAGTGGAAAGACAGCGGCCCTGTTAGTGTCATAGCAGAAAAACCTTTGGCAAAATCATGATGTCTACAGGCTGCTCAGTGGAAGGATCTTCTGTTGTACCCGCTAGTTCAAATCTTTCATGACACCTTATGACCATAGTAATAGTTATTTGTTTTCTGTTCTGTTTTTTATAAAATAATATGAGTTATTTCTAAAATTCAGGAAAAGACAACGTGTCACATGCCAATCTATGATAGTTAGATCAAGATGTGATGTGTGCTTGCAACAAAGAAACCAAAAACAAAGGCAGGTTTGTACTTACATCATTTAGGCCTTAAAATTTTGACATCATAGTATCTATTGCCTGTTTAAAGCGACACATAACTTGCTGACCTCATAACGTTCTGTTTTTGTGTCTGTAAGACAGAACAGTTAACAAGAGAAGCTGAATGGCAACACACAGGCAGTTTTGCATGTTTGCTGTGACTGATTCAACAAATCTTAATTAAAAGAGATAAAGAGACAGTGACAAAGAAAGAAATACAGCAAGAGTCAACATTGGACTAACTTTTATTGGCTGGAAAGTGTTGAGAGAAGAGACAGGATCCAAGATGGATTCAGATTTAGCCGTTGTTAGGGCATGAAAACGTGTTTATTTAGATTTACTCTGGAAAAATATGTCTTGTATTTTTAATTACTTTGAGACCAAAGGAAAATGCAAAATAATTTATATATATATATATATATATATATATAACCCACGAAATTTATCTACAAAAAAATGTCAAAATGGAGGCATAAAAGAGGTCAAAATAACCGAACATTAATCAGCCCAATTCCCCCCACCCCGAGGACGTGTGGTAGTCCAGTCCAATTAGCTGGCTCCGCCTCATGCTCAGCTGCAGGTCGTTTCAGCCACGGGACCGG
>JBAMHX010000023.1:5058248-5081393 GCA_037177515.1 Pseudomugil tenellus | reverse complement strand
TATATATATATCCTCAAGTTGTCTCATAGAAATCCTATTCTACGACCTTGGTCAAGATTCACCTTCTCAACCAAACGATTCCCCAGGTTCTCCTCTTTTAATTAGAAGAAGATCTACCTGTTTTTTCTTTTCTTTTGCAACATTAGCTCAACACTTACATCACTTAGTGTGGATTCCATGTTTCCCAGTTTATTTAAGAATCACTGTAATCAATTTGCAATTTAGCATTGCACAAAATGCTAAATTAGTTTTCCTGCCTAGTTTAACAGGTGAAGGGAAGGAATGTGTACAATGTTTGATGTAATAGCTGCTACTCAGCTGAGTATTTGGCAACAGAATCTATTTGGTAACCCGCTATACTATTCAGTTCATTCTTCCACTATTCAAACTTTCCATACTGTATTCATAGTTTTGTTAAGACTAATATGTGAAAGTGAACCTTACTTAACAATAAGAAACATTAGCTAGTGTTAGCAACTGTTAGCTAACATTAGTGATCATTAGCGAAGAACTTACTGGTTCCCTTCACACAATTAGTTTCTCTGTGAAAATGTGATATTTCTACCAAAGCTTGTTAATTTCTTTAGGTTTTGACTTCTCTTTAGCTAATAATTATAAGACTGTGGTCTGTAATATCTTGTGCTTCAAAACACTAGTGTGAGTACAGATTTCTTACTATCAAAGTTAGCCAAGTTTGGTCACTCCCTCATTGTTCATAGCTACAGAACTTCATACGTGTAAAAACAAAAATAATACTAAAACTACTCATATTACTGTGGTGTGAATGAAAATATATTTTTCATGAATTTAGTTTGTTGTAAATGTCCTTGTATTTCAGATAAATCATTGAGACTGCTAAGCTATAAGGTGTATTTTAATCAAAGTTAAGAAGGATCTATGGTTTATAGACTAATCAATCAGTGGTTTATTAATTCTAATCAGACAACCTATGCAATCCCAATGCTCAATGTTAAGTGGGGTTTACGTCTGGGATAAAAAAAAAATCCTTAACAATACAATTACAAGGGCATTTTAAAGGTAATCTTCTCCGCATGTGTGTCACATAACAGCTCAGGGGAAAGGTGTGACGCAAATGCACCAAAAACTAAGCCTGACGGGGGAGAACATACATTTTTTTTCCATCAACAGCTTGCCATAATTTATTTGAAGATGAAACATAAGCTGCCAGACACCCTAGTTACTATGGCAACTATCAATTCAATAGCTTACTTGTTCTGGCATCTGTCCCCACAGTGATTTTCACTGAGTGTAAAAGACACAGGATCTACAGTAAGGCTCAAAGCTGCGAGACAACACGTCTGAAGCTTTCCAAGACACAAAATGTCTGTCATGCCACCAGCTGAGGCCTAGTTTGATCCATGTTGCCTATTCACAGGCACTGAGAAGAGAACGAGGTAGTCAAAAAAGGCAGCTCAGTGGGTTTTGATCTTTTACACTATAGCTGTTCAGCCTTTGAGGAAGACACATTCTTCTGCTAATATCTTCTATTTTTTATGAGAAAATGAACCCCATTTACATTTACACTTAAATAAATCCATGCCACTACTTCCATTCAGCAAAACCGCACACGTTGATCGCAGATGTTTCTATGTTTTGCAATGACAACAACCAAATGCTCCTTACCTTCTTGAGGGCGGAGCGGTTACCCTGCATGTAGCTACGGTGCATCTCCAACACCTTCTGTGGCCTGCTGCGCATCCAAGCGCTAAGAGTCTCAATAGGCGATCCATTTACAGACCACTCAGTTACACCAAACTGTCTCAGGTGGGCTCGCGCATGACTGGCTAAAGCCTTTCGATTCTCAAAGTAGAAACCACACAGCTCACAACTGGGGTCTGGAAAACATAGGGTAGTAGTAAACGGAGCATCTTTATTACAGGTTAATGACATGAATGAGGTGGAATTTAGCTACTACAACTCACCCTGGTGTGCAGGCTTGTCCGGGGAAGGTTTCCTTTTGAGGGAGAAGTCTTGTGGAAGGGCTGAGAAAGTCTTAAGCCGGTGTGGTGATGAGTGGGCAGTCTCCAATGATTTGGCCTCCTCTGATAAAGGCCTCTTCCCCAAAGGGGACACCCTGAAAAGCTTCCCTGCAGATGGAATAGAAGAGGAGTTCCCCAAGCCCTGCTTCTGGTACCTTGAAACTGACTGCAGCAAGCTGAGTGGAGATTTACGAAACTTGGAGGACTGGTAACCTGACAACCCCAATCCCTCTGTTGTTCTGGCACTGCTGGCATTTTCCCACAAGGGACTGTTAGCTCCTTGACTCGACTCTTTCTTGATTCCATGGTCTGAATGAGAAGAACCTCCTATGCCTCTCTTATGCATTACTTCCCTCAAGGTGTCGATGGGCGAGCCATTTACGGACCACTCCGTAATACCCATTTGACGGAGATGGGAGCGTGCATGGCTTGAGAGGCCTTTACGATTCTCAAAGTACTCCCCGCAGAACTCACAGCGGATGTCTCTTGTGGGTTCCACCTCATGGGCCATCGCTAAAGACACAGAGTTGTAATAGAAAATGTATTATTACACAGATTTGATCTATTTAATATATATTTTCTGTGTGATTTATCAGGGAATAACATTACTCAAGATACCCAAGTTGAGGGGGAAGACATTGTCAGAGCTACTCCAGCCAGAGTTTAGAGACTCAGTGGAAAAACTTCCAGATCTCCCCACCATTGATGGAGCAGTGACCTCCAGCTGAACTGGCTCAGGTTTCAGCTTAAGAATCAGGCCACCTGAAGGTGTAGGAGGACCCGAGCTGGATTTGGACACCACAGACTGTGGAGGACTGGAGGGACGGGCGAAGGCGAAGGGTAATCGACCCAGGAGAGTACCCGATGGAGACGAGGAAGATGACAGAGGAGAACAAGGAGGTCCCGGAGAGGACGGAGGTGGAGTTTTGAGAGGTTTTAGAGGAAGGGCACAAGGCAAGCCCCGCCTTGTGATGACCTCCCGCAGGGTGTCAATGGGTGACCCGTTGACGGACCACTCAGTAATACCCATCTGGCGCAAGTGGGAGCGGGCATGGCTGGAAAGTCCTTTGCGGTTCTCAAAGTACTCACCGCAGAATTCACAGCCTATTTCCTTTGGAGGTTCATCTAATAAATTAGAAAAAATGATTTTTTAAAATGCATTTAACAGGAAAAGAATACAGGTCTTGTTTTATCTGAACAGTTGATCACATATCACTCACTGTGTGGAAGGGCCATAAGTTCCCCACTACTGAGACGAAAGACCTGCATGGAAGAGGTCTTGAGACGCTTGGCAAGTGGGCCGGATAAAGACGAGGTAGAGGTAGCTTTGGATGTTGACCCACCCCCAACTGTGGTCACTTTGTATAGGAGCGATGAAGAGGAAGAGGAGGAGAGCGTTAGTAGAGGTTGCTTTGGAGAAGGAAGAGTTGTGGTGAGGCCTCGTTGTTCCGTGTGGCTGTCAAGTTGAAATGTGCTGGCTTTGTGCTTGAAGTCATCAGTATCAATGAGCTGGTTTAAGAGGTCAATGGGAGAGCCCTTAGACTCGGAGTATTCTACACCAAAGTGTCGCAGGTGGGCACGCGCGTGGCTGGATAAACCTTTTCGAGTCTCAAACCAGGCGCCACACAGCTGACAAACAATGTCCTTATCTGGGTCTACTTCTAATGCTAAATGAGAGAAAAAGAGTTAAACTGAAAACAGAAAAACAATAAACAGATAGCAGATACAAAGTTTCAGCCAAGGCAATGATACTTACTGAGGTTTAGAGGAGCATCGCTCTCCTGCGGGGCCCAGAGGGGTTTGGCAATGGTGGGCGTGGCCGAGAGATTCGGGGTCAAGCTTTTTATTCCCCCAGCCTTGTGCTCGGGGGAGCGCAAGGGGGAAGACACAGGCAGTAGAGAGGAAATGGGGGCTTTCTTCACTACTGATAAAGGGGAGCCAGAGTGCGATGGAGCTGGAGAGGCACTGGAAGGTGTGGATGTAGGGGAGGAAGAGCACAGCGGGACTGCTTTTGCTGCTTTAGCCAGGATGGAGAGAGGAATGGGCTTCTCGTCTAAGTCCATGTCGTCTTGCTCCTCATCTTTCAGGGGAGTATGGGGGGAGTGGTCGAGCGGTTGCAGATAGGAAGGGCTTATCTTGTCGTCTATGTCGCGGTCCTTAGCAATTTGGTAAAGGAGGTCAATTGGTTCCTCCTTGCTCTCTGAGACGGTGATACCCAGCTGGCGCAGGTGAGAGCGGGCGTGGCTGGAGAGTCCACGCCTGCTCTCGAACTCAGAGTCGCACACCTCACACTTCAAGTTGTGGACTACAAAAACAGAAAAAAACAGCTGCTTAAACATCCAAGAAAAACTTGACAATGTCAAAACGCATAGCGGTCACAGATTCTGACCCTGGGAATACCAACAACAGCAGGTTTATATGCAGGTCACAGTTACTTCATAAGACACATCACCCCACTTCACCTTGCTGTCTTGAAGTCTGCAGCAACACCGACACAGAGGTGTTCTCCTTTATAGGCTCTTAACACATTTTGTCTGCCTCCCTGGATGTCCCTCTGGGCAACATACTTTGCTGTAGTGTGGCCACATCTCAACAGTGACCTGAGGTCAGTTTCACAAAGCCTCAGCTCAAGCAAATCCAATTCACGGTCAACACTATGGGGTCAGCACACCCACAATCTCTCCCTCACCCTTAGTGTCTGCATCTTCCTCCGGAGAGAGGCTGTCTGCATTCCCGCTGGAGTTCAAACCATCCAGACCTGAAAGCTGCACATCATCATCATCCTCTTCCTCGGCTGCTTCCTCTTCATCCCCTAAAGAGCGAGAAAAAACGTGATAGATAAAACTACAAGCTATTAACTAAGACAGTCTTGTTAAACAAAGATAACTCCTGTGAGCATGTTGCCTGCAATTCTTTAGTCCGTGTTATCAGCAGCGCGTATGACGACTTCAGTAAGAAAATGCATAAAAATAATCACATAATGAATCACTCAGTTAAAAAAATGGGAAGAAAAACGACAAGCAATAACTAAGCTACCGAGTGAATCAAACATTGCAGTCTTGGTTCCCCGCAGTCTGGCATTCCTGGGACAAAAGTGCCATTTTCTGCGACAAATCGCTAAATCAAATGAGACGTGGAGACAGACAATGCTTTTTGTCTGGTGGGCGGCTCTGCGCTTGTCAGTTCATCTCCTGACTGTAAAAGAGAGCCGATGTGACACCTCGGAGCGCAGCGTTATAACACCATGTATCATAAAGGAGACTATGCCAAATGAGCTCAGTATTTATAGGAAACAAAAGGGAAAAAACAGAGTGTAAGAGTAGAATTATGACTGTATCCAAAGAAACCAGCGAAGCGAGCCGAGACTTGCAAGTAAAAAAAGTAACACTTCCGATTGTACTTGGTTAATCCAGTTAAGTTGTTAAAAGATGACCGATTACCGCCACTTATTGGTCCTCAAAGTGTTAGAGTTTGCTTCCCCCACGCGCTGTGTGTCTAACAATTTATTTTAAAACATGCATGTTTCCACTTTGAGAGCACAGCGTGTCCTCTATCAAAACTCAAAGCGGAGTAAAAATGGCGAGGATTGGGCAACTGGAGGTAATTTTTACAGACCCTGCGGTGCTGGAAACGCTGGACGTCATTCAAGACGCGTGCGTGAGATTTTTTTTTCTTTTTTCTTAGAGCTTACAAACTGTTAACATTTTTTGTACAACTGCGAGGGCAGAACAATCCCCCTCCCTTCATGAACCTTTTCCAAACAGAAACAATGACGCGCTTTATGACAGGCATGTCACGGGCTACCTGCGCGACATTGACTCTTCTTTTCACGTTTTAACGTGTCCTCGGGCCATAAATACTTTTCTCTTTTATTCTTTAATGGCTGTTGTCTGGCTACAATGTGCCTGAAGATGCGGAGCGTCAGACGTGCAGTGCGACGTCGGCGTTATGACTCGGGGGGGAAGGGGGGGGGGGGGACGCGGTGCACGGGAATCACAGCGCGCGGTAACTCACCGGTCCGCAGTGCATCGGACTCCCGGCAGCTGAAGCCAGACAGTTTTTCCGCTATTGTTTGGGTCTGCGGGGAGGTGGAAGCAGCCATTTTACCCCCATATGCACCACCAAGCTAAGGCGTGACCAATCGAGCTGTGGAGGCGGAGGTGGGGATAAATGCACCCGAGTGCCACATCAACCGTGGGCATCAAGGGATACTCTCTTTCTCTCTTTAACAACCCTCTCTTCCTCCCCCCTCTCTCCACACACACACACACACACACAAACACACACACAATTTCTTCTTGAGGATAATTTTATGTGAATACTGTCATATTCTTGTGTTAATTTCATTTTTGCGTTTTAGCCTTTCTCTTTATTTCAGTGCCAACTTTGACAGGGTCACTCGATAAACACACAACCAGTCACTTTTCTCCCATATCATATAGAAAATAAGGAAAACTTACCTTCTAGGGTGTCGTTGTCTTCTTCTTTCTTCCAGTCTTGATGCGACACCAAAGCCAGTTTATCAGACTCGGAAGCAGACAGAGGCCTTTCACTTGTCTCCCCCTCCAGCTTCACCTCTATAATTTCTTCTGCCTCTGAAATTTCATCCTCCTCTTCCTCATCAGCATCCTCTTCCTCCAGAGAGCTGCCAGGACTCTTTGGAGGAGCGGTGGGAATTACCAGGTCTGGCCTTCTGGAGAAAAGTTCCCTCAGAATGTGGATGGGCGAGATCGTGACATCCCAGTTTGTGATCCCAAAGTCACGGAGGTGGGCTCGTGCGTGGCTGGACAGGCCGGCCCGGGTGTCAAAGCCGGCGCTGCAGAACTCGCAGTGCATCACACTAAAGGTGTCCGGATCAAAGTTGGCAACTAGAGAGAGAAGAGGCAATGCGCGAGGAGGTTTAGCAAAGGCGACTTAATAATGACTTACCAGCCATGAGCAGTTTACTTTAGTTGGACATGCAAAAAGGGATCCACTGGTTGTCATGGGAGATTAACTGGTATTATTAAACCCACTGGATGAGTTTAAGCTAAACTTTTAGGGCATTCAGACTAAAACAGCCCCACCTGAACAGTTGATACAGTTGAATTTACTGGTAACACATTAAAATACAATATAAAAAGAAACACAACATGGTCAACTGGGATTAGTTTATAGCATATTTCAGTGATCCAAGCACATCTAAATGATAAATGGCGTTCACTTATATTCGCTTTATTTTCATGTCTCGATGACCAAAGCGCTTTACAGATCCTGCTATCCACCCATTCACACACACATTCACACACTGCTGGCAGCAGAGCTGCACTACACCTGTTCTACAGCCGCCACACAAACTAAACAGCTCAAACATATTTTCTGACTAATAATCCCATTTCATGTCTGTTTCATCAATGCAGACTGAATATCCTGCAAGTACAAAATGGTCCAAATTATTCTGCATGTAAGATTTCAGTTAAACATTTAGGATTTACTTTTTTATTACAATTATTTTTTGTATTTTCTGCTGTCTGTTTTTATCCTGTATAACAACCTCACACAGGTTTAATCATTAGTTTTACAGGTGAGCTTCATTAAACAGGAACCATTTAGAGGCTGTGCCGCATTATTTAGTAAGTTACAGTTTCCCCACAGTCTATGGGAAAAGAAGGATCTTTCTGCAAATGAAAAAAGATGAAAACTTAAATGAGATCATTACACTTTTAAAATGATGAATTAAACAAGGCCTATGCCGTCTAAAAGCGACGGCTAGAGGTATATCCCCAAACGCCCCAATCCTCAAATAGACACAATACAATAATATCAAGCCGCACATGTAATACCCTGTAACTATATTAACAAGTCATCAATCATATTTATTCATTGAGCCTCACTAAACTACTTAATAATGAAGAAAGTAGACTGTATACATTAACTAATTAGAATATGAACCAGGCAGGTATGATGTTATAACAACCTGTCATCTGCACTTGAATTGAGGTTAATCTAACAAATAGTTACAAAGATATGGTCAAGACGATTATTTTTCAGTCAGAAAGCTCCACCTGGTGTCTAAACTTTGAACCAACCCGGTATGACATCAAGACAGGATGCATCATGAGGTCATGACCTTTTATTTGCACTTCATTTGAGGTCAATGAGACAAATAGTTCCAGAGATATGGCTAAAAGTATGACTTTCACCTGGTGTGGCAACCATAAATCCCACAATCATGAAATGCAATACAGGGTGCCCCCTTGGGGACATAAACAGGTATATGGGGTGAATCCTGTCCTGATAAAATTTATAAAATGCATCATATTAACCAAGCAGCTGTTTAAAAGCTACTGATGAGAAGCAAGCAGGTGAATTTTGACCTCCAGGCTGCATTTGGACGACCTGTAGCCAATGTTCACATAGAAACAGTTGCAGTGAGGCGTTAGGCTCTTTCAGAGGTTCACCTGAAAATGCTCTTCGTTTGGTATCAGAGCTTCCATTTTAGCCTAATGTAGCCACTATAAACAGTTTGTGCATTATTCAGTGTATTTATAAAATACTTTTATTCAATTTATTCATATAATCTTTATTTTGATGTTTTTTGTTAAACTAGTTACCACAAATTTTTAAATGAATCACTTAAACACCTGAACACAGAAAGCAACAAAGAAAGTACTTTATCCCAGCCTCCCTACTTGGTCTGTACCACCACACTCCGTTCCAAGTGTACCCCTTCCTTCTATCTCATAATGGTACAAATCTAGTCTTCCCTCACTTGTGATTGGCCGCAAAGTGATCTTGCCAATTAAAGAAAAGAAGATTGAGCAGACAGGAGTCGGCTCTTCTCGTTCACTATAGAGAACCAGCTCTTAGAGCCGGCTCATTCACGAATCACTATTAGAGATGCAGAAAAACATGTTTTTGCTTTTCTTGACTGACATGCTTCAGTGGATGGCCCTAACGGATGAAGTTCTGGATTATTATCGGGTAGCCACCACGCCCTAATGCATGATTTTTGGGCTGTAATGATGGCGAGTGAGATGGGAGACCCCTTTAGGGATCCTGAGTGAGTCAACATGACTTCTACAACAAACTATTAGTTTCTAACATAGCGTTCCCTGCTGAGGTTTAAAAGTGTCCATGAATATACCACAGTAGGAACGCACGACCAGCTTGCGATGGTGAGTCGAAGTAAAGACAAGTGACCATCCCATGCTTCAAAAATTTAAGGGAACCTTTAGCTGCTGTGACTATAAAAGAACAAAAACTCATTATGAGCATCGTCCCCACAACCCTATTAAGAATCTGCAAAGCATCTTTAAATGGAAGATCTATGATGGTGTCAACGGATCGACCTCCAAACAGCAACTTTTTAAGCAATTCTGGTCTCTACAGATGAGATTGAGGCAGAAACTATCCAAGTTCAATCAAAAGTTCAGTTAATTGGTATTGGTACACCTGTAATTGAAGGGAGACACCTGTAATGCCTACGTCACATCCACCCTGTTAATACAGGTCTTTTGATATAATATGTGACCAAACCTCAACGACACAGACCCCTATTTTAAAATTTTGCGTACTTTATTCAACGATTAGCCAATAGCCTTATGTGAAATGAATAATTCATAGCGGAGTTTCAAACCTGCACTGCAACTCTGCTAACAGGGTGTCGCCTAACTGTAAGTTAAGCAGGCCATCTCAAACTCTATCTTCCCAAAAAACATGGACTCATGCAGCCAGCATCACCCCTAAAGGATGTCTCAGAGGTTAAGTCAAGAATCTAAACACGTTCATTAAAAGATTTCAGGAGTAATGTGAATGCTAAAAGTAACAATGCATTGCAGAAAATCATTAGCTGGAATCTTTTTGTTTTCATTCCCGCTGCACTGAATATTGACTTAATGCTGCTGCTACACAATCTTGGTTTGACTTTTCTCATGTAATCTGAATAATTTATACACCAGAGATTAACGTCGTGATAGTCCTGACCTTCAGTTGGGCAATGACCGCTTTTCTTTACTTATAATAAAAAGCATGCAACAGACTGCAAGAAAGTCCGATTTGGTTAAGAAAAGTCAGAACACAACCTCCTGGGAATCACTTATCATTCCAAGCATCTTCCCCCCTCCGAAACATTGGAAAAACACATCATAAGCATCCACACAGAAACACAAGCAACAAGCCACTGACCTTTTTTCTTCTTCTTCTGATAGGAGAACTTCTTCTCAATGGCATTGACTTCCTCGGGTGATATGAAGTGACGCACGTTGTAGCTAACGCCGACTCGGTTCAGGTGGCCTCTCACGTGATTGGCAAGCCCGATTCCATTATGAAATCGATCGGGGCAGTAGGGGCATTTCCTCTCCACGCTCTTCGGCAGTTCAGAGTCATCATCCATCTCATCTTTGTCTTCGTCCAAGATGCCCTCTGACAGGAAACATCGCACATGTTCCTCATCAATGCCGTCGTTGTCATCGTCGCTGTCAGTTTGTGCCGGAGCAGTGGTAACCCTGCTGCTCCTCCTCAAGAAGAAAACCTTTCTCTCTTTTTCCATCGCCGGCCTGTTTTCTACCCTCACACCCTTCTTGGCCGGTGGCGACGATGCCAAGTCATGCTGTCGTGAAGAGTCATCTATCAAGAAGTGAAACTGAATGAATTCACTCCTGAATGAGACATATTAACCATCAAATTCAAATCAGACTGAAACATGACCAAAACAAACCTTAAGTTTACTCTAATAGCACTAATTAAACCATCAGACACTTTCAGTTTTTTCAGTTTTTCATTATTTAAAAAAAAAAAACGCTTCACTCCTTTAATGGGTGCGACTCAGCATTTTTATTTCATTCCTTATGCATGATGTAGAACTGTAATAATCCATAAAGCTGACATACTGAGGGGTGTTCAAGCCAGAAACCTTCTCTGACTAATGTAATTCTACTGCGTAATTACATAGTTAGAAACATGGCAGCAACCTGCAGGGGTTTGATAGGGCACCCCCCCAGTGAGCCCCTCTGGACACACAGGTGGTGATTTGAATGGGTCTAATCTATTTCTTAAATTGTGGGGTTAAACTTTGAGTTTGACACATAGACTGTATATATAATTAATGGACAGAGCGTACGTCACCCATAGGTTTATGAAGAGCGGATTTAAAGCCCATTGGCGGGTCCTACTATCGCCATCAGGGGCCAACAGGTAGCATGCAGCTGCAACCAGTGATAGCGGTAATTGCCCTTCTGACACATATCAATCAAAAGGACACGCCGCTAAATTCAAGATTAGAAGTGGAAACAGAAAAAACAGCTGCAATAGTCTGATGACCAGCACTGGCTTTTATCCTCTTCTTCTGAGAGCCCCACAGGAGACATGGTGGGTATTTTTTTCTTTTGCATTTCCTCGGACAAACACTGATTGCATGTTTATGAAAGTGCACACAGCCCGTTAAAGACATTTTGCTCAGTTTCTTTAGATGTTTGTGGTCTGCATCTCTCCTTATAATACACCTGACATTATGTCCATGTTAACACAGGAAGTATGTTGTAGAGCTTTAATGGATTAATTAGGATACAAGACCAATACGTTTGTTGTAATTAATGGTACCAAGCTGCTTTATGTTGCTTTATGCTTGAGATTTAGCCTATTTATGATTTCTTACATTCATTTTAATTTCCATTCATTTTCATGACTGAGTTATGTAACTGCTCAGTAGAACGCTGTTTATTATTGATAATCAATACGTTTTGTCTTCCTCAGAAACATCTGACTGCTGTGACGTTGATCAGCTGTTTTCATAGTAGATTCGCTTTTTAGGCCTAAAGTCATTGAAGAGACATTTAAACAACAGAGATTAACTAAAGAAGAAATCCAAACACAAATCAGGAAACAAGTCAAGAACAACAGCGATGAGGAAGCTTTTGTTATCACACAGAATCCATCAGGTGGCGAGCTCAACCTGGCGGATCCGTCACGTCCATCAGATTCACCGAGTAACAGCTGATCAATGACAGACGATGCTTCTGATGAAGAGTGTGGACAAAACAGGTTTGTAAAAATGCTGCTTCATCCATTCTCTTTTCAAACCTTGCTGTAATGTTTGCTATGAACTATGTGTAGGTTTGAAATAAACAATATAAGCATACTTCCTGTGTTGATGGACATGGACGTAATATCAGGTGTGTGTTATGTTGACTTGATGCTAAAAGCGGATTTGCTTGTCACAGCGCTCGTCTGGTCTGCTGACAGTTTCTTTTGGTAATTACTGTCATTTAATACAGGTTTTTGTTCGGAAAGTTTCTCATGAGAAAAATGAGGTGCGGTGATATATTAATAAATCATTCAGATTTGAATGAGTCAGGGATGCAGGCGCATACCGAGCATGATCACAGGTTATTAACTTTCTCCTGACTTTAGTTCTAAATACTAAAAATAATATTCATAATAAATAAGAAAAAGAACAACATTTTTTTCCCTTTCTTTTGTAAAATTTGTAAATACCAGGAAGTGTATGGACATCATGACTATTTCAGTTTCACCATTTACCATTAATTAAACGCCACCATAACTTAATCGTGACTTTTCTCCACCGTTACAACAGCGGATTGTCACGACTTGTGCGCAAAACAAACAGACAAATAAAAAAAAATCTATATGAATCAAAACTGTCACAATGAAACGAAAATATTAACTTGATTTGATGGCAGCAGTGGGTTTACTCAGCTTATAGAAGTGAAAAACTAAATAACACATTAAAAGATGTTGAAATTGTTTTACTTTTATTTTTTTTTTAATCTCCTGAAGTAAACTGCTTTAAATCTAAAACCCTCCGTTTTTCACTCTCACAACCGTAACTTCACTTTTAACCTCTGCTGGTTGGTTTTGTGGGTTTTTGTGCAAAGCAGTGATCAGCTCCAAACCACAGACACAGTTAGCAATCAGCTGGAAGAAAAAATAATAAGACACTAAAAAGTCACACATTTGCTTTGGGGGTGGGAGCAAAAAGTTTACCGTTCATCCCGTATGGAAAACCTTTTGACTGAAAATGGCCGTTTATCATAGTTAATGGCTGTTAATGTCTGATTTACCTGAGCGAATAGCTGCAAGCCTCCTATTGATTAATTGCTGCATAGGTGATTATTATTATTATTCAGCTGGGAAGAAGTTGTTTAATCTCAACTAATGCAATGAGTAGCTTCTCCAGTCATATTGACAGAAAGATCTCGTGGTTGTGGAAAGACTGTTAGTCCACCCTTCATATGGCCGAGCCATCAGGGAAGAAGCATCCTCCCTGTCGGCATGGCCAGATTCCAAGATGACAATACATGAGATTTGTCAAGCTCAAATTGGGAAAAACTGTGAAAACGTTTCAGCTTTACTTGAGGTTTTTTTTTAAGTGGGTGTTTTGTTGTGTAAATTTAATATATTAGCTTAATTACCCGACTATAAGGCTCCTAAACTGATGTCATTCTGACTTTAGTAAACCATCTGCAAGGCCAGCGTCCTTCCATCAGGAAAATGTTTAGACAAGACCTCGGTTTTGTTTGTCATATCATAAGAACAGGCTCGAGACTGACGCACACAACCAAAGTCTTCAAACAAAGGTGTCTCTAAGTGACCGGGAAAAATAGCCTCGGACAGAGATCTGAAGACAGATCTCTGGAGGGATTCTCCCCGGGTTATAACCTTGTATCATGTCTGTATTTTTTGAGATATATAGGTATTGCGCAATTCTAAAGGTAATGGACATTCAGTGTCACCTACATACCACAGACTCGTAGCACCACTACGCAGCCCATTCCATTCATTACTAACCAGTCTGTGGTCAAACATGTCTCACGCATGTTCTATTAGAGAGATCAGATCACATTGGATTTGCTCTACTAATGAATACAAACCAATCTTTTGTTGCATCCAATGGATCTTAATTAAAAAACAATAAAACAAGAATATAAAGCTCAAGCAAGCAGACAAGAGGAAGAATATGGGTTCATTCTGAAACTGAATTAAAGAAAAGAAAAATACTTTTATTTTCTGAGGAAAACTACATGTAGCAGTAGGTTTGTGGGCTATTATTTTCTACATCTTTGTGTCTTGTAGGCTCATGAAGAAACCTCTGATTGAAGATGTTTCCTCACTGTGTCATTTAGATGATCAGAATATCCATTAATGTTTAGAAGCTTGTGCAACGTCTGATCAATGCCCAGCAGAGTTAAATTTCTTAATGTTAAAATATAAAATGGCATAGAACTTGTTGGTTAATAGCGCTTCGACGGTGTTGTTTCGCTTTACCGTCAACATGTATGACTTAAAAGCACACCAGGACCTTTTTCTTTGAGCTTTCTGCTAAATTTATTGTCTTAATCTTGTCATTCATTGAGGAAGAGTTCAGAAATGTTCCTGCAGTCATGTCACCGTGAAGCACATCGTACTGCTTTCACTGTATGCCATTGTGTCTTTGTTAGCGCTTTGAGCTAACACATTTCATTAGCCAACAGCATCACATTTCTTATCAGAGAAAGTGGTTGCAACAAAAGTTTTTTCAAATTTTCTTTTTCACAGCATGTCTCCTGCTTGGATTCTTATTGTTTAACTTATGTTGGATCTGATGCCATTTCACTCATTTGGTTTTAGACATAAACAACTCTTCCATTACCATTGATACTCATCGTTACTGATCTTGAATCATGTCTAATGTAAAAGCAGAATTTATTTAGCAGCACAGCTTCTGAACCAGCATGAGAAAATCTCATAACTCTGGTTTGTCGTCAGAAAAGTGTTAAGTATAACTACAGAATGATCAGAACTATGAGGATTGTGGTCACCTTGCAGAGTATTCTGTATGAAGAAAAGTACCTTCTTATAGTTTTCCTGTTGTATATCATCAGCGTCTGCAGTTTTGTGAACGTTAGCATTTATCCATTTTCCCCAGATTGTGTTTTATTTTTTACCCTCAACACTCCGTGAGCGCAATAATTTGAACAGTTTTCACAATTCTAATATGATACTTGGTATACCTGTTTAGGTCACCGAGGGGACGACCTTTATGCACAAAAAAAAATCAGCTTTTTGGCTATATCTGGAACTATTTCTCTCATTGACCTCAAATCAAGTGCAAATAAAAGGTCATGACCTTAGGATGCATCCTGTCCTGATGTCATACAGGGCTGGTTCAAAGGATTGGAGAATTGGGGGCATTCGGGGATATACTAGCCATCACTTCCGATGGCATAAGCCTTGTTTTTCCAGGGAATGTGTCCAATCGTGTGGTGGCTGGGTAAAAATATAGAAGCTCAGCAGGAATATATCCTTATTATTTTTTCATTTTAGGCTTTTATTTTTTGTTTTTGGCTCTAAAAAGCTTTACTGGTCAGCTGCTAAATAAAAAAAGGGGGGTCAGAGTTGGAGGGTGTGACCTGCAGCAATTCTATTGCATTTCTATTTATATTCCTCAAAACGACATCTGGCCAAAACATGAAGAAAAAAAACCTTAGTTCATTGATTGGTCAAGATCGAAAAGGGCTCGTAAACCTCAAGTAAACAACGTAGCAACGAGTGTATTCAATCTTGGGATTTACATGTTTATTTTGGTGTTTAAATCTAATGACTTTACAATAAGAATCTGTCCAGAGCGAGGAGCTGGACAGGGCGTGAGCATTCTTGTTTCTCTACATTATGTCTTCTTTTGGTTCACTGGAAGTTCTGTTCGCTTTCACACTGTAAGCAAACTGAACCACGGTTCCTTTGTAAGTCAGTCGCAGAGGCATTTGGAAGCACATCAGTGTTGCTCACCTATTTGAGCAAACATTGAGTACAAAGTGGAGCCAGTGAGAAAGGTGACAGAACGTTCTCATTGTTGGCTTCATACACAGCAAGCCTTCTGTTCCAGCATTACACCCGCAACAGAAACCACGCAACTCAGATATGCGGTAGACATGATTGAGGTTTACATGTCTCACTCTTCAGCGACTCTTAGGTTGTGGAAAATTCTGCGAGCTGGAACCAGTTTGAACCGTAGTAATTATTATGGGTGTAAGCCACAAGCTTGATCACGTGTGCTTGTTGTTCCAACACATTGATGTTTTGCAAATAAAAGTGAATACTTAAAGTCTGACATGAACACCTGGACCTTCCCACTCACCAGTTTTGTGCTGGGCTCTGATGTGCAGCTTCCCTCCCGCAGGTGAGTTTGCCTCACTACTCTGACCATCCTCCTTCTCTTCTCCCACAGGCAGCCTGTCATCCTCCATCTCCTGATTGACTTTGGGCAGATCGGTCCAAACCTTCCCTCGTGTGCCGGATCTCCTGCTCCCTGCATGTTTGAAGACACCTGGGCTCGTGGGCGGAGCCACAGCACTTCCTGGCGGCGTGTTGTCCTCAGAGGCAGTGACTCCTTGCTGGTTTTCATCTTCAGCCGCATCAGGCAGCGAGTCAGGAAGACGTTCAGTAGTTTGGGGGGTTTTTGAAACTTGTTTATTCGCAGATCGTGAGGACCGGCCGCGCTGATTCTCCTCCCCGCTGATGGAGGCCTGTCCTGGGTGAACAAGTGTCTGGTGCTCTTTCAGTATGGCTTGACTTGAGGTCAGGAAGGCACAGTGACCACAGGCCAGGGAAGTGGACGCCAAAGCCGATGAGTCAGGCTGACGAGCAAGTTTTTTTCTGTTGTGGGTTTTGGAGTGATTAGTCAGTGCCTGTGGTGTTCTTGTGCTGAAGTTACACTCTGAGCAGACAAAGCGGCGGCGATAGCCAGAGCCAGATCGGGACTGAGTAATTCGAGCTGGATTTGGAGGAGTTGTGTGTAAATCGACGGCTGCTTGGCCGCCGTCTGGTGTTGAAACGGCGTCTGGAGATAAAGGAGATGTGACTATTTCTGGGTCTGACATTTGGCCTTGATTCGAGACCAGGCCTGTATATTTTGCAACATTTGGGTCAAGACGTGCATGCTTCACTGCTGTCTGCATCTCTTTTGCTTTTCCATTTTCATTCAGCTTCTGAATCTCCTCCAGGATCTTCAGCCGGGACTCTTGGTGCCGTCTGCGGTGGTCTGCCAGCAACAGACGGCTCGGCAGGTTCCATCCACACTCGTTACACCGAAAGCGATGGCCTTTTCCCGAGCGCCTGCCACCGCCCACACCGCTCTGACGGTGCTCCGACATGTGCTCCTGCAGGTGATCCTGCTTTTTAAAGTAGATGCTACACTCGACACAGGTGAAAATGTCATTACTCGGCTCCGTTCCATCTCCTTCCTCCTCTTGGTCCCTTTTCCCAACTTTGTCTCTGAACTTTATCGTCTCAACAGTTTCGTCTCCAAAACCAACCTCCTCAAAATCATAAACCCCTTCCCCTGGATTCCTCTTTGCATCCTCAGTGGTTTTAGCTTTCGCTAACATGCCCGCTTCAGCTGATGTGCGTTTCGAGGCACCAAGTCCAGAGAAGGGCCTGAGCAGCACCCTCTTCTTCCTGGACCGCTGGATAAATGTGCAATGAGCCCACGGAGCAGGAGGAGGACTCTCTGGGTCTGAGTCACCGGGGAAGGTGTACACGTCTCTCTCTGGCTCCTTGGTTTCGTTTCCTTTGGGCCTTGTCTCCTTCTCACCGCGTACTGCCTCCTCCTCCTCCACTTGGCACCCCTCCTTTGGTTTTACTTTAGACAGAAACAGCTCGGCCCCCTCAGATACATTCCAGACGTTGCTGTCTGCCACTGAAAAAAAGGAATTCTGTATGAAGTCAGAGACAACAAGAGAGGTATCAAATGAGCAGGCCGATCCGGTTTCGTCCTCATGGTACTTACAGTCTGTTTGGCCAAGCTGAGATGTATTTGGCTCCTCTGTCTTTGTGCTCTCCCTGTTGTCACTGCGCCCCCCCACACAGGCAGTTGTGTCAGTCTTACTATGGAAGTGCTGCAGCTTTTCAGGTTTTTGGTCATCTGTGTCACCAAGCCTGTAGGAAGGGAGGACATTATGTGCTTAAAGCGGGCTAAAGAAGTGGATCCAGGATGTCCAGATGTGAGGGCCTTTCAGACACTACAGAAATGAGGAAATACTTCCAGATAAGGAACCAAATATTCACAGTTCAACAAACACGCCTGCAGGATACATCATACATGCCCAATCTGAGGATATAGATGGCTTGTTTGCCGTTTGTGGGTAATATTATGCTGAAATCAGGGTTCTTACACTTTTTCCCCCGTGATTTTCCATGACTTCTCCAAAACATTTTATAGAATTTTCATGACCAAGAAAAACTGGTTGTCATGACATTATGTAAGATAGAGAGCCTAAATCTTACCCCTTCTGGTAGGGCCCATGGGACGTAAGCATTAATCTCTAAAAAATAGACACAATAGGGGGTAAAATATATGTTTGGTCCTGTGTTCTTTAGAGGTCAGTGCTTTGGGTCCTACAGGAAAAATTGTGACTTAAGCTGTAAAACCAAAAAAACAAAAAAAAAACAAAACGGCACTCTTCAGTACATTTTCTCACATTTTAATTTCAGAATATGCAATATGAAAACTTTTAGACGCCAGTCTCCTCTACACGTGTGGGCATGCCTGCAGTCCAAAGGCACATCGCTCTGCCAGACTGAGTTAACTTTTTTCACCCACTAAAATATAGAAACGGTCCATTGCAATTTGCATTTTATTCCGGCACTTCCATTTTAGGTGGATATTTGATGAAACATTATATTTCCATGACTTTTCCAAAACCTCTAACAAAATAAATATTTTCAATAACTTTTCCAGGGCCTGGAAATTGTACTTTTAAATTTCATAACTTTTCCAGGTTTTTCATGAACGCAAACACCGTGTGAAATTAACACACATCTCTCCATAAAACGGACCAGTGAGGAGCCAGAGCTACCCATCTATACCTGCGTAGACTAATGCAGCATCGCAGGGGGGCTGCGGCCCGTCCCAGTGACTACTACACCATCAACTTTCTGCTCCTGCATCTCTATTATAGTATTTAGACGATTTTACCTACGATCACTCAGATTTAGTGTCTGAGGCAAAAAGAGATGAGACACTTCACATTTGAGACAACAGATTGACGTGTTAGTGCTTCAATCCTTTACTAAGAAGCTTAGCACACACTATGCTCACGACAGAACTGGTTGAAGGTGAAGGACTCTTTATTCTGCTCATTGTAAAGACAAGAAGTCGTGCAGAAGTTAAAGCAGCGCACAGTCCGTGGAGATGACGCTTCACATTTATCAAATGCTAATTGGCCGTTAGCTCAGTCTGTTTTTATAAAAGATGATATTCAAGCATAATGGAACAGTTATGTTTTACTTTGTCCACAGAAATTGTGAAGGTCTATTGAGAATGCTGAGATGGGTGTAGCGATCATGTAAGGACTGCTCTCCTTTTGTCTACTGAAACTGTTGCCTAGTTACTGTAGTTTTTCTTTTGTTCTGCAAATATTCTGGAGAAAGAAAAAGGAGAAGAGGATAATCCAACCTTCTTTTCTTGTCCGTTTATTAAAACGACTAAATTCCAGCTTCATGCAAATACACTCAGCTGTGGGTTTGTAGTCCCTGCAGCTGGTTTTATAAGTTGCCATTATTGATAATGAATGTGGTTTTTTTTAGTTTGCAGTAAACATATGTTTACCATTTAGCTCTGAAGATTAGAAATAGATTGAAATATTATTTTTAGGGCTGATCCTATGGTTTTACATTTAGAAACAGTGTCCCGAAGCTGCATAGAAAAAAAATTCTTGGAAAAAGGAAGAAAACAGCACAACTAATACCTGCACTCAGCTAGTAGCAGTGTGTGTGCAGGCAGAGTGTTTAGTGCCTACACTAGGCAGGAAGGAAAATATGGAATCATTTTAAAATTAAAAAGGTACTTTACTGCTACTGAATCATTTAGCTAGTTTTACAAGTTTTTTAATGGTGTTTTAAGATCTTGAGTTTGTCAGACTTGTTAGTTAATTAATGTTATTATTGTTGGTGAGTCTGTTAAAGTTTATGGCTGCCCACCTAGCTTACCCAAGAGCTCACAGTACGTGCTTTACTATTAGCTAAGTGTCTGTAAAACTCCAGCAAAGAACCTGCAAAAGTAAAAGGACCTCAAGAGTTCACTAGACGGTTGGACCCGCCTATTGGCTTCATTTTCGCTCTTCAGAAATTTATGGGTCACGTGACGTAGGCGCTGTCCAGTAATTTATACAGTCAACGGTCAATACACGTGACGACTGAAACTAGATCTGATTGGTTAGTTGATTTTATAAAACAGATGCTTTTTTTTCTTGGCAAAGTGGAATGAAAATAGCTTTCACCAACAAAAAAAGGTTAAAAAAACAACACAATAACATAATGTCCTCCTGCACCTTCTCCTCACCTGATTCCAGAAGAGGGAGATCCTGGGCTGTGAGCAGCCAGACCGTGAGGGTTAGATAAGTTCTGCTGCTCCTCCTCTGACACATCACAGCACACAAAACACACAACCACAGAAACATCACTGCACAGCTCAACAGTTAAAATCCACAGTGAGAGCTTCTGCTACATACCATGAGACTAAAGCAGACCCAAAGACATTCAGAACAAGAGGACAACAAATACACTGATCCATATTACTGCGTAGCGGCTAAATTCAGATCTACGACTAGCTTCGCTGAAGACGAACCATTTATCGTGCTACCCTGGAGGTGTGGGTGTGTGCAGCAGGTTCCATTGTACAATAAACCATTTGTTACCATCTAGAGTTTCTTTCTCTGAGTCAGAGTCCCAGCTGAGGGAGGAAGAAAAAGCCAAGGACTTGAATCTCATCTGTGCGCTCCTCCCCAACTCTGTGCTGGACTGGGGGCCCATATTCTGCTCCGAGCCCTCCTCTCCAGCCAGGTCCCAGGTGCATTTTGCAGACATCACACCATCTCTCAGAGTTGGAGAACATGAAGACTGAAGAATGGAAAGTAAGACGATTATGGATGGATTGTGAAAATGGCTTTAGAGATTGTAGTAAAGACAATCCTACCTCTGCAGCGTTGGCTTCTGTTGAGTTGAAGGGTGGGGGCCCATAGCTGGTCCCTGGGGTTAGAGGTTGCCCATCCGCCTCCATGATGTCCCCCGTCCCCAGAGAACCGTACGGAGTCCCACTGGTGAGCAGCTTTCCTACATCTCCTCCTGTGGAAAACATTGCCACATGAGCTCATATGGAAGTTTTTCACGCCGTTTAGACTTTAGACACTGCAGCACAATTTAAGTTTTTAGAAAAACATCCAAAACACACCAGGTTCAGGTCTCTTTTCACTTATTTTTTTCTTCACACCAGCAGTTCTCGGACTGTTTGACCTAATTTCACAGGTCTGGGCTTAAAGAATAAAATGGGGCGCTCAGATGGTTACATAAATAACTGGCCTTTATTTTCAGGCCCATGTCCTTTCTTTTCCTGCTGCCACTCTTAGAAAACAGCTGAAAAATGCCGGAGTGAGATGAAGGTGTCCCACGGTTGTGCTTGTGTGGGTTCAGAGGACGTGGCTGCCATCGATCCAGCCGCTGTCAGCTGATAAGAAGACCATCACATTCACGCAGGATGTCATTTAAACACCTTTCATATTGCAGATTCATATTTTCTCTCTGTTTTTTAGGACACTTACTCTCTGAAATCGGCCTGCTTCTCGGGTCGCAGTGAAAGGCTGTTTGTTTAAACACCGTCCGTCATAGTTTGGGAGCAGAGCTGCAGCTTTGCGGGCACGCGACGATCCTCGCAGGCGGCTTGGGCTGCTGCCATGGAGGGGGTCGCCCTCCTCTACCCGCTGCTCGGCTTTTTAGCTGGGATCCCTGGGAGATGCCAGGCGAAGGACTCCATGTTATTCAGCTTGCAGGCACGCCACGGCAGCCTACGTAAAACGTCGACGGGGAGGGCGAAGGGAAGAGTTTGGAGCAACCCACCGGGACCAGTTTAATGAGTAACAACTTTCCACAGCTGCTCCTTTTATCGCTTTTATTCATTCAAATGTGTCGATTCTGAGTGGAAACAAGCTTGTTTTGTTTAAAGCGGACAAATAAAGACAAGTCGTTTCTTTATTTGTTCATAGAGCTTTGTGGTGTTTACTTTTAAAAATACTTTTTCTCCATTAAAATGATTCGTGTTAATAAGTTAACTATTAAATGAGTGAAGACAGATTAAACAGTCAGCATTTTATCATGTGTATTACTTTTTGTAAGTAACTTGTTAGTTAAAATGCAGATTTATTCCATTGTGCTGCTATATTAACTGTGTTTTGTTTTGTTTAATAGTTTAATGTAAAATTATTCAAAATGTTTACGATCAATAAACACCTTAATGATTATTAGATATAGATATATATTCAGCGCCCCCGGGTGGCTGTTAGTGGAACTGCATCTCATTGTCGTTAAACTGTAGTGACTAAATAAACTCATAATATAATATAAAATTGTCAGAGCACGGAACATTTTTTCTTCTTTTGTCCAGTTTCGGTGAGTCTGTGCGAATTATAACCCAAGTTTTCTGTTCTTAGCTGACAGCAGTGGCACCCGGTGCAGTTTCTGCTTCAAGATTTGACATAAAATGAAATGAAAAATACTTCATACCACACGGAAGTAGAGTTTTTCTTTTTTTTTTTTTTTTTTTTTTGGATACAATAATAATTATTAATTATGGGTTTTTGTTCTTGAAGCTGATGGCTTCTGGATATATGTGTGTTCAGAGATTATCGGTGGATATTTGACTTCCTGTTGCCTCTATCATTTCCAACCAGTCTTCCCATTCTCCTCTGACATCAACAAGATATTTTGGTCCAAACAAATGCTGCTCACTGGATATTTTCTCTTCATTCTTCATAGTTGTTGTGAAAATCCTAGTAGATCAGCAGTTTCTGACATATTTAGATCAACAACCACAGCATGTCTAGCTAAATTTAGGTCTGATGGAGCAGCGTCTGCACAGATGAATCATGTTTCTGCTGTTTAACTTGCGATTGCTTTGTTGCATTTACTGATTGTGTTAACTATGAATTCTGTATCATCTCCGAGCACATGAAAAAGAAATCTTTCAATAAGTAAAGCTGTAACTTAAAGGTGACGGCTGTAAAAGAAGAATTTGGATAAGGGAATGGCCATTATTATGGTATTATATATATATATACATATATATATATATATATATATATATATATATATATATATATATATATATATATATATATAT
>JBAMHX010000023.1:5027152-5040662 GCA_037177515.1 Pseudomugil tenellus | reverse complement strand
GCTGCAGTCCGGACGTCATGCATCATCAGCTGGTGTGTGTGTGTGTGTGTGTGATATGTTATATATTTCGATTTTTTATCTTTTTGTCTGGCAATGTAACTATAATCATGTTTTATTTCTGATCAAAATGTTGTAAATGAATGTAACATATTGCTGTTAATCTTCAGTAACTGTATTAATCAAAAATTGAAAATCATTGTCTGCAAATGGAAATAAAATGTTGATAAAGGCTAAAATGAATTTCATGATTGTGTGCGGTGAATTAAATGTTTCCAAGAAAGAATCAGATTTTCAGTTTGCCACCAGTACATTTAAGCTGCAGCTTTAACACAGATATTATAGATTTGTTCTTGAAATGACAAACAATGTGATTGTTTCCTCACTATCTACACTACAATAACTGGCTTAAAAAACAAGAAAAAACTACAAAAAATAGGTTATTTTTCCTTGAAAAAATTTCTAGTTCTGTGGCCAGATAATTTATGTTATTTCAATGAACATTAACCTGTCAAGAATTCATAAAACAAAAATAAAATCTTTTTAAAAAACCTACTAAGAATAATTATCTTACGTTTAAAAAAATAAGCATATATGTCCTTGATTTGAGATGTTTAATCTTAGATTTTAGTTTTTGTAGTGTATGGATTGATACAGGTTATTGCTGATTCTTTCACTGTCTTTTTTATACAAATAAGTATTAAAAGTTTTCTTTAGTGTAGGAGTTTATATTGTACAAATATAAAGCCATATTTTTTCCCACATTGCCAGCAAATCAACTTAAATAAAATCTAAATCAAATAACTGACAAACTGTTGCACCTCAGTTTATAAGCAAAGAACACTTGTATATATCTAAAATTTTAATAATAAAAAGGAATAAAAACTATATTAAAAACAGCAGTCTGTTATCTGTAAAGCTTTTTACATTTAGTGTTATTAAAGCGCATCATTAGATCTGCAGTGAGATTTGGAAAATAAGCTTTTTATAAAGATCTAAATCTAAAATCCTGCTCATAATGTGCTTTATGTGTTCACCTTACAATGGGTTTATAATCATAAATAAACATGTAATAAAGACACTTATGCCATAAGTCATAAATACAACAAGAGCTGAAGGGCCTTTTGTTTTCCCAGCAGCAGAAAGGACCGGATAAGTCACGTGGTGGTGTCACGTGACTATAAGGAAACTGGGATGTGTTTACCTATGTGTCATCCATTCACTGCGACACACCGAGTATCCTGTGTCTGCCATGAAATCCGACACGGTTTAATGAGATGAATATCCACCGCAGGAGGTCTTTGAGCAGCTTTGTTTCCCTCCTTTATCACCAACATGGCGTCAAGTTACACCTGCAACCAGGACAACGCTACAGGTTTGTCAACACGTCGCGCGCGGACGAGTGAGTCCGTGTGCCTGAACGCGCATCTGTTTACAAATAGTACATTTAGAGGAGCAATTTCAAGCTTTATAAATCATTAACGATGTTCAGAGAAGACTAATTATGATTCACTGATTTATATGAAAAGGTAAAATCAGAGCTTTAAAGAGATGTCGCGCTCTCTTCTGTTATCGCGATAAGATCCGAGACCTCTTGCACCAAATGATGAAGTGATGAATCCGGAATATCTCTGTTATCCTGCTTCAATTCATCCACGATGCGGTTGGGTGTGGGATATGTTATGTTTTAATTTAGCACAGAGATTTATTCTGTGGAGCCAGCCTGCTTCATACCTGGTTCCAGGATCTATTTAATCTCATCCCTTATTACAGTGGCCACAAATAGAAACCACTGTCCTACTGGTTTTATTTAAACAACTGTGATCATTAATTCCAGTCATTTTAGACCAATTTTAGAAGAGAAACATGATGTTTCCTTTATTGAATAAGGTATTAAAATACAAGCTTTATTGAACTCACAGAGCTGAACAACAACCTGTGGTCTCATCCTGATCCACGAGGCTTCAACTATTCAGAAAAGTCAAGATCATGTTTGCAAAGTTGAAAAGTGTCCACTTAACTTATTTTTTTATTCATGGACATTTTATTTACATTGTATTGGAGTTTTGGAAACCTGAAAAGGGAAAAGCAATAGACTGCATTGAATCTTCGATCCATCCCTCATCCTGAGCGCGGATGATGCCGCAGCGATGGGGTTTCTAGAGATGTTACATCGGACACAACCTCAATGCACATCTTTCTTTTCATTATTTGGTCCTTGACTTGTTCATACGTTTTGAATAGCAGAACCAGGTCAAACAGGCAGAAATGTGTTGCTCTCGTTGCCGTGTTAGATGAGAGAGTCTGTGGTAGATGCAGAGGTTTATTTGAGGAAGCCATTAGCACGCGCTGGTCCAGCATTGGTTTCACCTGGCTTGATGAATCTGCGCTGACTCATCCTGGCTTTGCGAATTCTAGACACTCTTGTTTTGGGTTTGATAAACCCACATTAGCTATTTATCCTGCACATCTGAATCCTACTTTTGTAAAACAGGCCCCATGTGAGAATCCAAAAGGGTCAGAAAAACAAACCAACAAAAAGAAAAAATCACTTATAATTAGAAGAAATAACCTACAAGCTTTGAGTTTTCACAGATTTGCATTATGGGAAATGTAGGCTTCTGAGAATTTGGAGCAATTGACTAACATCTCTGATTGAATTGCAGTTGTAAAAACTTTATTATCTTCTATCAAATAGCAACTAATTGAATTGAATTCTTGTGCATTTTTCAGAGAAGGATAGGCTCCTCTACTCCACATCCAGCTACGGGTCCCATGACCTACGTAGTAGCCCCCGTCCCACTGCTCTAGTGGGTAATGAGCTGCAGCGGCAGCTGGAGGAAGATGAGGAGGAGGAAGAAGCCCTGAGAAGGAAACTCAAGTACTTCTTCATGAGCCCTTGTGACAAATATAACGCAAAGGGACGCAAACCTTTCAAACTGGTCCTGCAGCTGCTGAAGATCATTATTGTGACTGTGCAGGTAAAGATGTTTAGCGTCTTCTATACGTTAGCCTGCATGTGTACAGTTGTGTGTAATGGCTGCAGTGTTTTTTAGCTGGTGCTGTTTGGACTGAGTAACCAGATGGTTGTGACGTTCAAAGAGGAAAACACAGCGGCATTCAAGCACCTTTTCCTGAAGGGTTACCGTGACAACGCTCCTCAGGCTGTCCACACGCAAGCTGAGCTCTACAGCCACATCCACTTTGCCATAGACCAGGTAATGATTACCAGAAAGATTTAGTTAAAGCAGTTTAATGTGTTTTCTGAACTAGTCAGACTTCCTAACAATCCCTTACAGAGTTCCTAAATGACAGTTTTCCAAGTTTGCTGCTTTTTAGCTCATTCTTGGACTTGACCATTTTCAGAGGAATGTGTTTTTTTTTGCTTTTTTTACTTATTAAGTCACTTATAACACTTGACTATGAGTCAATATGCAAAAATGCACCTACATCAAGAGGATTAACTTCCTCTGGCGATACGATATCTATTACAATACAGGGGTAGCGATACAATATATTGCGATATATTGTGATGCTATAAACAAGGTGATAAATTACAATTTTTCTTTACTAGACTTTAATAAAAAGGGAACTCACAGCCTACTAAATGCCTAACTTACTGAATAAGAACGAGGGGGGAGGTCTATTTTTCTATAATAGAAAAAAAAATTAAAAAAACATTGTGTGCAAGATGAATAAAGAAATTAAAATCTGTCTCATCAGTAAAAATATGCTCATAATTCATTTGAATTTCCCTGAAAAAGTATTTTTCATTTCATAAAAAGGCCGATACAGCTCTTTTGCATATCGATATATTGTTTCTTAAACAGTATTGTGATATAACGATCGATATTTTCTTACAGCTCTACATGAATTAGTACTGTTTACACATAAACAATGCTCAATTTAAGTTGCATCTATGAAAAAAGTCCTGCATAAAACCTTTCTGACAGGCATGAAATAGTCTGTTTTGCATTGTCAAGGTGTTGTGTTAAGCAAGAATGTGGCATATCGCAGCATGGTGTGGCCTTTTTAAAAGAAGACGTGTCAGAATTAAACTATCTGGAGCAAATTTACAGAATCTGAAAAGAAGAATCTTTAAAGAAGATCTGTAGCTGATCCATCTCCTGTTCACTGAATACTCACCTGAAACGTGGAAAGGTGGCTGTTAAGAAGCCGCTGGAGGAGGAGAAATAAGGTGTGGTAATTAATACAAGAACAGGACTGAACACGGATCATGTGATGAAGGAATGAATCCACTCAGAATGACTGTGGGGTTAAAATGTAGCCACAGTGTTGTCTACAGCCTCCTGTTAAACACAGAGGTGCTGTCCTGGTGTTTGGCGGCATTTGCAGCAAGTATTACAAGGAATCTTGTCAAAATTCTCTGTTTTTCAGAATGACCGTTATTCCTATCCAGGACGAGGAAACTGGTTTCTTTCGATTGAGAAGAATATAAATTTAATAATGAAGATAAAAGAAGTTGACATTAAACATTAAAACATGAAGGGACAAAACATCAAGACATACAGACATGGTACGAGGTTATAACCCGGGGAGAATCTCTCCAGAGATCTGTCGTCACACAGAAGTCTGGAACTATTCTGTCCCAGTCAGATAGGAGAGCTTTGTTTAAAGACTTTGGTTATGTGCGTCAATCTGAGGCCTGTTCTTCAGCTACGACAACAAGACCAAGGTCTCGCCTAAACATTCCCCTGATGGAAGGACGCCGGCCTTGCAGATGGTTTACTAAGGTCAGAATTACATCAGTTTAGGATCCTTATGGTCGGACCTTTCAACTAGACATTAATTAAGAGCAAGGTAATTAAGCTAATACATGAAATTCCTCTGCAACGCTTTTCAGTAAGGTTATCAGACTGGGCACAGACTTCAGCATCATTCAAGCAATGTGAGATAATTTTGACAAAGAATAGAAGAAAAAGCATAAAACATCAAAAGAAACACTTTGCAAAGTTCTTCAAGAGACCTGGAGAACTATTCCTGAGGACTATTTAAGAAAAATAAATAGTCTTTACTCATCTTTCACCTGTTATCTCTGCAGTACATGGCTCTACCTGACATCGCGCTTGGCCGCTACGCATATGTGCTGGGTGTGGGCGTAAAAGGGAGCGCGCTCTCTCTCTGTCAGAGGTACTACAGTAAGAGCACCATCGATCCGGTCAATGATACGTTTGACATCGACCCTCGTGTTGTTACAGGTAGGAACTCAAATAAAGGATTTCTTACCGCTGTTGAGGGAATGACTGTATGTTTCTTGTGCCAAGAGGTGGGTTCAAACTGTGTCCTACTTTTGAAGGTCTGGAATAAATGTTATCAGCAGAAAGAGCTTTTTTCCATGTAGTTTACTAAAAGTAACAAACTGGGTGTGTTTTTGGGAAAGTATATATTTGCGTACAGCTGCTGCTGGCAGTGTATTCCAGTAATCCAGGTAAAGGTTTGAAGCTCAGCTTAGTTTGGACCCGGAGGAAGCGTGGAGTTGATGTGAAAAAAAAGCTGTACAATGTGTGGGTTTTTCCAACATCACTTCCTCTTATGATCCATTTCACTTCCTTCTCGGATATTTTCTGATTGTGTTTTTGCAGACTGCATCGGCCTGAATCCCACAACAGACAGTCCTGGAAACAACGATTCCAAGAATTTCACGCTAGAGTTTTACAAGTGAGAATAAAAGAAGCAGATTGTTCCTCATGAGATTCGTTCTTACTAGATTCCCAGCACATTCCTCTCTTTCTGTTCCGTCTCCAGGCTGATCAATGTAACAATTGATTTCCAGCTGAAGGCCATAAACATCCAGACCATAATAAACAACGAAATCCCAGACTGCTACACCTTTGCTATCACAGTGAGACAGCTCTGTATCTCCTTTATCATCACAAATCAAAGAAACATCTTTGACATTGGCTCCATTTTCACCAATCTGGTTTTTCTTTGTGGTCTCAGATCGTCATGGACAACCGGGCACACAGCGGTGAAGTAAAGATCAGTTTACAGAACCAAGCCTCCATAAAGGAGTGTAAAGACCCCAATGTGTCAGGGCATGGTAAGTGATGGTGGAGGGGTGGGTGGGGTTTTGATCAATTAGCCAACAGGTTTTCTTGATTGGCTTTGATCTTTTGTTTCCGTCCTTTTCTGGCAGCGGAAAGCTACGCTCGAGAGTTCTTTGATGTTCTGGTGGCGATAGTCTGCCTGTTGTCTCTGTTGCTGTGTGGCCGCTCCATCCTCAGAGGAATCATCCTGCAGCACGTAAGAAAGCCGGAAAATGCTGCCCGCCACATTCCACTTTGACTTTTTGTTATTATATTCCCAAACGCCAAGTTTTGAGGATATAATGGTATCGCTCCGACCGCTTCCGCTCGATATCCTTCGTGTGAGCGCCATAATTCGAATAATATTTACAATTTCATTTGGAAACTCAGTATACCTGTTTATATCCCCAAGGACATGACTTGTATCGAACTATATTTTGGTGATATTTCCCCACCAGTACAAAAACGGATATTTTTGGCTATATCTCTGCACTGCAAAAACTAAAATCTAAGTAAAATTAAACATCTCAAATTAAGGACAGATATCCCTATTTTCTTTAAACGTAAGATAATTATTTTTACTTAATAGTTTTTGTAAGATTTTTTTTACTTGTTTTAGGAATTCTTTAGAAGGTTATTGTTCATTAAAGATAAATTTTCTTCCAACAGAACAAGAAATCTTATTTCAAGGAAAATTAACCTAATTTAATATGGAGTTTTTTTCTTTTTTTTTTTAAAGCAATTTTTTCTAGTGTGGAAATATTTGTCTCATTGACCTCCATTTTTTTATAAATATAAAAATAAAAAACTGTAAGTATAATAACAATAAAAACAAGCAAATATGCATGGAAGTGGTAGAAGCCTATGTCGGCTTATATGAAAAAGCACACCCAGAAAAACAGTAACATTGACTAAACAAACAAACAGTAATAATAAGTGATAATTAAAAAAACAAAACAATAACAACAATAATAGAAATAATACCAATAATAACAATGACAGCACTGACAATAATAACTTTTAAAACAATCCAACGCAATATAAATCGTAAACATATTAAATTGTCCTATTTAAGTTAAGATGAATCAAAGCAAATATCCTGACATCAGCCTACATTATAGTCTTTTTTTTCTTTTTTTAGTCTCCAATCAAGTGCCTCGGGATGTATCCCGTCATGACATTATCCCTTGTTCAATATTTTCACACCAGGTGGAGCTTTATTGCTGAAAAAATCACAGTTTTGACCATATCTTTGTAACTATTTGTTAGATTAACCTCACCTACCTGGTTCAAATTGTAATTAGTTAAGATATAGAGTCTACTTTCTTCATTATTGAATTCAGTGAGCCTCACTAAATAAATACGTTAATTTTACAAGCTATTACATGTCTGACTTTATATTATTCTATTGTGTCTATTCGAGGATTGGGGAATGGGAGGTTTGGAGGCATTCGGGGACATACCCGTAGCCGTCGCTTCCGATGGCATAGGCCTTGTTTAGCCTGTATATTTGTGGTTAAGAACAAAGAAAAACCTTCTTCACCGCAGGAGTATGTGCAGTTTTTCAAACACAAACTTGGCCGCAGTGTGAGCTGGGGAGACAGAATGGAGTTCATCAACGGCTGGTACATCCTGCTCATCATCAGCGACTTGTTCACCATCCTCGGCAGCTTCATTAAAATTGGGATCGAGTCAAAGGTAACGGTCACACACCTGCCTGCAAGAATTCCTGCGTCTGTTTGAAACGGCGAGAAATGATTAATGATTTGTCCTTTATGATGTAGAATTTGTCTTCATATGATGTGTGTGGGATTCTGCTGGGAACGTCCACTCTGCTGGTCTGGGTGGGAGTCATCCGCTACCTCAGCTTCTTTCAGAAATACAACGTATGTCAAAACCTCAAGCTTGTACTGTAATTTGTATTTTTTATTACAGCCTGCTTTTGACTGTATCCTGTATTTTACTGAATTGTTTTTTTTTCTTTTCTTCTCCCTCAGATCTTGATTATAACTCTAAGAGCTGCTTTTCCAAACGTTATCCGCTTCTGCTGCTGTGTAGCTGCTATTTATTTGGGATACTGCTTCTGTGGATGGATTGTACTTGGACCCTATCACACTAAGGTACTATACACACACCCTGCAGTGACATAAACCAGGAGTCGCTCTCACAAAACGTATAGTCACATAAAAAAAACATCTTTACTTTGGTCTCATTTCACACACATCTCAAGTCCATCATTCTGAGCAAGATTATTTAGAAACCAAAAATATTTAAAACAATTATATTTTCCCAGGAACAATTTTTTTGGTTAGATGAAATCAAACCAGAAGTTTGGTCATAATAAATGGCAGCACTATACTTCACACCAACTGTTAAGCATGGTGGTGAAAGAGTGATGATTTGGACTAATTTTTCCAGGACCTGGACAACCTGCAGTAGAGTGTGAACTCCTCTGTGTATCTAAGTTTTCAAGACTCAAATTTAAACCCACCTGTCTGAAAAATAAAGTTTGACCGAGACTGATGATATCATTAAGAAAATATTCCTTCTTAAATGTATTCACAGAAAGGTGGATTGAAAAAATTGTGCAGCATTACATTACAAAAAAATTATCTAGCCTCTTTCAAATGTAGCTAATAATTTGCATTGCAACAGTTTATTAACTGTGGTATTTTACTGATGTCACTTAGTGTGAGTATCATTAGATTTTTTACAAATGGATGACATCAATTTAGCAAGTAATGCTGGATAAACTTAGCGCTCCTGTTTGCAGGATCACAAAGATCTTTGATGACAATGGTAGTTGACTGAGATTAGAGAGATGGAAAAAAGCAACATGGAAAAAAGTGAGCTGAGCTCCAAAATATGATCAAATGTTCATCTCTAGCTGAATTAAAGCTGTTGTACTTTACCAGTATTGCAAACTGATGAGTTGGCTAACGCTAAAGCTAAATATGTTAGTTGCACATGACAACGTAACCTGCTAGCTTTAACTGATTTTATCAGCTAATGCAAATGCTAAATGGATTAAATGTACTTTACTACAAACCTTCTGGTCATTAACTGCTGGTATCAGCTAATGCTAATGCTAAGTAGGTTAATTATACTTCACCGTGAACCCACTTAGCATTAGCATGCGCTGATTCCATCTTTTAGTTGGTTTGTTGGTTGGTGCAGATAACTGGCCAAGAGTTAACAAATATAAATTGTTAAGATATGTGATAGTTCTCTTTCAATTACAGCATCCACAACTCAAACAAGAGTCCACCTAATCCACAATAACCCTGTGGGACATAAGTCATACTTAAAAACCCAAAGTAAAGCAAAACAGTCTGTTAAAGTAGTTAAACTCTGTTATCGCTATCAGATTGTTTACACTTTCCCACCTACCCTGTTTGCTTCAAATGTTCATTTTTATTAAACTTTTTTGACATGGTGGGTATTCTAAGCGGTCATCTCAAGACACTTTTACAGATTCAGTCTAATTCATTGTCCAATGACAACAGAGGAATTGTAGTTATGGTACCTGGCGCAGTGATAAACATTAAACCAGATGTTAAAATTTGCCTCATAAAGCGCTTTAAAAATTCTCCAGTAGCTGATTTTTATCTTGCATTATGTGTGAAATAGTAAGTCCACTTGTTCAGTTGCTTATTAACACATATTACTCATCAGCCAATCATGAGGCAGGAACTCGCTGTATTTAGCTGTGTAGACTACATCAGTATCTTATGATGTCCTGATTCATAAATCTTTGAAAGTAAAAGTGAGCATATATTCTTTTTCACGTTTGAACAATCTGATCAGCTTTCTTGTCATAAAATCTCCAACAACTTGTCGTTTGTAGCTATAAATGATTAAGGAGCTAACTAAATAGCATATATTAGCATATATTATATCATAAGTCATGACGGCAATATACTGCTGTTTTACTGGTTGGTGCAGTTTTATGTAAAGTATATGTACATATACTTTATATTTGATAGCTGCTAGCATGAATTTCTCTTGTGTCTGCAGTTTCGCTCCCTGTCCATGGTGTCAGAGTGCCTATTTTCTCTGATCAATGGAGACGATATGTTTGTCACCTTTGCTGAGATAGAGCAAAGCAGCACACTGGTGTGGATCTTCAGCCAAGTCTACCTTTACACCTTCATCTCCCTCTTCATCTACATGGTGCTGTCTCTCTTCATCGCACTCATCACTGGTGCCTATGACATAATTATGGTACAGCCACTTTGCTTTTATTTTATTACGATGCTTTTTTGTGTGCTTTTTTGCTGGCAGCAGAATTATGTGTTCAGTATGGATGTACCGATACCAGTATTCCAGCAAAGGTATTACACATGATGTTTATAAAATACGAATTCGGATATTTATTGGCGACTGAAGATGATTTTGGCCTTCCACGGCAATGAACTAAATCAGCCAAAAACATCTTTATCTTGAGAATGAGGATTCTGACAGTTATCAAGCTTTATATTTCGAGAATTGCCCTTTTTGATAAATCGCTCAGTTGACCACTCACAAGGCCCATTTCTGCCCCCGTACGTACATAAATGGGGACCTCCCATTTCGAACATCGTCATATGGCGCCGCCATCACTTCTCTCGTTGCCCCTGTTCTCAGCTCATGCAGTTAAGGGCAGTGCTGTGTTCAGAGTTTATTTCAGTGCTGTGACTCTGCCTGTCACGCTAAAAAATTGGCTTTGCAATTAATTGTCTCTGAAATTATTGCGATAAACGATAATATTGCAGTAAGCGCTTAATGTTGTCATTTTTAGACAATTTTCAACTAACATAATAATAAAGCAGTAATAGTGTATACTACAGCCTTTTAAGAATAAACATAAATTTCTAAAGAACATTTAGCTTGATGTGCAGACTATTTTATGGTCTTCCAGGGTTTAGCAGTGTGCTTCAAACACTTGCAGTTCAGGGTCCAGTCAGCATTTACATAGTGCTCATATAAGGGCTCATGTTTTACTTGACCACATATTTAAGGTGGCAGAGTAAAACTGAATGAATGTCTCATCTTCTTAAGTATGTCATCTTGCAGGCAACGTTGTAGACAAAGGCATCGCTGCCTCTGAATTGCCCTTTCATGCAGTATGATGAACCGAAGTGAAACCTATTGCAGTCCTGTAAATCCAGGCAAAGAAAGAGAAAAACAAATACTACATTTATTGCGATCAGAAAACTTATTGCGCTCATTTTTTCTTATCACGCGATTAATTGACTTACTTATTACTTATTGCGTCCAGCCTACCTGTGACACTGGTTGGTAGCTGTAGTTACAGGAAACACTCACGCAGCCTTAGTTTCTCTTTCGGTGCTGTCTTCTTATTTGGATGCTTTTTTTTTTTTTGGTGGTTCCAGCATATTTTTTCTGCTCTTCTTCTTATTCTTCTTATCTGGTTTGTCCTTTGGCCTGTTTGTGTGAGCTAAATGCTACCCCCATCCATGGATTGCTCCATTTTCTACATCAAGTGACGGATAGCAAAGCCCTTTTAGGCTGACATAATTACACTCATAACCGATGCAGCAGACGGCCAAAACTGTCCATCTGTATGCATATCCATCTTGTGCGCCGAGCATAAATGGGCCTTCACTTGTCTCATCCGACAAATTAGTTCTCATTCCTTACCAGTGAACTGTAATGAGTCTGTGTATCCTTAATCCTCTGATGATCCATTACTTCTACTATATTTTTTATGAGCTTGTAAATGTTGTTTGTTGTATTTTTTGAGAATGCTGAGCTGGGTGATTTATTTTATTATTTTTTTCGCTCAGGCACAAACCCAGGACCAGGTCCGTATCACAGATCTCCATGCTTTCATTGCGCAGTGCACCGACACACCCAGTTCTGGCAAATTCCGTGGGCCTGATGGGTCTTCATGCTCATTTCTGTGCTGCTGTGAATGGTGAGGAAGTGGACATAAAAGATGCAGACAAGCTCTAAACACGATCTGTTTGAGGAGCAGGACACTTTTGAGGTTTTTTTTTCTCCCTGTATCTTAAAAGCACCATATTTCCACTCTAGAGAGAGCTGACTGCAATCACACTCCTTTTTCCTGACACTCAGCAGGGATGATAAGCACCTGGAGAGGGAACAGACTGACCTTGAATCACTTTGCCCGCCAGTGCTTGTATTTGAATTTTGCATTTAAATTCTTGCTGGAATAGTAGATTTCACTGCACAGTCACAAACCCAATTACCTGCCTCAGCTTTTGTACTGTATGAATAATTTATTGCCTCTTTCTGGAATGTCAAATTGTTACATGCCTAGAACCATAATACCAGTAAGTGCATTCATCACTGCAGACTGGACACAGGGTCCATCAAGTTAAATGAAGGCAACTTTTCGCTTGAGTAATCTACTTTATGTAGAGTTCTTATTATAATTTAATTGTCTATATGGCTAGCTATTGGTTTTTTAGTTTTTTTTTGTGCCTTTCCATTATGTAAATACTGTATTCAGCTTGTGAATCTTAGTGGTAGAACAAGTATAAGAGTCAGCCAAGCGAGATAAGAAAATGAATAACTATTATCTTGATGGATGCATTAGCTTTGGCAGTGTTTTCATTCAAGGCTGTTCCTCTACTCCCGCTGATTAGCTCACTTCTCTTCCCTTTGTTCACATCCTCCCATGGCTGAAAGGAGATGATAACTGGAAGAGGAAGGACAAGCCCTGCAGCCAACCAGTTAGCCATCAATATGTATGAACTGCTCCTGCGTGAGGAGCCAGGTGCACAGAGGAAGCCTTGCTGCACTTGAACATTTGAGGAGTAGCACGTTGCATTGGACTGTAATATCTTCAAAAGACAGGATGTACTGACAGTCTGAAAAGATTATCGAATTTTAGGTCTTTTTATGTTGATTATTTATTTATTATTGTAACTACTCTTAAACTTAAATATCTTGTTATAGACAACACAAAGCATAAAGGACACATTTTTTATTCTTCTTTAGGTTTTGTTGCCATTTTAAATCAGTGGATTGATTTTCATTAATCGTACATTTAATGTCAAGCTGTGAATTTCATTTTATTTTATTAATGGTTTTACAAATAAAGGAAATCATATCTGTTCCACTAGCATGCTACTCTGATAAGTGAAGTGTAATCAATCTGAGCTAAGCCAGTTTCATTTGGTGTTTCATTGTGTTGCTACATTATGATTTAATAGAAATTTCTGCATAGCTAGCTTAACAAAAAGCTAAGCTATCTTAAAGTAAGCTCAGATGTTTTTTTAAATGCATCCTGGCTTTTAAGAGAAAGCTAATTAATTATCACCTAGTTTAATAATACATTTTACAAGGTGTGATATTGATTTGTAGAGATGGCTGTCCAAAATTCTGATTCCCATTTAACCGAAGAGGAAAATAAGTTAGCTTAATGGCACCTTAGCTTTTAGTTTAAATGCAAGCTTAGCTTGTCAGTCAAAGCTAAATAAATTTGCCACCTTACA
>JBAMHX010000023.1:4983352-4994164 GCA_037177515.1 Pseudomugil tenellus | reverse complement strand
GACTAAACATGGAGAAGCAGCATTTAGCTGTTATACTGGAAACCAGTAGAACAAACTGCCAGTAGAGATAAAACTTTCACCACATGTAGAAACGTCCAATTCCAGCTATAACTAAAATCTGCACAATAACTTTTTTAATTATGTTCTTCTTAATGACTTTAATTGAATTTATTATGATTCTTGCTCTGTTTTTATTCTTTTTTATTTCTGTTTCAACATCTGTAATGTTTTTAATGTTTTCATGTAAAGCACTTTGAACTGTTGCGTACATGAAAGGTGCTGTACAAACAAACTCGCCTTGGACAAAGCAGAGGAGAATGTGGATAATCGATTCCCAGCTGAGAACTGACCAATTTTAAATTAAAACAACAGAAATGCATGAAAAACGTGTTGCATGGCTCCTAGTTAGACTCCAGGTCACTGATGCCTCCAGTAAGGCTCCAGTGCTCATTCCTACAACTCCTTCTCTTTCCTCTTCCAACAGTCACAGCCAAGTTTGAAAGAATAAGTCTAGACAACTTTGTTTTACTTATAAAACATTGGTAAAGCACATAGATGCCTCTTAGTCCTGTAATCTGTGCTTTCACTGAAACCTTTCTTCTTATTTATAGTAGTAAATAAGTTAAGTGGCTGCCACGTTTTGTAAAAACATTGAAACATCTCAAGAGTTCATTTAATTTTCTCCAGATGTAAAAACCTCATGATCTTCGTCATCCAGTGACCGTATATGGGTGGTCTTTTATCCTTAAGCTAAAACAGAATTAGCTGGCTTGCACTCAGAGACATTACAACTGCATTTAATTTATAATTTGGGATATTTGCCTGGACAGGGGTCACTCCAAGTTTTAATGTAAGCTGCAAGGCCTGTTTTTCTTCTGGCAGTAAATAATAGTGCAGTTGGCTGTAAACTAAGCAGAAAGGTGGGTAAATAAATCTGCTTCCTGATGGTATATATACAGTAATAAGTGTGTATTCTCGGTATGTATGTAAAGCATGCAGACTGTATCTTATGTCGTAGCGACTTGCACCTTTAATTAGCAGCTGCAAAGATCTTTCCTGTCCATTTACATTCAGTGTATGTAAACCATACAGTGTGTACATGTGATGCCTTAGTGGACCAATTTAAATGCAAAGCACAACTTCATTTGCCGATATGATACTAGATATTATACGTAGGTAAAAGAAGGAAGGGCGGCACATGCGCTGGCTCGCTGGACATGTGCTATGTGATGCTTTTCTGCTTTTTTCTCTGCCTTCCCTCCATCTATGGAACCTGGAGAAATAGGGAATCCACACATCTGAATGAGCTATGCCGAAAAACACAAAGCGGTTAAAAAAGAGGAGGCAAGCATCAGAGAGCACCTCAATGTAACACAAAGGGACTCGTTTCCTTGTTTCAGAGGACAGGGGAAGGATATTCAGCCCTTAATGTGCAAACATAGCTGCCTATGTTCCCACATTAGTCATGCTGTTTTCCTCTGATGGTCTCTCTGGGATGGTAAATTTTTATTGAAGTGAAGTGAATGCAGCTCTCATGACCTGACAAATTACAGCTAGAAGTAATGACCCCATCACTGCTGAGTGCAGTAGGTAGGGCCCTCATTGCAGTCCCGCATCAAGCAGACGACGTGTTGCGCAGGCTGTAAATCTTCCAGTTTCGCTCTGGGCGTGGCCGTTGATTCTGTCATGCAGTTTTCTGTGGAATAGTTTTATTGGCCTGCAGCTGCAGAACCAATTAACAAATGGATTTAGTAAGAATGAGTTGGAGAGAGGGACTGAAAGAAAAGAAAGTTTGCGGGTGTTTGGCTCATGTTGCAGACACAGCAAACATGATAGAAGTGGATACCAAGCATTTATGTGTTTTTTATGTATATAAGCTAAATATTAAAAAGATTGTCTGTGTATTTGCGTAATTTATTATTTCTATAACATCATTCATCTTTCAATAAAATCTTAAATGGCTTCTACCATTAATTTTACATGCAATTATTTAGTCTAAAGAAAACAATAATCAGAATGATATTAGTGATGGGAGCTCTGATCAGCCTTGTTTAACAGGATCATGACTGCCTTCATATTTGTTCTGCGTAAATAAAACAGCCTCATTTTTAATATGCTGCTCATCTTTAAGAGGCAAGCTGCTCTTCTACATAATTGCTCGCTTCTGCTGCAGGGAAGATGTCTGCCTTCATGCTTGCTTTTGTCTTATTCATTTGGCCTTTTCACAGGTCTCATTATTCAAATTACAGCCTGCGTTTTGTATTGCAACAAAGAAGCACCAGCAGGCGGCCATGTCTAAATGGCAATTGAGGACATCTGCAGCAAGAAAATATGTTGTCTGCGACCTTCTGGGGAACAGAGCAAACGTAGCCGGGTGCTTGCAGCTAACAAACATCACTCTGCTTAGCTTTTTAGCTCCAGTGGTCTTTGTGTTTAAACATTAGTTTTCTAGCATTTCTCTACACAAGGCCTGTGGTGAGATGTAAACAATGAAAACTGCTGTTATTTAACACAAACAGCCCTTTGAGTTGAATGCCGAGCCATTGTTTGGAGACTGCAGTTGATCTTACGCTCCTTTCACTCATTCAGCTGACAGTGAACCTAATTACAGCTTAAGCAACGCTGTGTTCAGGCCTGGACTGAAGCAGAGTTAAACTCCTTAAACTCTAGTCTTATTTGGTTATCAGGAAACAAAAGAATAGATCATTTAATTATCTATCCTCTATAATCTTGTTCTGTCTTTTATTTTAGGTAAATACTTCCTGGCAATACTACAAATGCATTCAGGTTAGTTTTATGCTTGATTTCTTGCAATAATCGAAGAAAGCTTGCTGTGTCCACCATTTTCTTGGTGGATAACAGTTCCCATAATCCATTGCGTAAAATTATCGGAAAACTATTTTCCCCTTCCATCCACGTTAACAATAATGATTAACTTGTAAAGTTTAAAAACATAATACTACTGTAGAAAAATCTTAAAAATAACATTTACAATACTCAAACAACGGTCAAATGGGTAGATGACTAGAAGCAGTAGCCCAACGTTAGCTACGTTGTCATCGTAAGTTACTTTGCTTTTAGTGAGGGTGGCGATGGTGGTGAATTCTGTAACTATAAAAGTACAGAGGCTTATAATTATAGTGAGAATAGGGAAATTATCGTGTAGAAAGGAGGAAAATTTACTGTCTTGAAAGCTGAAATGGAGCAAAGTCAACACACTAACATATCTAAATAGATATGTTAGCGATAGAAACCATGGACTGTTCCTGCATGATTGTTTAAAAATAGTATGAAATAAAAGATACTTGATGAACTAACCTGCACTAATAATCAGAGTACTTACGAGGCTCTTCGTGTTGCACTTCAATAATGCTGGTTTAAGCACGTCTCATCAGCTGCATCGTACTGTCGAGTTAGCCGTCGCCTCTAGTTTACGGGATAAACTGATCTCTGCAGATATAAAAGAAAGAATCTAAGAAATGGTTCTTAAGTTCTTGGACAACATCTGACTTCTTAGTGACCTGGTTCATGTCCAGCTTTGGTTAAACTCCTCCTGCCTACTTGGATTATCCGTAGTTCTTTTATCACACAGATTACTGGGAATGCTCTAATTAAATAGCCCATTAGCATGCTTCCTTTCTAATACCGATGTTCGTCTTTCAATTATTTTCATTCTCTGCTGCTGTAATTCTTATCTTTAACTTTCTGACACAGATGTCTCACAGTCAGATTTTTTAGACTCAATGCTCAGTCTTAACCTCTTCTTCTGGTCTCAGGACGCTGCAGCTTAAAGGAACAAAGTAAAAAAAATTGGGATGGAAGCAACAGCGAATATGATAAGTTTACAGATGTGTTGCTTAGCCAGGTGTATAGATCAGTTATGCAACTTAAAATATGTCAGAGCTAATCATGAATGCTGTGGATAAGCTTCATTTGAGCCACTAAAATGACCCCACCCCTGTTTTTTTTCCTTCTCAAAGCTCTCTGAGTTGTATTTCATCTCATTTTACTGACTGTATTCATTTACATTAGCCAGGTTGTGAACAATGCCCACGTCTTCATTGCCCTCACACAATGTGCTTTTAACAAAGCCTGTTTCTCCAGCTGAAGGCGGCTTTATTCAGAGAGCTTATTTTTGTTCTATCACTATTAAAAATGAACACAGTTCCAGCCATCTTCACGCTCCCTCTACCTTCTTCCAGCTGCTTGTTCTTTCTACCGAAACTAACTCAATTCTTTTTTTAGAAACAGCCAGTTAGTGGAGCGTGGACCCCAGAGATTGCACACCACAGCCTTGTCAGGACTACTACATGTAGGTTACTTTGCTCAGATGTGACATCCAAGCTCGCTTCTAGGCCAGGACCGCTGGAGCAGGCGGGCTAACATGAACCGGGGGGTGCTGACAGAGATGAGATTTTGGGGGTTGGGATTCCCCTCTGGGCTCTGCTGACTCACCTTCCATACTACTTTGCTTCATCTCTCTGGGGACTGTGTCACGGGCCTCAGAGCTTTGTCATTTGACTTCAGATGCTGATGAAATGATGAAGATGTAATTGCTAATGACACTGTTTTATCTTTCATATGAGTGCCATACCAATGTAAAACATCAAGGGAATGAATGTAAGAAAAGGGAACAGCAAATAAGCTAATAAAGTAGGTCAAATAGTAAGAAGTCAGTTTTCCCTCATAGTTTCAGAACAAATGTAATCTCGGGTTTTATCCCAGCCATATATGCCTGATTGGAGGAAGCAGCACGCCTCGTTTTGAAACATCCTCTGGCAATAGAAGTGAATCACGTTGACGTCTTAGAGGCTTGGACCCTCACCACTTCAGGGTTTATCATCACTCAGCTGGGGTAAGATGCTAGTTGTTTGGAAACTCAAATGCTTAGTCAACTTGAATTAATCATGTGCTCCATTTTCCCGACAAATGACTGTTCCTCCAACGTAAACGTGTGTCATACCGAATGATTGTATAGCAGGCTTGATCTTCAGCAGACCAAGAGAGATTTATGATTTCTTCTCACCTTCTTCTGTCATTCCAAAGGCCTTCGCCCAGCACTACTCGTCCTGCTACTGGGTCATCTCAGTCTGCCGGCTTAACCAAAAGCTCCACGGCCACATCCAAACCTGCCACTCCTAAAACTGCCTCCACCGCCGCCAAGCCTTCTACTCCCAAATCAACCTCCACTACACCATCTGGTGGCAAACCTCCCGTATCGCTGACGTCGAGAACTACAACCCCTGTGAAAAAAGGTACAAGAACAAGATATGAAGGATGTGACGGATAATTAAATGTTAATATAAGCATAGATTTTATAAGTCATTCATATTTAGTTAGAACAGAAAACTGTTTCATTTTGAAATACTAATTGGAAAAACTCAGTATACTAATTCCTTGTGCTGTGTTTTCCTAGATGTCTCCAAACCAGCCACTCCAGCAGCCAAAAAGCTTGCAGACTCTCCCCTGACACGTCCTTCCTCTACAACCAAGACTGCAGTAAAACCGGAGACCCCCAAGTCGGCTTCAAAATCCGACATGGCCACCAAAAAGCCTGCTGCAAATAAAACGGCAGAAACAAAGACACCCAACCGCTCCAAAACACAAGAAAGTAAGCCCACACCCTCCAGGACCCCTAACACCAAAACGGCTGCAACCAAGACCTCCACCCCCAAGAAGACTGTGGGAAGTAGCACCCCGACCCCTGTGAAGCGTGGACCCAAGGCTGCAGCGATCACTGACCCTGCTAAAGAAGTCGCTGCAGCTGTAGCGGCTGCAGCAGCCGTCGCTACGGCAGCAGCCGTCATGTCGGGACCAGAACAGTCCCAGCCTCCAGCAGGGGTCACCGTGGAGCCATCTGCTGCAGACAAAGTATCCGAACCCACACCAGAACCGGCCCCTGTAGCAGTATTGGAGCCAGTGGAAGAGCCCACTCTCGCAGTGGTTCGAGAGCCCACACCAGAACCAGTGCAGGAGCCTACACCAGAACCAATCCGGCAGCCCACACCAGAACCAGTCGGGCAGCCCACACTAGAACCAGTCCGGCAGCCCACACCAGAACCAGTCCGGCAGCCCACACCAGAACCAGTCCGGCAGCCCACACCAGAACCAGTCTGGGAGCCCACACCAGAACCAGTCTGGGAGCCCACACCAGAAGCAGTCTGGGAGCCCACACCAGAACCGGTCCGGGAGCCCACACCAGAACCAATTTGGGAGCCCACACCAGAACCAATCCGGGAGCCAACACCAATTCGGGAGCCCACACCAGAACCGGTCCGGGAGCCCACACCAGAACCGGTCCGGGAGCCCACACCAGAACCGGTCCGGGAGCCCACATCAGAACCGGTCCGGGAGCCCACACCAGAATCAGTCCGGGAGCCCACTCCAGAACCAGTCCGGGAGCCCACTCCAGAACCAGTCTGGGAGCCCACTCCTGAGATTCCAGTGGAATTCTCTCATCCATCAGTAGGTGTAGAACTTGGAGCTGAACTGGTCCAAGAACCAGTTTCCAGTGAACAAATGTCAGCCCAGATGGACTCTTTCAGATTCCAGTCTGACCAGTCGGTTCCATCACTGGGAACCACTGTCATGTCTCCTCCCTGCTCCCCGCCTGGCCCTGCTTCTCCCATCAGAGAAGCCCAGAACGCCTCCTCTCTGCTGGACATGGACGTCCAGTCTGACACATGGGACCAGAACCAAGCTACCCACAGCCCAGTTGAAACAATGACCTTCCAGAAAATGGAGGAAAAGGATAAAGGGTATGAAACACAGTGGAAGCATGAGGAGGAAGAGAAGGAGCAGGAGGATGAAGATAAGGAGAACCTGTTGATGCCTACCTCCACTGCTCCAGAGGCCTTTTCAGCCTCTGCACATACTCACTTTTTGGATGCCTCGCCTCCGGGTGAATTTTCCTCCGGAGAACTAATATCCCCTCATGAAAAGGAGGAGGCGGTGGAGAAGGCCGATGAGGAGATCAATGAGGACATTGACGAGGAGGATGATGATGAAGATGAAGAACAGAGGAGACTAGGCCAACAGCTTTCATCCATGATGACCGACATGAGTACGTCTCAACCCTCTGATGAGTTCCAAGTCCGGTCTTCAGCATTTGGTGGTTCGGCGGGTTGGCATGACGACCTGCTGTCTGGGATGGACTCGGAGGACGTGAGCAGCTGCACAAGCAGCCGGCAGCCGGGGGTGTCGGACATCAGCAGCACCCTGCACACCGCCATCCTGGAGGGCACCCAGAGCTCCGACGCGCTGGTGGACTCCAGCCTCCGAGGCTCGGAGGGAGACGGAAATCTCATGGGCTCCCCCAACGTGGAAACTCTCGCGAATGAGGAAGAGGAGGATGAAGAGGACGAGCGTGTGGATGATATCGACATGAACTCGGAGAAAATAGAGGAGCATCAAAAAGGTTTTCAGGACGAGGAGGATGAAGACGTAGAGATGCACAGTGAAGGAGTGATGGAAAGCTTTGGAAACGATGAAGATGACTTGAACAAAGAGGAGTGTCCTCCTTGTGTCCCTACTGCTCCCTCCTGGGGCCAGACCAACCCCTTCTCCGACACTTGGGGTCAGCCCGCCTCGCTGCTCACAGTTTCTTCCCCGAGCCCCCTGTCGGACCACGGCGCCGCTGAATCCGAGACGCCCACCCAGTCACCCGCCCAGGCGTCTTTAGACAACAGCGTCCCTTCATTTGCTCCTTTGGAGTCTCAACATCCTCAATCATCGCATGATGCGCTGAAGGATATGGCTCCCGAAGAGATTCCCGATCTGCTCAGTGCCCCCGCTGTGCCCATGTCCCAATCCAGCACCCTGAGCGGCACCGCGCTGGCCGCCCACAGCAGTAGCGAGACGAGCACGCCCGAGGAGCTCCAGGACTACGACAGCAGTTCTGGTGTGGAGTCCCACTCCGATAAACAGCAGACCCCTTTGCCCACTGCAGTCCAGCCCGACATGGACCAAGACCTGGGGATTCACTTGGAGAAAGGTGATGGAGAGGAAGAGGAGGCTGAGACGCTCCCTGCTGACGAGGTTCTTGGAACTGGACCCCCAACGGCTCCAGCGTCCGCCCCTTCATCCTCCTCCACCTCGGGCGACGAGGCCAGTGACACTGAGGGTGAAATTCAAATCAACGATCCAGAGGCGCCGGTGATGATGGACGAGAGGGTTGGATTCGAAAGCCCCCCTCCCTCCTGTAGCCTCCCAGCTCTGGAAGAGGATGAGGAGGCAGCAGCCGGAGAGGGCGAAGAGGATGGAGGCGGAGCCACTCCTCAGTCAGCCAATTCTGTGGCGTCTTACGGCTTCGACTGCTACACATCCAACTCCAACGCCCACTCCATGGCCGAGAGCTGCGGAAAGAGCCCCGGAATCTTCTCGCTGGAGAATGAGGAGCAGCTTCCAGAGGAGGCCAAGGACCCCTCCCTCATCAAGGAGCTGACCCTCCCACCAGCTGCTGCCGCTCAGGCCAGGGACCTGCCGGGGAGCCCTGTGGACCTGATGCCTTTGAGCCACGCGGAAGATAACTATCCCGGTCTGGACGACCACCACTACTTGTTCGGAGGAAAGATGGCGGCAGATCATCTTGAGGAGTTCGACCCCCTGGAGCCCAATCGACACCTTGGGAGCCAAGAACCCGGAGACACCGGTGACAGCCAGCCCCCCTACTACTCTACCATATGTGATAAGACTGATAGTTTTCTGGAAGGTAACGTATAAGTCCCTCCTATTATCCCCGGAATGCACCTTTTCCCTGTAACCCACCTCCTTTCCCCCCGATGTTGGTTTTCTCTCCAGTTGGGTTAGATGTCTGTAGCAGGAAAAAAGGAGAGTAAAATGGTAGATTTTTCAAAAGAAATGAAGGACATATGACTGTAGCAATCTTTCTTACTGCTCCGAGTGTTTGGCTCAAATTCCCCTTACCGACAAAAGCCACTCCCGTTTTTCTAGCAAAACGTTCGTTTGAAGTAACACTGCATATTCTGTGGCCCCTGACGGGGTACTGACTGATTGGCCCAATGGGACTGAGCCTTTTAAACTGGGAGGACAAAAAAGAAAAACACTGATGGAAGGAAATGGACTCATTGTGTATTTATCCTACTGTTTTTACCAAACAAATGTCAATTTCTTTTGTTTTGTATTTTCTTATTTGTTTTTTCTCAGTTCTATATTTTTTTTTCGTTTTGTTTTTGTTAAACCTGGTCCTCCCTGCCCTATGTACACACTCTCCATGTTCGGCATCATAGCGATAGTCACATACTATTTTTTTTTTTAAGTTTTATCTTTTTCTTGCAAGACTTTTAGCTATTCAATAAAGGCTAGATATTAACATGGCTGTTTTGCCTTTTACAGGTTTATTGAGTTAGGTGTGGGAGGATTAGATTCAGGGCTGACCCAAATGCTTTAACCGTTGCCATGGACACTGACATGCAAATTAAATGTAATCCATATAACAAGAAATTCTGAACAGTCAATAAAACCTAATATATTCTACATTTTTGTTTTCTCCCAGTCAGATATAGAATCTAAGTGTAATTAATGCTGCAAACGCTAAACTGTATTAGCAAACTACTGATAATAATCCGGTGTCTGGATGTATCTAGAAAACCCATAAATGTACGAGGAAGTCGTAACGAAGGCTTTGAAACCTTCACAGGCGGTATTTGGGACAGCCCTTGACTAGATTGCAGTTGGTGGTGTTTTTAATGTGTGCTTCAGGTTCTACGCTTTTTGCATAGGTCGTTAAGGTATAAAACGTGCAGTCAATTACAGTATTTGTTTCAGGATTTCATTTTTAAGCAGTTAAACTTCCAGCCTCAGCTAGTCTCTGCGTAACTTTAGGCGAGACTCCGCGTATTCCTACACGGCTATCAAAGCTGAGTTTCACGCTCGGAGACTGTTACATAGCTGGCTTTTTGGTTTCAACAGTATATTGCATGTTTAACTAACAAAAAGATTGTGTACTACCTGAAAGTTGAAACAGTTCTTCAGTAGACTTGTTCAGAGTTGAATGGTTCACACTAGGTTATCTTTCAAAATTCCATTAAAACATCATTGTAAGGCATTTTGTTCCTGTTTCTTACTTTCCCAGTGGATCCAGCATGTTTGAATTCCTTGTGTTCCAGTTGTGTGTTGTGTATATTTATGTTTCTGCAGCTGTATTTCCCTCCGTGTATCTCTTCCTCCCCATGGGGATCGCTGGTAAACAGGAAGTGATGCAACATTGTACAATGGCGTTGTGTCTAAAATGGAATTTTGGTCAAATCAGTGAAGTAATCCAAACGAACGTGCGTTTTACCACTAAAGCAGTACAATGTACAACCAATACACAAACAAAAACACAAACTAAAATAAGATTAACTTTTTTCCTTCACTTTTCTTGATATAATGCCTTTAACAACATGGATTTGTACCTGTTTTAATAGACAAATCACTATTAAATATTAATTGTAGCTGCAGTAAAAAATAAAGATGCAACTACTAGCTGTGATCAGACAATTTGTTGCTGTTCTTATTCATACATTATTATATAATCTTTTATAAGCTGGTCGATAGCACAATGCTGAGTTTTCTTACTTGGAGTTGGGTCACCCATGAAAAAACACCTGCTGACATCAGTCCCAACACACCACAAAGCCATCCGCAGGCGCTTTACGGACATAATTTCCTAGTAAAGTTTCTTTATTATTTGTCATTGAGCCAGTGACCCAGCACAACGAAATTTCTTCCAGTCCAGCCTGGTCCAAGATTACATAAACACATACATAACAGTACAGGATCAGGAAGACTGAGGCAGCAGCCATAGAGGCG
>JBAMHX010000023.1:4932044-4958159 GCA_037177515.1 Pseudomugil tenellus | reverse complement strand
GGGCCCCAGCTCCAACAGCAGTTACCTGGTCTAGGTCCCATCATAAGCTACTGGGCCCCAGCTCCAACAGCAGCCACCTGGTCTAGGTCCCATCATAAGCTACTGGGCCCCAGCTCCAACAGCAGTTACCTGGTCTAGGTCCCATCATAAGCTACTGGGCCCCAGCTCCAACAGCAGCCACTTGGTCTAGGTATCATCATTAGCTACTGGACCCAGCTCCAACAGCAGCCACCTGGTCTAGGTCCCATCATAAGCTACTGGGCCCAGCTCCAACAGCAGCCACTTGGTCTAGGTATCATCATTAGCTACTGGACCCAGCTCCAACAGCAGCCACTTGGTCTAGGTATCATCATTTTCTACTGGACCCAGCTCCAACAGCAGCCACCTGGTCTAGGTATCATCATTTTCTACTGGACCCAGCTCCAACAGCAGCCACCTGGTCTAGGTCCCATCATAAGCTACTGGCCCCCAGCTCCAACAGCAGCCACCTGGTCTAGGTCTCATCATAAGCTACTGGGCCCCAGCTCCAACAGCAGTTACCTGGTCTATGTCCCATCATATTCTACTGGGCCCCAGCTCCAACAGCGACCACCTGACCTAGTTCACCTCATTAGCTACTGGGCCACAGCTCCAACGGCAACTACCTTGCTTAGGTCCCATCGTAAGCTACTGGGCCCCAGCTCCAACAGCAGCCACATGGCCTAGGTCCCATCATAAGTCACTTGGCTCAGGTTTCACCACCAGGCCCTGGATCTAGCCACCAAGCTGGCTATGTTCAGACTGCAGGCTGAAGTCACCCAAACCCAATGTTTTTGCCCCTATGCGACCTGCATCTGATCTTTTCATAACAGTCTGAAAAACACAGGTTTGATTTTTTCAAATGCGACCCAGGCCACTTGTATATGTAAATCCAATGGGAATTGGATCTTTTTCCATGCGAACGGCCAGATTGCATTAACCCCACCTACACGTCATTGATACATTGTTTCAGATACGCTCACCAATGTACATAAAGGTTGTGTTTGTCATTAGAAAATTATTTTTAAGCTCCTCATCTGTAAAGACTCTCACATCACTCTCTCTCCAACCCTGCTGCTTCTCCGTATCCACACCTTTTTCTGTGCAGAGGTTGCTGCCGCTGCTCCACAAAATGCATCCGGCTCTCCTCTTCTGTAATCTCCTTAAAATGATGCCATTGAAAATGTGTATGCTATGGTTGGACAATATCTTTAAAATAGCAAGATGTGCTCTGCTGTTATCCTCATATTTATTTCTGTAAACATTTCTGTAATCACGCATAGCATTCGTACAGGAGATCACATACAAGCCGCATTTAGCTGGAAAAAATGGGACTTTACCAAAAAAATCCAAATTGATCATTATGGCCTGCAGTCTGAACGTAGCCTTAGTTAGGGCCCCCTGACGACTTTTGGCCACGATTTTGTCGTGGCAAGTCGTGACATTTTGGCGGCATGAACTGGGAGGCTCCCGCACTGTTAACATCTAGTTCATGCATAGTTCACGACGAGTTCACGAATAGTTTACGAATGCGTGCCCATCAGTGTCCGCATTGACACGAATTGGCACGATGAGTTCAGGCACAGGTTGCGCATAGTTTACGCACTTCTCGCATTGGCACGAAGAGTTTGCGTAATTCAGACAGTGTTGTTTCAACTTCGGCATCCCATATTAAAAGGGGGCGTACCCAACCCGAGGTCAGTGGAAGAGAGAACATGCTGAATGCCAGAGACACGCTCCCGACCATAGTCAGAAGCACAGGGGACACTTGCTGCTCCAGGGATGAGCGGGGACAGGTCACTCATGGCTAACTCCTTTCTCTGGTCACTCTCTGGGCGGCAGCACTCAACAATGAACCGGAGTCTAATTGTTGCAGAAGGCGGCAGCTTTATTACTAACTTTTTCCTCTTTCAATACAGCTACTGTCTCTAACGTGATCCATGCGCTTCTCAGCCCTCTTCTCCATCTCTCCGTCCCTGTCGCATACGCACTATTCACGCCAGTGTACAACTAGAGCCTTGAGTCGCAACAGTACATACCCTGGATTCGTGCAAGTGTCAGGGGGCCCTTACAGAGAGTAAACCAAAGAAGTCAAACCCTTTAGAAAGACATCCAAAGACTATTATGCAATTTAAAACAAACAGATGGTCAACTTGCAAAATACAAACAAGTTGCCTTTAAACAACTGCAACAGATCACGTTACGTACCTTGGCCCCCACGACACAGGACATCCTCCTCCATACTGAAACTTCAGCAGTCCTGAACTGAGGTGGGGGTCCGTAGTGGGAACAAGACCTCCTCAAAGAAAACTTCCATCTCCATTGAGTCTCCAACATTCACTTTGATTTGTAATCACGTTGGTCTGAGGTCCTCCAATTTAATGACTCAGAAATCACTACTGGGCTACTACTGGGTTAGTAGCTGAATCTAAGACCAGAGAGGCTGTAGCCGTTACACCAACCTTAGCAACAGTCAATGTGGAGGCAGAGGGAGTGAGCCACTTTTAAAAACACAGATTCTTATACGGTCTTCCACTGTAGACCGACTGGGGATCCAGGTCTTATAAGATTCTGAACTGTGTCCTCATCCTCCCCAAACTGTTGTTACGACCAACACCATCCATTAGCAGGCTGAGCTAACCAAAATGTATATTTGGGACCTTTAGAAAACAGTGTGAAGCCTGTTTTTATCAGTGGTTCACTCCCCACTTGTATCCATGAAGGATTGTGTTTTCGTAGACTGCTTGGACTTAACACTTTACTCCAACACGCCTGCCAAACTTTTAACATTTATTTTAAGGACACTTTTAGCCTTTTCTTGAAGAGCCTCTCATTTTTAGAGCTGACTGTTTGCACCCAAATTAATTTGGTTTGTTTGTACTGGCATCCAATTTACAAGGTACAATGCAGTCAGCTGCACAGAACTGACTGTTTACATCACAAACCCTCTGCACAACCACAATCAATACATATACCAGTACACACCAGCATCTTACAAAACCAACACACAACAGAGGCATGATTTTGGACCTTTAATCACCCATGACTTTGCTATCTGTGTATCTTCTGTTGTTGTGGGGTTTTACCTTTTATGTATATTTTCTCCTTTAATGATTTTATTTCAATGAATATTTTAAATGGGTTACTCAGTAATGTTGTCTTAGCTCTGTTGTGGCCCTGTATTTTCCTCAGCTGTTACAGCTCACCGCACATCTTACCTGCTACTTGTGATTTATTATTAATGAGTTTAACAGTAAATTCAGATCCGCCCTGGATTTCATCTCTCCTCCCACCATCAAACTTATTTACACAAAACAAAAACCATCATGGCTAAAATGAAGAAGGTAGTCAATGAAATTAAAGAGAAACTGCTGAAAAGCTTTCTGAAAAAAAGGCGTTACAACGCAGAAATCAATATTTAAAGAACAACCACGTGTAATAAATAAAGCAATAATAATAATCAGACATGTTTATTATGGACAGTCACAATGATCCATCTCTCAGGGAAAATTCTTACCCCACACCCAAACCTATATTTATGTCTATTTGTACCTATTTTAAGCTAACATTCTTAATATTGTGATTTACTGGTGTCTTTCCAGCTTCATGTAACACTGCTTTGGTGAGGCCTATGAGTAATAAACTCTAGAGTTTTTCATTTAGTTTTAGATCACTTTAAAATGTGAACTGACCTTCTTTAAGTCATTATCCTCATATAAAAGCCAGTCTTTCACCTCATATCTTACTCTAAATTACTTTAGTAGCTTTGAGACATTAGTTTCTTCCTGTATCAGAGGCAGCACCATGATAGAACCTCCACCATGCTTCACAGTAGTTAGACTCTTTTTCTTATAAATTTCAACTTTTTGCCTGTCAAAAAAACAAAACAAACAAAAAAAAAACAGATGTACTGCCCTAAAAACTGCTGCATTTGGATTTATTGTAATCAAAACAAGTTCAGAAAGACTACAAATGATTTCTAAAGCGTTTTGCATTTTTTAGTCCTGATTTTCATGCTTTTTCCCCCGAAGTAGCAACTTCCTCTTTGACGTTTCAATAGGGACCTGCTTAGCTCACTAATGGTGTCTTTCCACACGGCCCTAGTCCACCCGGATTCAGAGCATTTCCATTACGATTTGTCGGACCGTACTGGTACCGTGCCTGTCAGGCCGTGCGGATAACGTGAGGTCTGCAGGCTGATTGGCTTGCAGCGAATGATGTCAGTACACAGCGATGTACACAGTAATGGTTACTGCCTCTCCAGGTCGTCTTGTCTTGTCGTATTTCCTGATTTCCGCCGTGAGTTTATTACTCATTATTACTCATACCCCGAGCAGCAGGTAAAAGGCTGCTTCACCACCTTCCATATTGTCCCTGTCTTTTTCTGTGGTGTCTCTCTGCATGTTTTTTTTTTTAATTGTTTATTACACAAATTAAACAATAGCGTACATTAAATCTCAGAGAATGTGTTGTTTTGTTGCGTTGTGTCGCTATTAAATGACATCGGTACCTTTTTAGTAAAAGTGTGCCCCCTAACCCTAGGGTTAGCCATAACCCTAACCCCTCCCACAATAGAGCGTCTGGATTTAGACTGGATTTGCAATGGAAAAGCATTGGAGTGCTCCCCGGCCAGTGGAGTACGGTGGACTAGTGATAATGGAAAACCCCCTTAAGCAGGTCTCTTTGTGTCTAGCATGTGTTGCAGAGTGAGACTTCTATTTCATGTAAACCTGAAGCTCTTTAGTTTACAACTTGTTGATCTTTTCATTCTCTGAACCAATTTTTGCAGATATCTTTTTAGGAAAACATTTATGAAACATATGCATGCCTTTATGGCAAACATTCTGTTTGCTGAACATTTTTTTTTTTTTTTTGGATATTTAGATCATAAAAAGTGTATTATCATATGATGTAGGAACCATAAAATATCTCATCAATTCTTTCTACTTGCTTAAGAAACTATCAACTCTAACATTTCCGTTATATCCTCCTTTATGATATTAATATCTTTAATCTCCTGTCAATGCCTGAGAGAGGCTGATTAAGTTTGTGAACTGCTGAGCTTTTCTATTTGGGGTTTTATGCCGTTTTACTCCTCAGACTCCTGAAATGCCTTTTTGTTGCAGAAACACAAAGGACAAAGCTGGGAACACAAACACATAACCGTTGTACTGAGGCCTCTTGAGAAGATAGACTCTGCCACAAAGATGCCATTCATGCTAATCTGTTCCTCCCCAGCTGTAGAGTGAACACTGCTGCAACACACCCTCCACACAGACGCAGACAGATGTGCGCTCAGGGACTCATAAGACCTTCTTTCTCGCCCAACATTAAGCGCAGCTTCTCTCCTGTTTGCTCAGGCTCGCGCACGTGGTGCCCCATGTTGAGCTCATATGCATAAAGCAGCAAAAGGAGATTTGGTAGCAGCATTTCTCTGGAATATGAGGGATTTTAGGGATTAACTGGGCAGCAGACACACAGTCCAAGGTACACTGCGTAAGCTGCTAACTCATTCACACAGGGGCACATTTTTATCAGAAGACATGATGCACCAGATGTGGATGTGAGCAGGTTGGGGGTTAGTTTGCACCCAAACTACTTTTTATGGGATGTGTTTAGATTTGCAAAACACATATTCACAAAACATTTTAGATCCCTGACTTCTGTCCCTAACGGGCCATAATACTTAGTAGCATTTGCTGTTGTTTCTTTGCTGAGTCTCTGAGTTACTAATATCAACTGGCTGGAGCCTTAAATTTAGTAATCATGTGAGTCGTATCAACCCTTTCATCAAAGGCCAACCATAAATGTCAAATGGTAACTAAAGTGAGTTACTGAGCATATTCTGTTTCAACTAGTTCTGTTCCGCAGTGAAGCTGGACCACATGGGTCAGAGTCGTGTTGCGATGTCAGGACTGAACAGTGGTCCTATAGAAAAACAAAAAATGCAATAATTAGAAATAAATAACTTTGTAGTTTCTGTTTTTATTGTAATATTTAATTTTAAATTGATGTACAAATGAATAATTAAATAGATTAATATAAATAGATTAAGAAATCTGTAGACAAATAGATGAACAAATATGAATAATTTGATAGAAAAATAGTTGTTTGTGGATTTTTTCTCATTTCTATATTTGGGAGATATTTAATTGTTCATTTCTATATCTGTTATTAATATCTTATTTCCATACCGCAAATAAATACATAAATAAGCTCATATACTGTCACATAAAAAGTTATAAGACCTAGATTGTCTTCTATATAAATTGACCTTCAGGCATTTAAAATGAACATGAAATAAACAGATATTTTTCCCCTGACTATAAATAAATATGAATAGATATAGAAAATATGACTAAATCTTCATTTCTAAAATTTAAAAACACATTTCTGAAAATATTTAGTCATGATTTAGGCATTTTTGTTCCTCCATAGAAAGACTTCCCTCTACTGTTGACATAATGAGGACTTCCTCCCGTTGGCTCAACGGCCAGCTGATATTATGTTGCCATGTTGTTTTATTCATTACAGGTCTGTAAGGCTACATTGGATCTGTGTGTGTGTGTGTGTGTTTGTGTGTGTTTCCAAGAAGACACTTTTAATAATGTGGCTTCATGTCCAACTTTTGCTCCACATTGATGTATTATTCATATTTGTGTTTATTGTCTAGCACTTTATTTTATGTGCTGGTCAGAAATGAGTGTTTCCATAAAGAGGAAGATTCATTGTTACTCAACCGCCCCCCTCTCCCAAACAAACAAATCACCCTCTTAACCCAAATCTATGAATGTGTCTGTGTGCAAGAAGATGTGAGGCGAATTTAGAGTAGTTTTTCCTCTTTCTTTTCTCTCATATTCCGAGTATTTCCTCATGTTTTTTTTTCACATGCTGTGTTTTAATCACTTTAAAGGATGAAAAGTTCTGTTCACAACAATCCGACCTGTGAACAATGCCGTCTGCTTCCCCCCATGCCTATTTATCTGGACTCATTTGTTTCACACACTACAACGGGAAAAATAAATAAATAAAGCTTACGTCATGACACTGTTATATCTTCATGATAATAAATATCTCTGATTTCCACGAAAAACAAATCCTGCTTTCACAAACCTCGCTCTGTGGAAAACCTGGCTCAGACTTCATTCATTTAATGATTAATGTCCATATTATGGTCACAACAATCAGGCTGAAAGTCTGAGTCTCATTATTATTATAGCTGCATGGAACATGAAGGTGTTGTAAGCACATGAATGAATTAGAAATAAAATATTTAGGACTCAATCTTTGATGTGCTTCCACAAGATTTATTCTAACAAAAATAGATTGATATTTTTAGATGCAGACTCCCAAAGTTGAGCCGACAAACCTTTAAAACTTCATTGCAGGGATGTTTTCTATCACACATCGCCAGGACTGTGGAGCCTCATCTTATCTAGAAACATGTGAAAATAGGACAATGAGTGATGGGTGGAGAGTAATATTAAAATTACAATAAATAGAAATAGTCCTCAGTGTTCTGTTCATCAATAAATTGTTCAAAATGCAAATTTAAGTGTTATATATGCAAGTGATGTGAGCATCTAATTATGTTCCTGTGCACCAGAGAATGTACATACATACGGACACACACACACTCAGAGTTGAACACCTTGAGTACTCCTGCTGTGAAAAATATTGTATTTTTCATGACGGGTACTTTCCTGAATGATTTTTGCTTCTTTTTTGAGGTGTTTTTCTAAACTGTACCCATAAGGTTCAGAGTAGAGATTCTACTTTTTTATTCTACTTTTTTTCCCTCCTCACCTTAAAAGGATGACTCATTTCTTCTCATCCTTCTGGTAAAAAAGCCACTTCGTTACAGCTGCGTCTCAGTCATCCTGAACCAATTCTGTTGTGTTTCTTTTACGTACTCTTGGACTTGGTTGTACTGGAATCAGTTTTGTTGTGCCAGGACGTTGGCTCAATGACAATAAAGTATCTTCTTTCATTTGTTATACGGGACACTGTTGGTCATTGAGAAGAGTAAGAACTCTATGTACTTTTATGAAGGACTCAACAAGTTTCTGATAAAGACTGAGGCAGTAAAAGTCTTCAGTGAGCAGCAATGGCTGAGTGTCTACTTTGGTATCTGCATGGAATTTGCTCTCAGAAGCAGCAGAAGTTCACAAGTCATTTAAAATACATTGCAAACTATTTCAGCTTAATTTAACAAAGTTGTTTTGATAATGATTTTTTGTCATTGTCACTGTTTTTGGTAATTATATGTTGTCAGTATCGAATTTTAACGTTGACATATTGCGCAGCTTTGTACTCAGCAGCAACTTTAGCTAGTTGAGTTCATGATGGCATGATGTGGCAACCTACAACTCTGCTATATCCTCTGTCAATGTATCTTTGGTGAGAGATGATTTTTCAGCTCATCTACAGCTGATGTTTCCACTTGATAGGACTGTAGGATTGGACTTTAATCTACAACACAGCAAATCCAGTCAAACTTTAAAAACCTCCTTCAGCAGAAGTTTCAAGTTCAAGTTTATTCGTCAAATTCATATAGTACAAGTACCAAAGCAATTAAATATATGTGCCCTGGTTCTCTCTCAGGTCCACTATGCATAACAATAAATAAATATCAACAGTATCATCCATTATCTAATTCCCTGAACGGGGGCTGGAATCAATCCCAGATGACATAGGGTAAGAAGCGGGGTACACCCTGGACAGGTCGCCAGCCCTTCACAGAGCCAACACACATAGACAAAAAACCACGCACACACACATTCGCACCCGGAGAGACGATATCACGGGGAGAACATGCAAACTCCAAACATAAAGGCCACTGCCTGAGGCGAGATTCAAACCAGCAACCTCCTTGCTGTGAGGCTAACCAACTGCGCCATCGTCCAGCTCCTTATCAAAATCAATACCAATAAAATCACTAATTAAATCATAAAATCAGACCTCCTAACTAAACTGTTTTTCAGAAGCCTTATTGCCCGGAGATAAAAGCTCTAAAACGGGTAGTTCGCACTGGGTTTCACCGTAAGTGCATCCCTGAAGGGAGATAAGAAAAAAAATGTGAGCAGAGTGGCTTTTATCGTCTAGTATACATATGCATCGATTCAAATAGAGATCCCATATTGATGATAATGGTAATCAAATAGTTTTTAAGCTGTTTTCACTACTTTCATGAAGAGTGTATGGTCATGTGCTGTAATACTACCAAACCATACCAGTAACCATTCTGTCAAAAGGATCTCTTTAGTACAACGAAAAAAGTTAACGAGAACCTTTCTTGATAGTCAGTATTTTTCAAGACACCTCAAAAAAAAGTTTTTACTGATAAGGACTGATAAGGAACATGTCTTTAGCTATCATCTTTGATGTAAGATCCGTTCTCCCTCTTTACATCGAGCATTAAACTTCATCCAGTGAGCAAATTAGTTATTGACTGTTGATTTGTGGATGGACTCTCTGTTGGATGCTTCACTGTAAATGCTTGTACATAGTGATGCTAGGCTTAAGTTATGCTAACGTCATCTGGCTAAACTTGACCTAATTTTTTAAATTCTCTTAAAATGGTTCCACTCAGAATATTGAGCTAGTTATTTGTGCCCTTCATACACTATAGATAAAACATGGACGGAGCCTCCCAGTAGGTTTCTGACATACTAAAGCCTATTGGGCGTTTCCAACGTAGCCATCGTGACAGCATCACAAGTGCTTCTGGAAAATAGAAAAATGGGCAAAGACATGGAGTTGAAAGTAGGTGGGTATGACTGCCGCTAAAGGCTAACTGAGCTAACTCGGATCTAACAGAAGCTAACCAGCTAACGGAAGTTAAATGGGCTAAAGTGCATTGTTAGCTGAGTAAAAATTGTGTTTGTGCTATACTCTTTTTTTTGTTGTGGATATTACCTGTCAGCCCATAAATATACTGAATTTCCTGATTAAATAACATCTAAACAGATGAGTTATTAAATAATTCACCCAATCACAGTTGTGTTGAAGATAAACTCAAGTTATTAAACCTAAAATTGCTTTTTGTACCAGGCTGTAAACATATTTTTTATGCTGAGAAGTTGGTGTTTTTAACATGGGAGTCAATAAGATTTGGTCTGTTTTAGAGCCCCTCGTGGATGAGGGTTGAATTGCAGTTTTTGGCACTTTTACATAAGCTTTACTTTTTTCCAATAGAGGTTGCCGCTCGGTTCCTCCGTAACGAAGAAAGTTCTTCTGCTGTTTTTATCCTGACAGTTTGCAAATAGATTGATAAGTTGTCGCCATCTTTTGGTGGTTGTAATGTAATACTAGCAGGTTCTAGTTGAAATGAGGTAGTTGTAGTTAGTTATAAACTATTAGTTTCTTCAAAAATCTAAAAAATAATTACTTTTACCAGATTTCTTTGCCTTCCTCCCTTTATAGGGAGATGAGTGGAAACTATTCTACTTATTTTTCCTTGGCTAGTAACACCACAGTCTCATCAGCAGTTGGAACTTCATCAGGTTATCTAGATCATATCTACATGACTAAATGTACTGAGTTACTGCCTTGTGATTGTCTGATTAAATATCCGGACAAGTGTACCTAATAAAATGGCCAGTGAGTGTATATTGTGATGGCGCTTTAAAACACGATCGAACAGACATTTTAGATTTTTTAAAACAACACTTTAATTGCACTTTGGGGATGAATAAAGTGAGATTGACTTGAATTAATAGATTCAGTATATTTATATGGCCAAACAATTACCAATAAAGGTTTTTTGCTTAAAAAGGATTAAATGTTGTTAAACTAATGTATTTTCCAGTCCAGTACTAATTGTGTGACTGGTATTCAAGGCTGTAACTTTAAGAGCTGTTTGTGTATAGTGTTGTGATCTTAGTTCCTGGTACTGTGGTTAGCACTATTTTAGCTATTGCATTTGTTTCCCAGGTACAATAAATGAGATATTTTGTAGCTGCAGGCAGTTTTTGGACACTTGCAGGTTTAAGTTGGATCATTGTGGAGAAACGACGACAGCTCACCTGTTTCTGCGAAAGGTGTCTGGGAAGTATGGATGCATGGGGGCTGCTATCTCTGCAGCCACCAGTCCACTTTACACAGCAAGCAGGAGTCAAAGCTGCTTGGTAAGGAAGAATTTTACTACCACGCCCCTCCGATACGGGGAACAGTAGTTTATATTTCATCCATTCGGTTCTTAGCAAGAACAGCAAACACAAGCAAACTTGTGTTTTGCTTAAAGTGAAATAACTTGTTATTTCACTTCCTTTTTCCATACAGCAGAGCAAAGAGCAGTTGGTGCCTTTTGCTTCTTTATCTGTCAGGTTTTGTGTGTTTTTATGTTCTTTCATTTTGCACTGGGAGCTAGAAGGGCCATCTGCCGCACAGCCAGGTCCTGGTGGGTCTGTAAATCTGCAATGCTAAGGGTCTAAAACATAACCTGCGTATCTGTGGCTGACAGGACAAAGACAGGGGCAGGGATGAGGCTGTCTGTTTAGACACCCACCAGTGGGTCCACATGACCAGTCGTTGATGTCAATGTGTGACCTCTGCTTGTGACTGTGAGCACTTCATCTCTTTGTGATAAAGCAACACACCGAGACACACAATTGGGCTCAAATGCTGAGGTTTTGTGTACTTTCTTTACTGGTTGTAGTTATTCGGAGTGTGGTGGTCTGCTTCCCGTTCCCAGGCTGTTTCAGCCTGTTTTGCAGCTTTTATAGACCAGTGTGTTCTCATTTATGTCAAGATACCAACATGTACAAGTAAAAAGCTGTGACAGTCCATTTAAAGAAGCCACTGACTTAAAGAGCCCGTCTCTCAGCTTTGGAGAGCCAGTCGCAGGAAGCGGAGTGACTGTGATCTCTCACACTTGCAAAACCACTCGAATGCGTGTGAGTCTGTGTGTATTTGTGCGTGTGTCTCTGCACAAAGTGCATGACGCCTCGTCTCTATCTGGCAAAGAGCAGAACAGGAAGCAGCGAGGTGGGGTGCAGCCTTTACTGTTCTCTTTTCCTCTCCTCCACTTCATTCACTTGCTCCAGATTTAGACCGCCGTTCGATTCCTGGTGGGAAGGACATCCTGGATTTTGAGGAGGCAGGAATAGCCCTCTGTGTTCTTGACCGGTGCCGAGTGTGTGTTTGTGTGTGTGTGGGACCAGAAGAGGGGGCAAGTGATGGCCACCGAGGACACTTTAGAGGACCTACCAGGAGATCAGCATGTTGACCCCCCGCCGCCCAGCGAGCAGGGTGATGCAGAGTCTTCGGTAGGCAACCGGCGGCCGGCGCAGGCCTCAACGCTTTTGCCATCTCTGTGCTTACTTTCCATCCACAACTATGGCCGTCTTTTCTGCGCAGCTTCCTTGTTCACTTCCTGTAAATACATCTGCTCTCTGAAAGCAAATCACTCCTGAGTTTTCAATCCACTCTGCTGTGGCTTTTTCACCCCGCTGTCTTACACACCTCGCTCCAGAGCTGCTTTGTTGGAAAACACCAGGGATTTAGTGGTATTGTGTTGAACTGGCATACGTCAGAGCAAAAGCTTCCTGCTGTTCACGGTGTGCAACTGGCTCTGCTTTCTCTTCTGACACAAAAGCCAGTTGCTCACACTAAGACTTCTGTGGCCTTTATCAAGAACGACAAACAGTTTGAAAATAATGCAGTTTTCCAGCTTTCTTAGTATTTGTTTGGTTACATGACTGCAGAGTTGTGCTGTGATGTAACGTTGCTTTAAAGCAGCGCTCAGCCTTCAACATGTGGACTGGCTGGCCGCTTGGCCTGGGCCTGACTCATGTAGTGCATTGTGTTGCAGATGGATTATGGCTTTAATGAGAACAGAGCTGTGGTCCCAGCCTGCATGTAGCTGGATAGACACAGTCGTAATCAGATCTGCTAAGCTGAACGGCTGCACGAAGCAGTGAAAGGCCCCAACCTGTCATTATACTCTCGAGGAGAGGGGGGGTGCTACTTGATGTCCAAATATCTGAATGTGTAAAAGTGAAAGAGAGAAAAACATTCATGAGATCATGAATAAATACATGAATTATGACAATTATACAAACTTAAGGTTTTAGGCCTCTGCTTGAACTTAACATACTCATAAAGGAGTTAGTATATATCTGCAACTACAATGTATATTTCAATACTTTTAGTTATTTTAAAGGTAACACTTGTGGCATTTGTGATTATGTTTAAATATTATAAATAAAAAGGGACATAGCACAAATGAAAAAAATTGTTTTGCTTAAAACATCTTTCAGGATGAAAATGAATGTTCCTTTAAAATGGTGCAGCTGTGGCTCTAAACCTCTATTTGTTGTGTTTTCTGCACAGAGAATGTACAATAAAACCTGCTATTTCTCTGGGCTTTGCAGTTTTTGATGGTTGAGGTGAGATAAATGGCACTACTGCCCCATTATGAGTTAGTTGAGCTGGTATTTTTGCAGCTTTGCATAAGTCGGCATAACGTGTTTAACAGTCCGATCAAAAGCAGAATCGTTCTGTTGTCTCTTGAGTGGTCACGCACATTCAAACTGGTGATGAGGAGCACATCTTTAGGCTGGTGTCTTGGCACACTGTGTGGGCTGTAGCGGCAGGGTTTGCTGCATGTGATGTTAGCTAAAGTTTTTTCTGGTGGAAGATTGCAGGTTTTCCACTAACTGACCTGCTGACTCCAAATGTGTGCAAATGTTTTGTAATTTTTAAATGTAATTTAATGTCTAATGTTTAAATGTACAGTGATACCTCGAGATACAAGTGTCTTGACATACAGATGTTTTGAGATACGATCTGTGATTTGACAATTTTTTTTGCCTTGATATACAAATGCATTGTGAGAAATGAGCATCCGAGCTGATGCCACCGAACATAGCTGGAACAGATTGAGATTTCAATTCATTTAAATGGGAAAATTGTTTTGAGATACAAGCAAAGTCACGAAACTAACTCGTATCACGAGGTATTACTGTATTTAAAAGTGCATATTATTACCAAATCATACTACAAATAATGCAGATAAATGTCACATTTACAGAGTGTGAAATGATGAATAATAACATTATTTGCTTAAACGTTCAGGCCGGCCCTGGTACTGACTAATCAGGGGTGTACTCGCAGAGGCGCCGACTGGTCCAGTTTAAGCTAACCCTGGTCTGCTTCTAACGACAGAACGGTTTGTTTATAGTATTATAAATGCCAAACAGGTGAATTCTGGTCTGGTTAAAAGCTGGAGGTCAGGAATATCTTGCAAATGAACCCTGGTGTGAGAGCCAACAGACCATCCAGTTAACTGAAAAGAGGAATTGATGTAAAACAGATTTTAGCGCAACATATAGGATAGTTCGATGCCTCTCCTGCTGCTCATATTTTAATAAAAACCAAATCAAAGTCAACCTCAAAATAAAAACACAAGCCCTAGACTGTGGAAATGTATTCTCTATAGTTTATTTATGGTGAATAAGGCGGTTTTGGTCATAGCTGATCAATTAGTACGATTTTTTTCCATCCTCTTGCTGATTTTTTTCAGCATCGGTGTTGCTCCTAACAAACACTTATTGTAACTGTGTTGTGTTGTCCGGATGGCTTTGGCTGTGTGAGTGAAGAACTGTATGAAAACAAACCAAACCAAAGAAAGATTTGAGCCCCATACTTTCCTGGTGCAAATGTGCCCTCAGACCATTTGGGCAACACTATGATTTCCCAAATGTTGTAGTTTTTATTTTATTTAATTTAAAATTCAGTAATGAATGTGTGATAAACCAAAAAATCCAGACATTATTTTGAAATATTTTACCCTAAAATTTGTTCTTAATGCTGTGGTGTGACCTCAGATTAACACTGTGCGAGCGGTCGGAGGTTTTTAAATCCCAGACCAAGCAGGAGACATAAGTCTAACTTAAAGCATAGCACATTTATTTCCCAACCATGAAGGTACAAAAGTTTTCCCGCTAGGAGTGTAAATCACAACATTGATCACAAAACAATTAGTCTGGTACATACAAACTCAGTTTGTGGGTATATTAACCTCTACTGTGCTATTTTGCTTCGATTCAAAATCCAGCCATCGATATAAAATAACATCTGTTTACTGAGATTTCTTCATCCATAATCAGATCGCCAGTCCATCACAGAGACAAACCCAATAATTTATTGATCAGCTAGCCTAACATGCATGTCTTCTACACAGAGAGAACATGCACACTCCACACAGAAAGGCTACTCTTCTAACCTCCCCCCAGCTGAGGCTCAAACCAGCAACCGTCTTGCTGTGAGGCTGCGGTGTTAAACATTAGACCACATACACATTTTATAACCTTATTTTACATATATTGTTATCTGACAAAGTCAGAAATGATACAGCCAAAAGACATCTGTGCAGTAAATTTAGATTTATTTCCTATTATCTACAACAGTGAGTTACAGGAGGCAGAAAGTCTGGCTTTTTTTTTTAAACCATCTGCAGCATTGCATCATCACACACTTGGCATTGTTGCGTGAAACTGAAACTCAAGTGGGGCTCAGCTTAACTGTGCATGTAACTGAATCGCTTAAATAGCACTTTTCATGCTCATCTGAAACTGGTTTGTTCTACTTTTTGTGCACACTGAAAGAGCACCAAGGCAAACGTTGGAAACAATTAAACAAAGCATTGAAAACAACACTTAAGATCTATCTACCGAACCTATTTGTACCACAGTTCCAACATCTTCACCGAAGGTCCAACGTCATCAAATGTAAATAACCTAAACCTGCAAAGAACTAAAGATATGTGTCCGATCAGCCAGTCGCATGGCGGGAACTATATCATTCAGTGATGTAGTCATGGTGACGATGACTTGCTGAAGTTCAAACTTAGCATCAGAATGAAATAGGAGATTTAAGAGACTTTGAACATGGGATTGTTGTTGGTCTGAGCATTTCCGAATCTGCTGATCGACTGAGATTTTACACACACAACCATCTCTATAGAAACAGTGTGAAGAAGAGAAAACACCCAGTGAGCTGCAGTTGTCTGGACCAAAATGTCTTGTTATTGTCAGAGGAGAATAGACAGACTGGTTGGAGATGATGAACAGGATGTTTTAAAACTACACTACTGGTTCCAATCAGGATATGCAGAATAGCGAATCTTCTAGGTGCAACCATGATGCAGATGTTCTACTGCAGCAGAAGACCACACCGGGTTCCACTCGTGCAGATAAGAACTGGAAATTCACACAGACTAAAACTGACCAAGATGGAAGATGGAAAATCTTGCTGGTCTACGAGTTTCCATATGAGAGCCACATGGAATCATTATGAAAACATGGATCCATCCTTGGAATAGTTCAAGCTGCTTGTGGTGCAATTGTGTAGGGAATAGTTCCTTAGAACATTCAAACCCATTCAAACCAGCATGAAATGGTTGAACCATCCCAGTCTACCTGAGTATGTCCATCCCTTTATGAGCACAGTGTTGTATCTTCTGATGGATACTTCCAGCAGAATAAAGCATCATGTCACAAAGATCACATCATCTCCAACTGATTTCTTCAACATGATGATGAGTTCAGTGTACTCCACTGGTCTCCATTACATACTAATCCAGTAGAGCAGCTTTAGGATGTGATGGGACAGGAGATTCTCGTCATGGATGTGCAGCAACTGTGTGATGTGTTAATATGGAGCAAAAACTTTGAGGAATGTTTCCAACATCTTGTTGAACATATGACACCAAGTATTAAGGTTGCTCAGAAAAAAAGGGGTCCAAAGTGGGCTTGATAAAATAACCAGTGAATGTATATCAGCTGTAACGTTAAACCTGTTACAGATAGGGCTGGGCGATATGGCCTAAAAATAAAATCTCAGATTTTTTTAAACCAAATCCGATTTCCGATTTTAATCCATTTTTTTCTACTGTTAAAAATATTACAAATGAAAAAACCAATTCTTTTTCAAAAAGGCTTTAGTTTTAGACCGTGATAGATTTCCATCGACACAGTGTGAACATAATTCCCCTACTGTGGATTGTCTATTGGTGGGTTTTTGTAGGCTGAGTGCCTGTTTCAGTTGTTGAAATAAATTTGTTGTGCTCCCACCTTTGGTAGCAACAGCCTTTAAACAAATTTTGCAACATGGCATTTATTGCTCCAAATCAATGTTTGCAAAACCAAACCAGTTCCAAATAATAAAAGAAACTGGCCTTTGTTGGGAGCAAGCTCTTCTTCGCTTGCTGCCATGTTGATGTGTTGTGGGAAATCAGCAGGAGTACACTGATATCACTATGATGTAAGGAGGCCCAAAAGGTGCTGGAGAGGCAAAAAAATCTTGATTTTCATAAAAGTAAATCTTCATAAACAACAAATTCAAATTAATCGATTAATCGCCCAGTCCTAGTTACAGGTGAACAATCCTGATCATTTCATTACAGTGGCAATGCTCATTGGTAGAAGACATCCAGCAGCGAGTTTCATCTCCTCTGCTCTGATAAATTATTTTGTTTTTATGTCACATGAATACTGATGCCTCTGATCTTCCTCTTGTTACAGTTCAGTTGTTTCAGATGAAACTTTAAATTAAATATGTTTCCCCATCTGAGCTTGTAAACATATGCACCGGCTTTGCGCTTACTTACTCGTGACCCACCCAGAGCAGAAGAGCCCCTGATTGATTTCGGGTCTGTAATAATGCTGTTCTAATCGGCTGTAATCTAGTTAGTGTTGATCAGCAGGAAAGCTGATGTGAACACTCAGATCTGTTTGCACTTAAACTGATGCTGTCTCACAGTCTCAGCTTGGCAGTTTTCACATGTTTTCCCACATCCTTCATTTTTATCACAAACCCCAGAATCAAAATATAGACACTATATGTTGAGGATGTTCACAGTTTACAGATCCAAATGGAGTTCTTTGTAAAACATATTGTAATAAATAATTTGTCTGGTAGGGATAAAATAACAACTAAACATGCTAGTGAGTGTGCAGCTATAAGCGGAAACAACAAAAAGGTTATTAAACTTCCTCAAGAAGATGATTCAGAACAGAGATGGTTAGATGCCAGTTGTTTCCACTCAGCTGTGTTCAACAAACAAAAGTAAAAACAAAAATGGGAAAACCTTCTGAAGAGAAATCTAATAATATGCCTGGATATAATGAATATGGAGGCACGTTAACGACTTATCATAGCGCTGTCATATTAATTCATTAACACTGCTAATTACTTTATGGCACAATAGCTCACTTTTTCTTATTGGTTATGAATAAACAGACAAACCACAGATTACAGGAGGGATGGTACTGTCATCATGCATCATGATTTGGGATTAGCCGTGCTGACATGAACTGGTGTGTGTTTCTGTTTCATTTCTGCCTCCAGCTCAGTAGAGTCTCTGCTATGTCCACATGCTAAGAGGCCAGTTTAATACAACTACTTCCTGATATGCTGTGCTGCTCTCAGAGTTTCTGTAGAAAACTCTACTTCTGTAGAGTACAGCCAAAAAAAATCTTTCTTTTTATTGTAAGTAACTTTTAAAAACTGACTTTCCAAACACAATCTTATCATCCTGCTTGTTAGTTACAGCCAGAAAACATCTGATGGCTGGATAATCAGATATATGTGTTTCTAAAAGCAAGACAGCTCACCCAGCTTTGAAATAAATAAATCCTGCTGACTTGTTACCTTTTAACTAATAAATCCTGAAATTTTATTAAAAATACTATTTTAATATTAATAGAATCACATCATATTTGATCTCATTAATAGTTAATTAGAGATTCTGTCAGTTCTGTTGTTAAAAATATCCTCTTGGGGATTCTTTTGTCTTCTTAGTGACTGCCGCAGTCAGAGTGAATGTGGGTATGTCCCTGCAGCCCTGTGGCTTTGTTGCAGACCCCCACCTACCCAGACCTGGGAAGTTGGTGATGCCCTTTAAGGCTGTGGGTAGGCTGGCTTCTGGTGTAAATGGATCCCCAAGAAATCATTTCCCTGCAGTGTGATTTTATACCTACATTCAGTCAAGAAACAGTAATGTGGGTGGGAGTTTATGGAAAATGGGGTGTGTGTGAAAGAAAAGTACAATGAGGTGTTTTTTTTCTACTGCTGGTGCATACATTGTGTTTAAACTGTTTTATAATAAAAATCACTTTGCGTTGTTCTCTGTATGAAAAGCATTTCAGAAATATTTGACAAAGATGCTTCATATAGTCATGTTTTTAACCGTGTACAAAACACCACTTGTGTAACATGTACAGTTTAAAATTATTAAACACCATTAATCTAGAATTTTCTGCAATCGATTGTTGAAATTATTAAACAAGTGCCAAATGTAAATCATCATTCAATTTAACTCAGCTTTATTTGCGTAGCATCCTATCACAACAATGTCACATCTCAGGGCATTTTACAGACACATCAATTTGAGTGATTTCATAATAAATAGAATAGCTAAGTTAACCTTGCTAAGTTAGCCTAGCTAGGTTAGACTGGATAAGTTAGCCTAGCTGAGTTAGCCTGGCTAAGTTAGACTGGCTAAGTTAGACTGGATAAGTTAGCCTAGCTAAGTTAGGCTAGATAAGTTAGACTGGATAAGTTAGCCTAGCTAAGTTAGGCTAGATAAGTTAGACTGGTTAAGTCAGACTGGCTAAGTTAGCCTAGCTAAGTTAGCCTGGCTAAGTTAGACTGGCTAAGTTAGACTGGCTAAGTTAGCCTAGCTAAGTTAGACTGGCTAAGTAAGACTGGATAAGTTAGACTGGATAGGTTAGCCTAGCTAACTTATCCTAGTCGTGACCGTGAAAAGAGAAGCAACCGCAGACCACGAATAATTGGATAAAAGTGATATATTGATGAATAACAAGTCTACATTGGACATGGTGGTGTTCCAGGACCTTTAATTTGTTTCGGGTGAAGCATAAAGATCCACATCATCGGGTTTACATAATGTTAGTTTCATGTAATTTTTTAAGCAAAAGCTACAAGGACAAATATTCCCTCTTATCTGAGTAAAATCCATCAGATCTGAGAATCCAGCAGAAATCTTTACTGAATAAGGTGATAAAGTGAGGACAAATCTTGTTAAAATGTTCTCATCGGTTGTATGTTCACATGATGGAAAGATTTAATTCAGTCATAACACTTTTGAGTTTAATGCTGGAAAATAATCCATCCATCCATCCCGCTTCCATCCATCGCTGGGATTGGCTCCAGCCAATCCCAGCGAGAGGCGGGGTACATCCTGGACAGGTCGCCAGTCCATCACACGGCCACACATATACTGACAAACAACCACACACGCTCACACTCACACCTATGGGCAATTTAGAGTCCCCAATCAGCCTATCCCCACGGTGCATGTCTTTGGACTGTGGGAGGAAGCCGGAGAACCCGGTGAGAACCCACGCTAACACGGGGAGAACATGCAAACTCCACACAGATAGGCATCCGCCCAAGCCGGGGATCGAACCGGCAACCTGCTTGCTGTGAGGCTGCAGTGCTAACCACCTCGCCACCGTGCAGCCCGGAAAATAATCCAAAAGAAGATATTCTGACCAAGATGTTGATCATTGGCTCTTTCAGCTTACCAAACATTGCATTGGTGAAGGCCCAGTTTTGTTTGGCTGCTGCCATTTTATTTCTCTGAAACTCATAGTCCCGTCTGGGCAGGGACAACATATGCCCTCACCTTTATGGCACAGTTATTTCTTCCTGCAAAGGTTCAAACCACTCCTCATAATCCAATCAGCTGGCCTGTTTACATTTCTGCATTTTAAAAATTTTGTTCCATTTAGATGTTTAGACTCCAACAGTGCCCGATGTAGATGCAGCTACTGACAAAGTGCATAAAGTATCTCCATGTTTCTGCAGAAATCATTCTTCACAACCTTTTATTACTTCAGCTGAATGAAAATCCTTTATGCTTTTTGCCAGGGGTTGTGAAATTATGCAGTGGGGTTGTTTTCATCATCATCTGACATCTGATCCTTTGAGCTGTTCCTTGTTCGATTTGGACTGGTTGCCAGGTAGCATTGTTTCATGGTTTTCCACCTGCTGCGTAGGATTTGACACAGCTTTTCAAAGCCCTTTTTTTAAAAAATTTTCCTTTCTTTTTCCTTTGAAAGCTCTGTATATAGCTGTTGTTTGTTATTAAGCATCACAATTACACTTAAGACTTCTGTCTGTCCATCCATACTGCTCAATCTTTACTTGGAATGAACTGGTCTAAGGACCCCTAGCCTTTTTGTCATCTCCTTAATCATGTTGTTCTTTGTTTTCTCAGGTTGATCCCAATGGACTATCAGTGCTTGAGCAGCTTGGTCTGGACCAAAACTCGGACTTCTCAGACTCCAGTGTCCAGCAGCGCCTGGATGAGCACCGCGAGAGAATCCGGAGAGAGATCCGTAAGGAGCTGAAGATCAAGGAGGGTGCAGAGAATCTGCGCAGGGCCACTACAGACAAGAGGAATGCCCAGCAGGTGGACTCGCAGCTTCGTAGCTCAAAGCACAAACTGGAAGCCCTCCAGACTCAGCTGCAGGAACTGGATGCACACATTGTTGTCAAGGGCCCGGATGACAACAAAGGTAGCGCACACATCATGCAGAAGGAGTTTACAAACATGCGTGGTTCTGTGGGATTCACAGTCTTTAAAGTAGAGATGTTTGACACAGATATTTAGCTGATATCCAATACTTTCTCATTTCTGAAGCAGATCATTGAGCCTCCTCTGTTAAATAATTCTTATTTTTTATGTAATAAGTCTTAATTAGTGTTTGCGTGGGTTTCATGTGTAAAACATGCCATGATTATTTTTATTTAACATTTTTAAGTAAATGTTTTTACTCCACTCTATTTTAACAAGCTCACAATGTCTTCACTTAGCAATAATTAAATGCAAACTTGATAAATTAAACTTCCTTATCCTGCAATTGTTTTACATAATAATTTGTATTTTATTTTATTGTGACTGTATTTTTAAATTTTTTCAGCCTCTCGGCCAGGACTCTCTTGGAAAAGAGGTTTTTAACCTTAATGGGACCTTCCTGGTTAAATAAAGGAATAAAAAATCTTTTATTTTAATATGAATATCGGTTGAAGCCGATATTTATTTTAAACCTTATATCATCCAATATAGCACGCCAATATTATGTCGCATTCTAACCTAAAAGCATTTTATACACTTACCAGAAAATACTAGCCACTGTGCAATAACCTATCATAGTATGCTAAACAAGATTTTATTTTTTATAACAGCTGTAATCCCAAGTCTGAGGTAAGATTTAAATTGATTTCCTGCTGTGGGGCTTTTCTTTCAGAGCATTAAAGCCTGATTAGATTAGTAAACTACTAATGCTAACAGAAAGGAAAGCTAGTGTTGATGTCATGTTGCTCCTGGAAAACAACTTTTATTGGAAAACTGGAAAAATGCATACGTTACCTGGTATAAAATCTGTTCTATTCTAAAATATCCCCAAACACTCAGCTGTTTATCTTTTCATCTTTGCCATGTTTGCAATAAATGATCGTCTTTCATATCTGAGTTGCTTCTAACCAAACCATTGAGCAGTGCCTTTAAAAACTCTGTCAACTTTACCACCTGATAATTTAATATAATGCAAAAGATATTTAATTTTAAGATCAGTTTGATAGCTACGTCAGACACACTGGAGTATAGGATTTAAAGATGTTGCCACCACAATGTCAAACACTGGTCTGCTCCTCAAATTCAACAAACAGACTTTACAGAGTTCACAGAGGGTAATAAAGGGATTTAGATAGAAAAGGATGAGATATGCAAGAACTGGACTGAAAATCAGTATCTATGGGTTTGATGTAGTAATGCACGATAAGAAAAGTTTTAACCGATACTGATATTTTTCTACTTGTCCTGACCGATAACCGATAAGGTACCGATATTTTTATTTTTACTATAATCTGCAGTTTTGTAACGAAGGACACCACAGACAATATGACAGACAGTGATTATTTATTGGAAATGACCACTGAAGCGGGAACGGATGAAGCGGAGAGAGCTATGATGTCCAGGGTTATGCGGAGGGAGAAACCAGGGAAGCGGGCTGAGGGATATCCAGGAGCAGGCAAGGGTCAAAACCAGGGAATCCGTCTGGGGGAGTCAGAATCCAACAAGAGTTAAGAGGAGTAATCCAAGGGGAAAGCCAGGAGACAAGCGGGGGTCAGAGCCACAGAATAAGACCAAGGGTAATCCAAAATCCGAGAAAGAGTCAAAACCAGAGAAGTTGTCTGTATGAAGGATCTGTCACAGAAGTGGGGAGTCGGAGCCGGGAAAGGGAACTGTAAGGGAATTTACTGTTAAGCTGTTATGAGGACCGACAAGTGTGATGTGGTGATCTCCCAAATATATACCCATGGCTTGATGAGCAGCAGGTGACTTTCATTAAAAGTCCAGAGATTGACTCCGAAGGAGTCTGGTGGGCGTGTCTGTAGTTGAGCCTGATGCGGGCGTGACAAGTTTGTGCTGAATGCAGTGATTGAAAACTGATATTTAAGTAGCTCCGGCGTAGCTGTAACACCAAACAAACAGTTTTGTTTCTTTAAATGTTTATTTCTTTCATGTCGTAGCACAAAAATGTGGTCATTTAAATAAAGTACATCCCTTGAAAATTCAGTAACAGATGTACTGCTTATCTACAAAGCTACCTGTGTTAAAGTATGAAATTATATGTACTGACATACTAAATAAATATCAGTTGATAATATCCGCCCAGTTTACTGATACCGATATTTGAAAAATAGAAAAATATCTGCCGATAATCATAATAGCACTGATATGTCGCGCATCCTTAGTTTGATGTGTGATTAATCCTTCCCAGAGACCAGACTGTTTCTTGTTTGTCCTTTATTATACTGAAAGCAGTGGCCCAGTATTTTTGCACAGTATCATGGGTTTAATGTGAAGGACTCACAGCACACTGACCAGAATTACTGAATCAATCTAATGACTCCATAATAACAAGTGAAGAAAATCCTTTACTTGGTGCTCTAGGATGGAAATTAGTGCTTATGTGAATCAGAGTCTGCTGGAGTTGGATGTTATGTACCTGGTGGTCATGACTGTGGTTTTCAACACTACTGAACTGGTTTTACGTCAAACGTCCAAATGACTAATTCCTTCTGTCATAAAATGTTGATAATTGCCATAAACCAAATTATTAACTTGTTCAAAGACAGTTAATCAATATGAAAACGTACTGCAAGTTTTAGACGTAGTTATGAGGAGGACTTATGGACTAAAGTACCCTTAAATTGCTTCCATTAGCTTCATCTTCTGGCAGAGGATAGCTCTGATGTATAAACAAATGCACCAAAAGCAACCTGACCTTTTACTGTCAACTGCTCTTCTTGGCAGATTCCACTAAGTCTCCGAGCTCGGTCAGTCGGACGTCGGCCAATCAGCATCGCATTGCAGCTTTGGAACGCCAGCTGAACATAGAGCTGAAGGTCAAGCAAGGAGCAGAGAACATGATCCCCATATACGCCAATGGTGGCACGAAGGCACGTGATTCGCCAAGAGTCTCTTTCACATTCAGATTTTTTTTTTTTTTTTTTTACAATTTATATCCCTTTAATCAACTTTTTGTAACCCACCACAGGACAAGAAGCTCCTCCAGACAGCCCATCAGATGCTGCAGGACAGCAAGACAAAGATAGACATCATCCGCATGCAGATCAGAAAGGCCATGCAGGCCACGGAGCAATCTGAGGACAACCAAAGTGAATACATCATGCTTTTGTTTTCATCCCTGGCATTTCACCCCCCCTCCTTCATCCCACCTGTCACTCTTTCAGCTTATAGTTGCTGCATATTTTATGATGCAAGTGGTAATCGATCGATTGTTGCTTTAGAACTTCACAGTGCATAGTTTTCCAGTCAAACACACTACCAGGCAAGCTGTCCATTACAGCCCTTTCACCCTTTTAAGTTAGAGTCTTATTGATGCTCCCACATCCTCTTGATGTTGTTCAACAACTAAAAGGCAAGCATCATAGGCTTAACAGGAGGCAGAGGAAGGAAGGGAGTGAGATTGAAAGAACTGACTCATGAATGACAAGAGTCAAGGAAACTGAGGCAAACGTGAAACAGACCAAACAGCGGCGATAAAACAAAGCTAAGAGCTGAGGAGTTTAACTCACTGTCCTGTCCTGTTTTTGTCCATTTGAGTTCAAACAGAGTAGCTTTCATCTTGCAAAGTTGTATTTCAAATATTTTATTCACGTTTTGTAATTTGATCTTGATGGAAACGAGATAATTTAATCTAGATTGTTCGCTGCTGTACACACTGCTTTGTATATAGTTTTAAAGCACACTAGTTGTGTGTCCTGTTGCTAGATGTTGGTGTTAACACTGTTTCCTCCTCAGTCACAGTAATGGGTCAGTCAGTTCTAATCTGACTAGTGAGGAGTTCCTGGATTATTAGCTGTTGCTGACCCACCCAACCACCCTGTGGGTCATTAGGATTTATCCTGACCTACCTGACCAGCATGTGGTGTGTTTTGGTCAAGACTGGTTTTGAAACTGTGTGGAAAGGAGAGTCAAGGCTTTGCTGCTGCTGTTGGAGAGATGAAACACGAGGCCATCTCCACTGTTTAATGTTGCTTTTTCCCTTTTAACAAGTATAACAGAGGGAAAAGCCATTTATTCATGTCGTCTGAAAGCAAAACACAAAAAAAGCACCTGAGAAGGTGTACCAAGCAAAACTAAAAGTTTGTTATCATCCTTCAATCTAGGCCCAACGAGCTTCTTAGAATTACACCTAAAAAAATCCTTCCTAAAAGGTGAACTTCATTGTTACTTATGGTCTCGCTCATCCGTTGAGGCGTTGGACTAAATCTTAAATGTCTGACTCAGAGCGATGTTATGACAGCTGAATTTTAGATGAAATCACTTCCAACTCCATTGAATTGGCCAATCGCTGAAGGGCATATAGAAATATCTAAAAGATATGTCAGTCAACCATTAAATAGACAATATGAGTGTGTATTTGGAGAATAAATAAACAAAATAATACATTCTACATCTATCTATCTATCTATCTATCTATCTATCTATCTATCTATCTATCTATCTATCTATCTATCTATCTATCTATC
>JBAMHX010000023.1:4858305-4870745 GCA_037177515.1 Pseudomugil tenellus | reverse complement strand
CTATCTATCTATCTATCTATCTATCTATCTATCTATCTATCTATCTATCTATCTATCTATCTATCTATCTATAATGAAAGAGGTCAAATACATAAATAATTAGGAAAATTGTGTTTAAACAACACAGATGGGATGTAGTGAAGAGTCATTAAGTGGTTTGTAGCAGTTTATCTAATAATGTATTTATTTTTTAAACCGCTATCACGATTAATTATCATGTCACTGGTAAAAAAGAGGTTAGAAAAATGTATTTCCTTAATATCTACTTTTTCTTTTCTGGACACTTTGTCTTGTTCCTTTTGTTCTGTTTTACATTTATCCATGTTTATTGTTTTATGTAGTATTTAGAATAAACTAGAAAAGCACTCGGAGACAACAGATCTCTTCCCATCCCCCCTCCGTCCCGGATAGGCTCCAAATTTCAGTTATCTGTTCCTGGTCCTAGAACGGAGATATCCTGAAAATTTAATGAGAATCCATTCATAATTTTTTGAGTTATGTTGCAAACAAACCAACGCTGACAAAACACATAACCTACTTGGCAGAGATAATAAGAAATAAAAACATAAAATAGACTGCAACAAACTGGAGCAATAAGGATTCAGCTAATTAGGGAGTTATGTGTGTTTTCCAGTTCATCCAGTAATTGTTATTCATAGTATAATCTTACTTACGTCATAGTAATAATGTGTATGTAGTGTATGTTACATGAAAGGTATAAAAGTACTAAACCATACCCTAGAAGTATCATTAAAGATGGATGGCATAGCGACCTTTTGAACTCTTGAATGTGACACATATGAAAGTCATGCAAAACAATTGAAACATTGACTCATCAGTAACAGATGAATTAGCTGAAAATAGAAAACCAATTTTTACAAAGTTTCTGGTATTCCAGAGAAGATTAGAGGAATCACCTTCAGGTCATGACAAAATGCCAACATTTATACCCTCCATTCATATCTGTGTTCCAACAAATTATTTATATGGTTTTCTGCCGCTGGGGAAGTTTAAAGTTAGATTAAAACACATAAAATCTGTCTACAATGTCTCACTAAAAGGTGGTAGGGCTTCTTTCAAGTTCACTCAGAAAAAGTACCAGTGATTTCACAAGTGATAAACTCCTGATAACCTCTCTTTATATTTCATACTCTTGGTTAAAAACACAGAAGGTGACAATGTACATTTTTTCAATGTAAATGTGGCAGCTATCAAAAAAAACACACATATGCAAAAAAACATTGTTGCTATGACATGAATCACTTTCCTGATTAGACTGTAAATCCCTCAATTATAATGAAGAAAAAGAACTAGAAGCTGAAGTAGTGCCGCCTAAATCTGGTCTCAGATTGAACAGCATTAAGGACCATAAATGAAGACTTTTCTTAGTGTGACTAGCTTTGCAGACATTTTATTTTACTCCTGATGTGAGAAGCATAAACCTGAGTCGAGTTCCTCTTGATGTGCATGAAGACAGGCATCTCAGAGCCTTGTGGTTGATGTGGCGGGGGGCTTGGAAATTTCTTCCAGGGGCTGCTGGGGAGAAAAGACGAGCGGAGTGCGAGGAACCGAGACGGGTCGGTGGGTTCGGTGGGTTTTTGTCTCATTTGCTTCAGGGGGTTTGGGGGCTTCTTTGTACCATGTTGGTGGCTGAAAACTACCTTTCTAGGAACCTGAAACTTGAGGTAGCAGGAGGGAGCAAAGAAGTGTATTTAATCAAAACTTCATTTGTGTTTTACTTTGTAGACTTTTTCAGTCTCATTATTTCTAACAAAATTTGCTGCCCGTGTTAGAAGTGTAAGTGGAAACAGCCTCCATGTTTACATTAACCTCCAAAAAATTCAATGGTATAAACAATATAGTGGGGTTTCAAGCATTCATTTTCAGAGTTGGCTTTTCTTTTAACCCTCCATGGCATGAATTTTATGAGGTAAAAAATATTTCACCCCAATTTTGTGGGTGTTCTTATAATATATCATACAAAAATTTTGCTCCCCTCTAGCCCCCCACTAGGTTTTGGTTTGTTGCCTCAGGGTACGAACACATATTATTTAATTGGAATTTAATTGGAATGAAGAACAAATAAGTAATAAATCCTTTAGAAGGAGTAGATAAGTTGAATTAAGAACTAACTAACAATAAATCCTTGAGAAGTTTTCTTTCAACGACAATTTCACCAAGCTGTATTTGAACAAACAGCCACAGATTTAGCAATTAATGCATGAAAGATTAGCTGCAGTTTGTGTTTATGTTTCTGAATGTTCTTGTGGGTATTAAATGATTGGGTTTCTGTTTTTTTTACAAAGCTCAGTCTGGATTATTCATGAATCAGCTGCTTCGTGACATAAAATGTTGGTGCATCCACTTTCCTGCAAGTACAGATAGTACAGCAAAAAATGATAATGTTGATAACTATACATCCCTACATGTCTCCATCCATGAGCATGTTAGAGTTCACACAACATTTGTTCAACACACGGGGAGTGACAAACAACAGCGACAGCAGCAGTGTCGCAGTGTTTGAGGGAATTTCAGGATTTTCAAAGCAGAACTGTGACCATAGACTGTATATAAAATAAACTGTGACCCAGTCATCACAAATGACGATTCTTCCGATTCTGTCAAGAAATTTTGTGGAAATTGAAAGAAATCTTGTTGCTAACTGTACTAAACAAAATGAGACAACCCTACAACCAGTGAAGTATTGAAAAAAAAGTTGGGCACAGCTAAAATTCTCTTTTTTTTTAACCATTGTTGAAACTGGTCACAGAGAGGGCAGTACTGGAACTGCCCAATCTGCGCTCATCTTATTGGGCAGTCAGTGAAACACTGATTGGTTGTAGTGCCACGGGACAGCGACAAAAGTTTAACATTTTTCAAGTTTTTTTTGTTGCATCACAAGCCTCCGTGTGCCTGCGTACGTGAACAAGAGTGTAATTGCACATGCACGAATGTCGCCAAAAACAACATCGTGGACGTTCCATAGAAAATTAATGGAGCATAGCTGATGTTGCTCCCCTTCTGTCTAACCCTTAACCGCATAACGTTGCCCTGAGGCAATGAATGAAAAACTGCAGTTTTACTATATAAGTGAAGACAAATAAATGCTTTACTCAATCAAATATGCTTCTTTACTTGTTCTTTACTTTTATATAAAATCATTTCAATTTAAACATGTTACTTCAACTTATCTTACATTCGGTTAGCAGTGTGCCCATGTTGGGTGTGGTCTCAAAAAGGACTGTTTCATCCCAAAACGAAGGGTCAAAGCCACACCCAGCTAAAATTTCATTGGTCCCAAACATATCAGACTTTTTACATGATGTTATACATAAAACATGTTAAAGGGGTGATGTGTAGGCTAAAATAGTGGTTTGTTGCCTGAGGGCAACACCATCCCATAGTGGGTGAAATTAATGTCTTGGAAGTTTCTGAACCTAATCAGGGTAAAATTTTTAAAAAAACGAAAACCTGCAAACAATGTTTCCCCTGGTGAGCTAACCGGTGAAGGCACAGACTGCAATACATAATTACACGTAACTCAGAACTTTTAGAAATTTGTCTCAAACTAAAATAACAATTTCCTTCACGATCCTATCACTTAATTCAATTATTTTAGAATATTGTGTTGTATGTTGGGATAGGGATTCATCTTGTTGGATTTGCTGTCCCATTACCTCCATTCAAAACCACCAGATCATGACTGGAATTTTCTATCATTAGAAACCAGCAAATATAGTTGAGAAAACTAAGAGCTGGAAAAGGATAAAAGAAAATATGAGCTGGCTTTATTTAATGTAATTAAAGATGTGTTAACAAGCTTGTAGTGTGCCAATATCTAGAATTATACAAGTCTGTGATACATAGACTATTTTCATTTATAGAAAGATTTAAAATGTGTTTTTCATCAGCTTGATGGTGTGAAACGTGTACATACACTGCATGTTAAGTCCGAATTCAAGGTCATTACTTAACATACAGTATATGTTTAAAGTAAGTGAAACAAACTAATGTTTGATGTCAACTTTGTACACCCTACAGATCAGGTTTTTTTTTATCTTTTAGCTTCTTTATTTTAACTTTTTCCTTTATCAGGTAGTAACTTTTTGTATGACAGTCAGGAGCTAGCTCTAAACAAGCTATAGCTACAGCAGAGCTAACTGCATTACAGTAAACCTCAGCTATTCAAGAAGCATTTCTGCACTTAGTTTTGACAAATAGAAGAGTTAAACTGACTTGGAAAGAGTTGTCTAGCTCTTTCTGACGAATCAACACTGATTACAATGGAAACAAATCGGGATGAAAAAACAAATCTGTGCCTCCAGCTCTGCATAGAACACCTTTGTCCAACGAGACTTCCAGACTGCACTTATTTATGATGTCCCTGATTGTTTGATTTCGTGCTTTTCTTGTTCTAATTCTCAGATGTACGTCACTTTGGAGAAAAGCGTCTGCTAACTGATTGTAGAATAGAATAGAATTAGCAGGTAGCTGCTAATTGCTAGCTGTCAAATACAGCCATTATTCAACACGGAGACCTTAAAATGAAGAAAAAATAATAAAATATCCAAACAGTCCAAGAGTTAGTTACACTGTGTTGCTGCTTGAGCAAAAAGACAAGTTAGTCAACACAAATACTAACCTTAATCACATTTTTAATTTTCTTTATTAAAATGAGAAAGTACATTTGCATTGTTTCTTTTACATTATAAAACACATAAAAACCCACGCATATTTAATTTTCTAACTTTAATTTTAAACCACTTTTCATGCAACCATAGCACACAGTTACACAGTTAGCTAAAAGTAATGCTCACCGACATACCCTGTTAACAGATTTGCAATTACTAAAGGTTACATATGCCCAACCCCAATGTACTTATGGTGACTTTTAAGCGAACATATAGCTACATCACTGCCTCTTATGAATCATTATCAATGAGCAGAAACAGAGAAAAGTATGGCATTATCTGGCTGCCAGCAGGTCAGACCGCAGTCTTTGTGCTTTGGTATTTATCTGTGTATCTGCTGTGGCTGCTGGTTCGCAGAGGTTTCAGTCATGAGACTCCATGTATAAAGTGCTTTGCCACTTTCTCACGGCCTCTTATAGCCTTACGTTACTCCCGCCCACCATTTTACACTCATTTATTCACAGCTTGTCAACTTTCTCTCCCTTTAGATGACAAAGGAGCAGAGGTTACGGTCAGTGCAGGACTTTCTATTCCTTTTAAACCAGGGAAAGAACAGAAGAAGAACTCTGAGTGAACCTGACTGGGTGATTTGTAGATGTGCATCACACATTAATGCATTTATGACATCAAAATGAACAGAGTGACAGGAATATAAAGACGTTTTGTTGTACATGGTGTACAAATACAACATCTATATTTACTACAGGCATGGGAACTGTGGTCTCCTTCTCACAATATCATAACACAGCACAGAATTAAGCCACAATGCTGTAGAGAAGGCATGTACCACCCACTAAACAGGAAGCAAGTATTTGCTGAGGTATCTTTCTTTCGATGTTACAGCTTATCACATCCTCCCACTCTTTTCAATCAATTGCTGTCAGATTGAAAACACCACAGATTCAGATTAAACCCAAACTATGATGTTTTCCATTTATCACAAGAAATGACTGAAGCACAGGCTGATGAAGTGCTCCCAGAACCTGTCTTCAAGAACCAAGTTGCAAAGTTTCCAAATCAGTGAAACTGCTGTCATCAGTCTGATCATATAGTGACTTAGTGGTGTTTGTCATACTTTATCAAATGGGCATTCCCATTCTCACACAAGCAGCTTCCTGAGAGTTGAATAGCGATAGGACAAGGTCACAGCGAGGTGAGACGGTGTGAGAAATGTAAAATGGCATGTTACCCAAGGCAGCATCTACCCACATGTTCATTTATGCAGAATACAAACAGGAGTAGAGTATCACTTTAATGTAGTAGTGGGCTTCACACCGTTGTGGTTCGCTTCCTGTTATACATGACACCTCAGATGGTCCACGATGTTGTTCTGAGATTGGAAAGTACTGCGGACATGGAACATCTGTCGACTCTTTTGTGACAGCTGCGTAACAAACACTTCAAAGATTCAAACTAGTTGCCATAAACTTTGCAAAACTGGACTAAATTACATTAAAGAGCTTAAAATTACTAGGAAGGTAGTTTGTTATTCAAGGAATCCTTCATCCTGTTGATTGCAACTTTAAACATCTTAAACATCTTTAAACACATCTTCGGGTCATGACCTTTCATTTGCACTTGATTTGAGGTCAATCGGAGGAATAGATTCAGAGATAGAGCCAAAACAGTTTTCAGGTTTAAGCGCCCCTGGTGGCCAACATGAAAATGATAAATTAGGTTATGCTCTCTATGATATGTATGCATATTTAAAACATGAAAACTCTAAATGGAATATTGTTCAAGTTATCTCATTAACACGAAGGATCTGTGGTTGACCCGGTGGCAGACCCAGTGGCAGACCCGGTGGCGGACCCGGTGGTGGACTTGGAGGTGGACCCGGTGGCAGACCCGGTGGCAGACCCGGTGGTGGACTTGGAGGTGGACCCGGTGGTGGACCCGGTAGCAGACCCGGTGGCAGACCCGGTGGTGGACCCGGTGGGAGACCCGGTGGTGGACTTGGAGGTGGACTTGGAGGTGGACCCGGTGGTGGACCCGGTGGCAGACCCGGTGGCAGACCCGGTGGGAGACCCGGTGGTGGACTTGGAGGTGGACCCGGTGGCAGACCCGGTGGTGGACTTGGAGGTGGACCCGGTGGCAGACCCGGTGGTGGACTTGGAGGTGGACCCGGTGGCAGACCCGGTGGTGGACTAGAAGGTGGACCCGGTGGTGGACCCGGTGGCAGACCCGGTGGAAGACACTGTCGGGGCAAAAGCATAATATCCCAGTACTCCATTTGGGATTTTACTAAACTAGGAGCTGGTTGCATAAGAGAGGTACCCGGTGGATGAAGGTTCTGTTCAAACTAAAAAAATATGACATTTTTAGTAAACAATGGAAATCGTTTATTAAGAGCTTTAAATGTGAGAAGAATTTTAATTCTATCCTGGATTTGACAAGAAGAAATTAAACTAAGCAAACTGGAGAAATTAGATGAATTGTGATAGGTGTCATCAGATCCTGGCTGAAGCTTTTTTCTGGTTGTAGAAACAACATAAGGCATACTGTCGCAGTCCAGCCTGAAAGTTCTTAAAATTTGCTATTTATATTAAGTGTTTAAAATGATACATCAGAAACACGAATGGCAGCAAATGTGATGTATCAGTTTGCTTGCAGGGATGTGTGAGCTTGCAACAAGTTGGGGATGTTTCTCATAACACAGATCTCTGAATCCTGTCACATAATGGACCCCACCCAAAACATTTCTGCCTATGGGCACAGATGTGTGAGAACACCAGTAAGTGCACATATATCGTAGATGACAAGGTGTGAAGCCGCAAGCCTCTTGACAGCAAAACTCTGAAACCAAGGGTGTTTATAGAATACCGTCCACTCTGTAATGTTTCCCTCGCCATACCACGGCCCTGATGTTTCTTTTAATAGCTGTTTCCCTGAAAGAAATACACAAAACCCCCTTAAAAATGTTTACAAAAACTAATAGAATGTCTTTATATACTTTTGGGAAATGTCATAAAGAGAGGAGATATCATGAAAGTCTATGGGATGTATTCAGTCTTTCATTATCTCATTAGCAGTAATCATTGGCTCTTTTAAGATATAAAGAAACATTTAACTCAAATTAATAGATTAACATTTTTAAATGCTTGCTTTCTAGCCAAACCCCACTTCGGGCTCTACATATGGGAGAAAATTAGCTATGTTTAGCTAATTTTAGAAATATGTATCTCAGATCAGGAACACACATGTTCAAATCTGGGCTACTTTGGGGTTAAAATACATTATTATGTGGACCAGACAAAATAAGGTCACTAGTTCTATTTAAATTCAGTCATCACATGCAGTGTATGAGCCAGATTTTGTCTAGATATCATTGGCTATTTTTATCATGTTTGGGCCAACATGTTAGCATGCTAAAACTAGCATACTGACATGCTACAAAAACAAAAGCAAGTATTTAACATGCTTCACTAAGTTAGATATGTTATGTAAAAAACAGAGGGTAAATTATGATAGCTAATGCCAAGACTTGAGAATGAACTGTTTAATAAATGTTCACTTATATTTTACACTTGTGCTGAAAAAACAAAGCTAACAATAGGCTATCTCTGATTAACCACACCAGTGTTTTAATGCTTATTGTGTCAGTATGTGGGGTAAGTAATGCCACAAGTTTCAGTAAATCAAGCCAAAATTAAAAATCAAACCAGGTTACTAGACGAAGTTCTACATAGAGATATCACAGTCACTGTAAATACACAAGATAAAGCACTTGGTGGCTCAGTCCAAACTCACAATATTTGAAAGGATTGATTAATTTATGTCATATATGACCATTGTGATAGCTGCCTGAGGTTAGTTTTAATACAAAGGAAATTATGTATGTAGCAGCATGTTAATAAAAATATTCATTTTATTTCAGTTCTGTCATTTCAACATAGTTTTAATTTCTATCAATTTGTAATTTTTTCAAAACAGTTATGGAGAATAAAGTCAATTCAACTTAATTTTAGAATAAGGATAATTCTAGTTTTAACTAAATAAGTGAAATTAATATGTTGGAAATTGGGATTAATATGCAGCATTAAAACATAAAGACAATCTGAGAATATTTACATGTTTTCAGAAGAAACTATTACATATTTTAAAGAAAATACAATAAAGGTGTTCAGTAAAACAGCTTCGTAGGCCCTTTATAGTCTGTTCTGCTGTTTATAAGATATAACATTAGCATTTATCGACTACTCAATAATGAACGAGCGCAGGAACTTGGTGTGCAATGCTTGACCGTATGTAGCTTGACGTTGATTTTATCATCTTTAGCAGTTACACACTTCATCTTGAGATTTTTTTGTGTGATATCAGTGAATATTATTGTAACTCGCACATATCGTTTACCACCACTGCTGTGACTTTCACATCACTTGTCTTTCCTAGCAGCATCATGCTGTCATTGTGGAACACACACACATTTAGACACACACACACCAGCTGTGCAGAGCCGAACTCATTGTGGTACATTGTCAGTTTGCTTCACTACTTAAGACTCTCAGTGGCCCAAATACAAAGGAAATAACATATTAAGAAACATATGATGAGAATCTCATGTGTGCATAGATACATATAGGTGCATGAAATGAGATTTAATTATTTATTTATTAATGAAATCAAATAATAACATGCTAAAGTGTAAAACTATTTCCAGAATGGTCTTTGGTGTTAAAACAAAACAGAGACAAAAGCAAGATATAAAGTATAAAATCACAAGTCACATAACATCCACACAAAACGGTGAAAGCCTATTAACGGTCACCAGATATTCATCTTGTTCTATAAAAGCTTAACCAGGTTGTGTTATGTTACAAGTTTTGTGGTGGTAAAGTGTCTGGGTGCATTTTCAACTCTTGGCACTAAACAAATGGAACAAATGCTGGTCTTTTTTATGCTTGAACTGTGTGTGAAGTATAGAGCCTAAGTACATTGCTGGTATGATGCTTGTGATTTAGGTTGCATTAACATGAGATTAACTGGCAGCTGATGAGCTCTGCTATACTCTTCCTTCCAATATGAGTTCAGGGAGGAAGAAAGATTCCAAATGAGATTGATTAGCTATACTTGCAATCTGGTTTTTTTTTTTTTTTTTTTAATTTCACACTCGAACCAGGAAGAAGAAATGCTGGAAAAGTGATTTGTTCTAGAAAATAAAAACTTCATTTGCAGTTAGATTTAGCTTCTAAATTCACCTGTAAGTGACTGATCCCATGTTAACCCCAAACATGTCACACACAAGTTTCCTTGCACGTGAAGCATTATATTTTGCCAGTTTGCTTTTTGATCCAAATAAAACAAACTCAGTCTTACCCAGATCTGGAAAACTTAGTATTGACCAGCCACTGGTTGATTGACTCGAGCTCTTTTGCAGGACTAGTTTCTATGTCCTTAAAGTTACTCGCTAGGACGAGTAATACAGCATCATTAGCATACAAAGTAACTTGCTCAGTGTGGCATCTGACATATCATTAATACAACCAGATGTTAAATATGAATTTGCACTGCCCATTAAATTTGCAAGGACTTTATCTGTTAGAAACAATGCTTATTTCTCTGCATAAAGACGCACACAGAGAAAGAGAAGTAGAATTTAAATAACAAACACACACACACACACACAACTGAGAACTGAAGAATTGGCTGGAACTTGCAGCTGAATGACTCAAAACGGTACGTTCAGCGGCCTCTGCTGGATGAAACAGTGCAGCAACCAGCTGTTTTGTCTCCTGTCTGATGGTGATATTGAATAACTCACAGGGAAAGAAAGAGGGTCAGTTGGGGTGACAAATGAGTTAAGAACTCAATGGGGATTTAATCTGAACAAGGGGATTATCGTCCAGCTGATCAGCTACTGTAACTGTAACATGAAGTTGTAAAATTTTAACATTGTCATTCATCATATTTCTCCCGTTTATGTGACAATCAGTGCCTGTCACACGAGATAAATCAGACGATTGTAGTATTTGATATGCCTAATACCATAAGAATAGTGTTTTTCCTTATTCCTGAAGAAATACTGTGGACAGAAAAGTTTGCTTTCAAGTATTCTAAATATTCTTAAAGGTCAGATTTCAGATAACATGTTGATGTCAATAAACATACCAAAAAAACAAACAGCAGGTATTCATGTTAAGTAGTAATATGAGTCCTACATAGACTAGATGTACCCAGCTGGACGAGTATGTTGACATGTCTCCTCTCTACGCAGAGACCCAGGTGACCCTGACAGCAACGGTTTTTCATCTTTTTGAATATTATTGGTTATTCGTTGCTTACCAAAAGGAAAACTTTTTATTTTATTAAACATAAACATGATTATATTGACTTAATAGTTAATTGTGAAATGAAAACCTCTGCCTGAAGGAGCTACATGTGCACAGTTTGAGTGCCAAGTGACTGCAAAAACCCAATCAAAGGTTTGCACCAAAAGAAGATTAAAACACCAGGAGTGCGAATCAAGACCCTGAACTACAAGTGGGCAATAAAAGTTAGGAAACTGGAAGTAGTCAAAAGTACAATGATGCACTGATAATTGATTCTTGTTGTGGAAGAGGTTTTGCTAAACAAAACACAGAACGGTCACAATGCAGCCGTGGCCTGATTTTAAACACAGATTTCTGGTAGCTGGAAAACAGAATCAGGTTCATTAAAACATTCATTTTCATAGCTCATGTTCTAATTATGTTTTAATTCACTTACTTTTTTATTGGAACTCTGACATCAGCACTGCCTATAGTGGATGAACCTGCTTAACAACTGCAGAAACATGAAGATGGACTTATGAGCGCTCTGCTTTTACTATCAGCACATCGTTCTGCAGGAGGAACTTTCTGTAAAAATGTGTTACTCATCAATGTTTTTCCTCTATATTGTTGTTCTGAAAGAGTTAAAGGGTGCAGAAACACCCCCACTCCACACCCCACCATGGGGCCTTCAGCAGGCTTTCAGTGTTGAATGAGATTTATTCAGCCACATATCCTCTGCTGCCATGGCAATGCTTGAAAAGCTGTGTGTTGGCCAGCTCAGGAGGAGTTTGTTCTAAGTGTCAGAAGTTTTTCACAACAAAACCAGTCTGCTCCGGCTGGAAATTTCTATAAGGCTGCAGTGAGGAAGGAAATTAGGAAAGTTATTAAACTCTCAGGTAGGTGAAAGCAGACCGAGGATCTGATCTACATATTTGCTTCTTTTTAGATTAATTTGGAAGTAAAGTCACAGATTATTAGACAACTATAAGACAAGTAAAATACTCATCTGAAAGCTTGATGGTTTTAATGCTTTGCTTCATTTTAACATCCTGAATTGTCATTTAAAAATCTTCTAGAAGTTTTTTTCTGTAATCAAAAATGCAAAGTTTGAACTACCAGGATATTTTTATTACATTACATTACAGTCATTTAGTAGATGTGTTTCTCAAAATCGACTCACATCTGAGAATAAGAACAAGACAACCACGAAATCAAACAGTAGAGTACATCATAGATAAGTGCAGTCAAACAAGTTTTGGTGGACACAGGTGTTGCATTTAGTGCTAGAGGCACAGATTTGTTTTTCTCCCAATGTCATCAGTACTGAATTTTTGCAAAGAGCTAGAAAAAATGTCCTAAGTTAGTATAAATTTGTATTTATCACAATTAAGTGCAGACGTTCTCTTTAAAGAGCTGTGTCATTGGCTGCTCTTGTAATAAGGACTGCAGAGCGAGCAGAGTTTGGCAGTTCGTTCCACCACCAACAACAGAGAAGAGT
>JBAMHX010000023.1:4823537-4833595 GCA_037177515.1 Pseudomugil tenellus | reverse complement strand
ATATTATATTATATTATATTATATTATATTATATTATATTATATTATATTATATTATATTATATTATATTATATTGATGAGTACATTCTTCAAAAAACAACCTTCCAATAACAAAGAACTTGAATGCTAGCATTGCATTTTAGAATAAATCTGATCAGACAAGGCAGGAAACTATAGGATCAAATGTCTGTTTTGTATGCACATTGTCCACGCGCAATCTGTGTGTATGAACTTTGCTGTACACGGTGGGAAATTTTACAGTGAAGGGCTTTACCCAGGCACTTTGTGACCATTGCATTAGGCCAGCAAATATGTTTTTCTCTGGATTTGCCTTCTGAAACTAAATGATGCTTTGTTCGTTGCTGCCTGACACTGATTTGAATTAATACATAATTTCATTGATGCTGGGTCAACATGACCTGGATGGATGAAGTAAAAAGGTCTAACTATATCCCCAAACGCGCATTTTCGGTGATATTATGGTTCTGCCTCAACTGCCGCCGCCACCACTGGATGAGGATGAGGGATTCATGTGAGGACAATAACTCAAATAATTTTTACAATTTGATTTTGATATTCAGCATATCTGTTTAGATCCCCAAGGGGACGACCTGTATCAAATTTCACAATCTTGGCATTTATGGTTTTCTCACCAGTTGGCACTTTATGCAAGAAAAAAATCTGATTTTTGGCTATATATCTGGAATTATTGACCTTAAATCAAGGTTAAATAAAAGGTCATGACCTCAGGATGGATCCTGTCCTAACGTCATACCAGCTGGTTCAAAGTTTCAACATAAGGAGGATATTTGTGACTGAATATATATCTATTTGACGATTTGGGAATAGGAGGATTGGAGTTGTTTGGGGATATACGCCTAGTCGTTGCTTCCGACAGCATAGGCTTTGTATGTCTGATTTCATTCTACTGGGAATTGCTTCTCACGTAGCAACAGGACTGTGAATAGCCAGAATGGACCAGAAAGGGCTCCAACCACAGAGATGGAGGGAGTGGGTTGTACACATGCCATGATATTAATACCAACAGTCCCATGAGAGCAATTCTTTCCTGAATCTGTTTAGCATGGTGCCAGGACTGCATGCTTTCTGGCCATTACCGCCACAAAATATCCCTTAAGAAGAGTTTTAAAAGCACCAAGCACATTCCTCACCTTTATGGGTAGATACATAGAGCTGCATGGCCGAATGTTGCAGAGACGCGTCTCCTTGATCAGTTTACACCGAGCATTGTCATTGGTAACGCGAGAAGAAACACCCATCCCACAGCTGCGGGAACACTGGGACCAGGAGGTGATCTGAACCACACACTTGTCTCCTTCCTTCCTCCAGGCTAGGAAAGATGAATGAAAGGACACATGATTAAAAAATATAGATGCAAAATATAGAGTGAGAGAAGCAGAATCAGGAAAAGGTTAAATAGAAGAAAAGTGGCCATTTGGAGCAGGAGGGGAAGGCAGAGGCATGTGCATGCAAAGCACACTGGCCTTATTCACTAAACAGGCAACACTGACACATAGAGAGGGTGATTACAGAGAGGGGAGAGCTGGGTGACAGAGGTATGTGCTGTGTGAGATGGAGAGAGCGCCTCTGGTGTGCAAGGAGCCAGTGGAAAACAAGCCTCGCCTAAACACTGACACACACACACATAAACACAGTGGAAAAGGCCCACATTGAGGTCGTTTGTACGTCAAGGGGCTAAAATGGCTAAAACATAAACAAGTTGCTTTACTGTGCAAAGGAAAGAGACGGCAGCGCTCTCTCTTACTCGCCAGGTGCTTGTTTCCACGGAGCTTGTCCCACTTGCGTCCGACCTCCATCAGTTCGTTGCCCAAAGCGTTCTTGTCCTTTTTGGGTTTGTAAGGGTACGGCTTCCGGTAATGTTTGGGGTAAAGCTTCGGATAGGGATAAGCTGGGTAGGGCATGAAGGGGTACGGTGGGTAAACAGGTTGGTGTACCGATGGTATGACAGTGGCTCCCTTATGACAGTCGATGCTGAGGCAGCACTGGCCTGGCACCTTGACGAGCTGTGGGAACGGACAGGAGGGAGACGCTAGGGGCACGTGACTGGGGCAAAGGGGCACGCACCCTACTGCTCCATCGATGCAGGTGCACTGGTGCTTGCAGCCTGCATGGAAATTCTCCCCGTTTTGATAAATCCGGCCGTTGTATTCACAGGAGCGGCCCTCTGCCTTCGCTGCAATGATGAAGGAAGACAAACAAATTGGTTAAGTTGGTTAAAATAGTCGTAGGACACATAACAAAACGCTTGCAGGCACATTAAAATGTTTTAACCCTTTAATATGTCTGCTTCTTTAGGCGTCTCTTTTTACGACGGAGTTTTAGGGCCACAAGGAAGAAAAAAAATTGTGGAGGATTTTTTTTTCTCTCCCTCCCCCACTTCGATAATAAAGTTGAAATGATGAGAATAAAGTCAAAAGAACGTGAATAAAGTCGAAATACAGTTTCAATAATAAAGTCGAAATGACGTTAATTAAAGTCGAAATACAGTTTTCAGAATAAAATTTTTAAAAAAAGTTAACTTCGAGTCAAGTTGTCAGATTGATGTGAACCAGCTTTACTCTATAAAACACAATGTCTAGTGTGGATGGGCTACTAACCTTGTATTTTAGAGTGGGCTTCAGCAACAAGGAAATTCTTTCCCTTTTACACATAAACACAGCATTATAATAAGTATTCGTACTTTAAAGAGACTGTATTTCGACTTTATTCTCGTCATTTTGACTTTATTCTCGAAGTGAGGAAGGGAGAAAAAAAAAATCCTCCACAATTTTTTTTATATGTGGCCCTAATACTCCGTCGTATCTTTTAAAGTTTAAATAAAATGAGTTTATCTCTGCTACCACGAGGTCTATATGGATACTTTTGAAGACACAATGAATACTGCAATATGCATTACTAGTGGATAATAGGTGAAGATGGCACATGAAAATATTTTACACTTGCCTTAAAAAGTAAAACAAATATGCACTTGGAATAATGCAGCTGCAACCTAGAACCACTCGGAGAACTCAGACCCTCACTATGCCATGTTTTTTCTTTTTTTCTATGATTGTGGGCATTTTTTTAAGTTAAAAGCTGTGGTCACAAATGATCCCAATCTATAGTAAAAAATTCTTTAAAAAATTTCCAGATTCAGGCTTTAATCTGAATCACCCCCAAATCTAATCCATCCAGTTCAATTTCTGAGATTTGCTGAGAAATGAGTCAAAATTTGTTCATAACCTCTTGAGTTGTCTTTCTAACAGACAAACAAACCTGCGCAGCCGAAAACCTTTTGTCAAATCACTGTACAACATGTAAATATTATCTCTACGATGACCTACTGTGATAAAGTGAAGCAGAAACACAATGAGGTGGTGTTACTCTGCACATATTTCAGTCAAGGCCTCCAAAATGGTCATTTTGACCTAGTTTGAAACATCTGGTCTCAACAGACCTCCATTTTGAAAAGGTGAAAGTAAAGGACTTGTGAAAGGACAGCAGTCCGAGTGCTCTCACACAAAGAAACAAGGAAAAAGTCCCATAGATATGTGAGCAACAAATTTCCTCATGCAGTCATTTCAAGTGGGATTGTATTTTCTCACCCTTAAAGCATCAACGCTGTGCTAGTTGTGTGCAGCCACTGTGTACATTAACTATCATTTTGCAAACTATACAGATGTTGCTCTGTTAAGAAAAAAATAATGGCAAAGAAAAACAACCTGTCAATCTGACTGCTTTAAAATGTCAAAGTGTAGCCTTCACCCAAACCAAAATCAATCATGAGGTTATAGAAATTATTAAATAACTGGTCAAACTGAGCTATTTTATTGGTTTAAAAGTCTTTTCCTGATTCTTTTTTGTTGACTGTGATTGACTGGATCCTTGAAATAACAAAATAGTCCCTCATTAATCCCTTCTGATCACTAAGAGGACGACATAGTGGACTCATGTCTCTTGCTTATGAATGACGATACTGCTGTTGCACAATTTATTACACCATGTTAAGATGAATTTGATGCATTGTCCCAGTGTTAGACAGACATTCGTCCCCTAACAAGGCACAATACATCTAATGCATTTAATTCCTACATGTGTAAATGCAATGTGTGCATTTCATGCAGGATACACACTCCTATAACGCACATTAGTGATATAATAGAAGTATTTTACTTATAACCATGAATAAATAAAACTTTAAATATCTACAACTCTTGATAACTTAAGTTGTCTTAATTATATTTGTTCAACAGATTACAGGAGCTTCTATGGCTCTGCTGGATCATCATCAGCATTTTTTATCTTTTGTGCAAAATGTGAGGAGTTTGTGTGTATGTGTGGGTTTTCTCTGCACTGCAAAAACTAAAATCTAAGTAAAATAAAACATCTCAAATCAAGGACACATATGCCTATTTTTTTAAACAAGACAATTCTTACTTAGTAGCTTTTTTAAAAGATTTTTTTACTTGTTTTCGTAATCCATGACAGGTTTATGTTCCTTGAAATACAATAAATTATCTGCAATAACAGAATATTAACAGAACAAGAAATGTATCTCATTTCAAGAAAAAATTGCCTCATTTTTTTAGTTTTCTCTCTTGTTTTGTAAAACCAGTTTTTTGTAGTGTGGGTACTTCCACTTTCCAAAGCCATGTATGTTGGGTTAATTGGTCACTCTATATGGTGAGTGGTTGTTTGTCTGCTTTGAACTTGTCACTGTTCCTGGGAGAGAGTGTACAGGCTGTACCTGCCTTTCACCTGCTAAAGCCTGGTATACGCTCCATCTTCCCCGCAACCTTGAACTGGATTAAGAGGATAAGAAATGACTGGTTTGCTTGTCAATAAAATTAAATTTGTGTGCTTTTTTCAGTCTGTTACAGCTTTTTGTGTGTAATTTAAGCAACAAATTAAGAGATATTGCATTTAAAAATCTGACTCTGCATCTTAAATAAACTCTGATATAATGAGATATTAATCTAGTTATAGATACAAGAGATTAATCTCATTATATCGAGAAACTTTAACGAGAAGGTTTCTCGTTATAACAGACATGTTTCTCGTTAAAAATTAGGTTAAAATCATTATCTTTTCTCATCTAAGTGATAAAGTTATTTCGTTATTACTTGATAGGTTTAACATCGCCTTCTTAGGGAAATTTTGATTCTGGTCCGGAAGGAACAGCAAGATGATGGAGAGAGGTACGGTTTTAATAAGTCGAAATCTGTCGAGGAACGCATTTCCACACAGGAAAAAAAATAACTTAGTCACTTAAATGAAAAAAAAATCATTATATTAACCTCATTGAAACGAGAAACGCATCTTGTCATAACTAGAAACCTTCTCGTTAAAGTTTCTTGATATAATGAGATTAATATCTTGTTATATCAAGAAATTGTCACATTATAATGAGATATGTTTTTCATTAAAATGAGAAACTGGTTCAATATGTTTTCATAGTGGTGACAGTCAAACGCTTCCATAACTTCCTTTGATATCGTGTAAATTCATTTACTGGTTGGTGACATTGATATGAAAAACTCATGTGGAATAAGAAAATAAAAATGTAGGTAATTCAAACCAACCTACAGTAAGCCAACCACATATAACTGAATGAGACTAACACATTGTTTTCCCCTACAAGATGATGGCGCCTTCAGTTAACCTGGGCAAATACGTCATCATGACAGAAATGTGACTGTTTTGAAGTTAAAGCGTGTAAACATATTCCAGTTGCACATGCAGAATAAAGTGATGCCTCTTATGGGCTTTGTAAAAGAGGTTGAAGAAGCATACTTAAAAAGCAAGTGCTATTCTTAGAGCAGAAGGGAGTTTTGGCTTGTTTTTAATGTCTTGCCCTTTCACCCTCTCAGCAGGACTCCCCACACCGCTTATACCCCCCTTTATATGGAGACATCCCCTAATAAATACTCATATAAAAATACCACTGTGTGCATGTGTATCGGTGTGTTTCATGGGGCTGTTTGTGTACACACTGAAGTTCTTATATAAATCCAGGAGTTGGCCAGGTTTCAGTCACAGCTCATGAAGGTGCGCTTGCTTTTGAAACGTGGCACAGGCTTCAAACCTCAAGCCCCTATCAAAGAGATAACCCCAGCTGTCTGGCTCGGAAACTACATTCCCCACCCTGAAGTTACACATTCCCCTCCCTCTACCCAAGTTGTGTCCAATCTACACCAAAAAAGCTCTCCAAACCCCCCTTTCTTCGTTAATTAAGCCATCCCGCCACCTCTGTGCTACGTACCCCTACAGATGCCATGGGTGCGGCCCACATCGTTGCCGTAGTTGCACTCAAGTCCCTTGTGGTGGTCGCAGGGCTGCCCCTCATGGCAATCCTGGTTAAGCTGGGCGGCACACACCTTGCAGCAGCCACAGCCATCTGAGATTGAACTTATTCCAGGGGGGCACGATGGGGGCACTGCCGGGCATTCACACACCATCGGACAGTCAGCGGTCACCTGCAGGAAAACAATCAGAGGTTTAAAACGAGGACTGGAAGGCTGGCGTACAGTAAGGAAGGAGAAGTCATCTGGAACTAAGCAGGACAAAAGCGTGACTCATGTTACCCAGATCACAGAAATTCCTGAGAGTGTGTGCGGCTTAGACATCGCCTGAATGCTCAGCACAGTCGCAAGCCCCACAGGGGTATCTGTAACCCTCTGTCGCCTTCAGCTTGGCATTCCCCTGGCACGCAGGGATGAAAGGGGCGTTCTCTGACCCCACCGCATCCCGACCTCCCCTGCTCATGCTTCTTTTGTTTCTAAGCTGGTGTCCACCAACACAAACACACGATTCACCCAAACAACTCCAAGCAGGAGACCACACAGAGCTGAGATCCAAGCATTGGGTATATCTGTTGCACAAGTTCAGGACAAAATAGAAATCTTGTGCTTAGCATGCTGGATGAGACATCTCAGAAGAAAAGTCATCATATTCCTGCAGGTATGTATAATTTGCTGTAAGCACATATTGATCCAAAGTGGGTTTTTTTCATCTCCATTATTGTTACTGTAGGATAATATTGCTGTGGAATAATTATACAGCTACAGTAAGAAGGAAGAAAGGGTTTATAAGAAAAAAAGGAATATATAAACTCATACAGAGCAGGCAGCTTGAAATGCTAAATTTGCTTTAAATGCAGTTTTTATTTTTATTTTTTATTTATTTTTTTTATTATTTATTTATTTTTTATTTAGTTATTATTTTATTTTTATTTCAAATTTTTACCAGCATGCCGTTTTTATGCTTTATTTATTTTAGTTCTGTCAGAGTAGCCTGCTCAGTGCATTGTAGAAACCTAAAATACAAAACATGTTGATTATATAAGATATGAAACAGTGTTATGCACAGCAATGCTTTTATATTAGTTATTATTATTATTATTATTATTAATTAATTAATTAATTATTACTGCAAACAGATGCAGATTTTATAATTATGTTTAAACTGTTATAACAAAGAATTAGTAGCTTGTAGAAGCAAATGCTCTAAAATCTGAGGTGTCAAATCCTTAATTATCCTAAACATCACTTATCTGAGGACCCATCAGCATATCCTGGTCGTTATATGTGTAACGGTGTCAAACACTGCTGATCACTTATAGCGAATCAGGTTTTATTAGATCCCGGTTCTGACATATAATACTTCAGTAACTAGGTGACTGAAATGTTAGACTGCTCAAACTATGCTGGAGCTGCAGTTTCATAGCTGACACGTGACTCTTCAGTCCTCAAAGTTTGCATGAAGGAAAAGAAAAAGTGACAGTAAACCTCACGTACTCACCAAACTGACTGCCGCAACTCCCAAGACAAATAATAACAGTTTCCCCATAGTCTCAGCTGACTCTCATAGAAGAGCAGGTAAAAAAAAATACAGAAAAGTAATCCTCCGCCGGCTGGGAAACAGGAAACAAAAGCTTTTGTCCACAAGGAATAAATCCCAAACTCCGAAAGAATCCTCAGGTGTCCTCCATCACTCGTACGTTTTCATCGAGCGACGAGTGACTCAAGACTTTATATGGGCGCTGTGTTTTTTATCAAGTCCACGCCCACATGGACCTGCCTTAGCCAATTGAAATGCAGGCGCGTAGCCAATGCACCCCTAATAAGGAGTGAGGGGCGTGGCTTACGGTTAGAGCGCTGGGAGCTGAGGGCTGAGAGTTTGAGGTAGGGGCGTGGCCAATGATGAATGCAGTCATTCATAAAAATTCAGAATTACTACATTCCTAAGCGGATCTGGATTTGGCGTGTTTATTTATTTATGTATGAGTGAAAATAATATTTTTCATGCTTTCATGTTCTTCTCACACTCATACCTCTGTCCAGCTGCTGCTTTGTAAAATGATAAGTAAATATACTCAGCTGCTAGTCTGTAATACATTAATACTTAGGGGGAACAACAAGAAATTCCCCTCCTTCTTTTTATAAGATATACTTTTAGAGTAGAGCTGAACATGAAAATTACATACAAAATGAAGGAATGATGGAATTCAACAGTGAATGTGTGTCAATAACGAAGACGATTACGATAATCTCCACTGCAATTAATCATCTCCTGTTCCTCTCAATATATCCTGCCTTTATCCCCCGCAGTTTCTCAAGTCTTTCAACAATTATACACACAACAATACCTGTCCCGAGCCTTATGGTTTAAAGTTTTTACTAAAAATTGCAGAGTGGAGGTAAAGATAATCTTTTGACTTCCCACACATACATCTAAAGACCATCTACAGCACCTGAACTGGTGGTTTATGCACTCAGACACACACTGAGGCTTTGTGTAGGTGGGTTAAATACATATTCTCACAAACATTGTTGTAAGCTGTTCATCAGAAACATAAGTACACAAAGTACATTATTGTTGTAACTCAATAAGAGGGATTGTGGGTGGCTAAATTGATGTTTTTCTCAAATGGTATAATTAAACATTGGGACGTATACTCTCATTGTGTCAGAAGATATTATCCTGCTTTATCCCTCGAAAGATCATCCTCTGCACTGAACAAATGGATTCTACTTAAACCAATGTGTTTATGTTTAAAAAACAGATGCTTGACAAAAACAGGTACTTGAAAATGTAGTTTGGTCAATCTGCAGTCTGAGGAATAATTATGTGGGTGAAACAGGCTATTTGCTGGAATGATATTCAAATGGACTGATTGCATATGGAAACTTTAAACAGAAAAAGGCAAAATATGCAGATGTTTTACTTCTATAACTTTATTTCATTTATATTTTTGAATAATTTACTATCAAATGTGATTAGTTTATTCCATTTATAATGGTATCATTGCCACATGTTTCTGTTATACTGTGATTTTTTCACATTTTTACTTCCCTAATGTTTTCAATGTATCTGGAATTTTTTAATTAACTGTTTTTAAAGACTGTGGAATAACAGAAATGAATAAATAAAAATGAAAAAATAACATGACGATCCCCGTTGGTTGCATAAATCATAATCTGAACTAGTGTCATAGACCAAAATGTTAAAATGTAGCCAAAATTTAATTTTTTTTTAACCTCACTCTGTGTATCTATTTATTTCTATATATTATTACATCTATTTATTTTTCTAGAGACTACAGCCATTGATAGGAAAAATAAAAGTGCATTTTACATTTAATGTGAGAAATAAAATTCCCACATAGGGCTTGAACCATAAGAATAAGAATAAATACCATGCAAGTGCATTGTTGCCTGTGGACGTGCAACACAAAACTGGATATACCAAACCAAACTACACCAAACTGTTCCATGTGGACCTGGACTGGTTGCTGGAAATGGGATGCTGCAGGTTTAAAAACAGATCTCTCAGTCACGTCTTTTACATGTGTTGACTGAATTCCTAAATGCAATGTCGCTCCAGATCGCAACGTTTTTTAGGTTTCCCAGCTCTCGAGATTTTTTGGATAAGACAAAACAAGGTTTTTTTTTAGGTAACTGGATTCCCTGGTGTTATAGGAGCAATTGACTGCACTCATGTGCAGCTTGTGCCTCCCGCAAACTCTGAGCATATAT
>JBAMHX010000023.1:4772882-4796478 GCA_037177515.1 Pseudomugil tenellus | reverse complement strand
TAGATAGATAGATAGATAGATAGATAGATAGATAGATAGATAGATAGATAGATAGATAGATAGATAGATAGATAGAGGCACCACCTGGTGGAAAAACCATAAATCCCAAAATCGTGAAATTCGAGCCAGGCTGACCGCTTGGGGACCTAAATATATATACTGTGTATCAAAATCCAAAAGAGACATCATCAAAACGGAATCGACCATGTTGGATGGATTCGAGATTAAAAAAAGAGCTGACACAACAGATAGTAAATTTTCATTTTCCGTTGTTCTGTTTCTATATTAAAATCACAGAAATTATGTTGTTGTTGTGTTTTGGGCTGTCCCAATAAAATACATGTCCAGAGTCCCACCTTCAATATTATCAACTATCAAAGTTCAATCACAAACCAGGGAGTAGAGCGTCAAATGTTATCGGAAGAATGAAGACACATAATTTATAACAAGTACTTATTAAATTTCCTGCTTCCTGGAGGTTCCAAGCAGAGAGTCAGGTACAAATCGTCACAACAGACTGGAGGAGTCATCAGCCTGTAGCTTTGGGTATTAATAGCGTTTTCTGAAGCTCTGTTTGGTGACAGCTTTATAATATCTCTTTATCATGGCGGCGCATTCAGAGGGTCTCGAATTCTAATGAGAAACCAGTAGAGTAATAGTAGAGACCAGTAGAGACCAATCAAAACAACTCATCTTGCCTTGACCAAGATACTTTGTCACCATATTTTCTGGACTAGCGGTCTCAGACCCAGCCATCTGGTTGTATGCTTCAACCTTTTTTCACTTCCAGTCATTAGCTGCGTACGAGCTTGATGAAAAAAAAAAAGTAATTTACGATGTCAGTGTAGGTCAGTGCTGAAAGAAGTTGATCATCTTCATTCAGTGCAGCCACAGGTGATTCATTCGGATCATCACTGATTATTTTGTTGTTTTTCTTTATAACAGACTCTCACATTTGGTTCAAGACCATCTCTGTATCTTCTTGCAGCTTCTTGCTTCTTTCTGTTACTATCATTAACAGGCGGCATCGCGAAATAGTCGATGTTTTACAGCGAGCAGTGTGACTTCGTTATTAGTTTAATGTTTTTTAACAATCTAATCCCTCCAAGATGGCCGCACTTCCGGAATATGCCTCATTAGCATATTCCAAAAACACTCTATTGTAAAAATTGTTCGTGTTATCGCGCTCACACAAAGGATACCTGGCGGCGGCGGTCAGGGTGAAACACTCCGTGTTCAGGGATATAATAATTGTTAGCAAATGTCTCTTTTTCTTTCATCCTCTGAGTGAATTTCTTTGAGTAATTGGCAGCAAACAGGAAGTCCAGTCAAGGTGACTTCTTATCTCAAACTGATAGAAGACTTTCTCTGTTTACTGCACAGACAAAAACGACAACTTTAAGCTTTATGTCATTTGGCGGATGTTTCTCTGCTAATGTAATTGTTCTCAAATATTTGCATCCTCCCCCACCTTTCCCCACCCCTTTGCACTGTCTGAGCATGTTTATGTTAGTCATGCTATCACAAACCTTTCATCATCATTGTAACTGACTAGTTCTCTATAAATGACCTCCTTTCTCTCCCTCATACGTCAGAGTCTACCTTCTCTATAATTACCTCCTCGTTCTAACACCTGGCCTACCTATCAAGCTGCTGATCTATCCTCAGGTAGCATTGGTGGTGGAAACAAACAAGTCTACAAGGTCCTGTTTACCATCTCATCAACAGAATACGAACATGAATGGCATCTGAATTCAGCCTTGAAAGTTGCCATTCTTCCAGCTTATCAGTAGACATGTTGAATTATTAACAGGCTTTTCTCTAAAGCAACCGTTTAGCAGTGAGGAAATAAAAGAAATGCCGGCTAGAAGAAAAATATAGAAGTGAGGTCATATGAGGCTGAATCAGACAGATCACCTCCCTTATGATTGTATCATCATCTCTTCCTTCATGACTTTCAAACAACATAAAAAAGGGAAGATTTGCACTCCTGGCTGCCTTCCTATCCAGGCATGTCCACTACACGGCCTCCAGCTTGGACATTGATTGCCATCTTTCTGCTCTCTTAGCCGTTGCGGCGTGGATGAGATCATTGCAAACGAAGCCCTGGCATGCATTCATGCAAGGCAGCGTGATGGGGAATTCCATTGGTGTTACATAAACAGATGCGACTCAAAGCTAATGGCCCAGATTCACACACAGTTGTTGTCGAGCTGCTTGAAAGGCATTCCTGCATAGTTTTCAGAGATGTCTGGGTCTGCAGTGCATCCCCTTTGTGAATCATCAACTTTCTCCCTCCTTAGGTTAGTGCTGCTTCTGAATGCTGTAGTTTCAAGACTTCTGACTTATGAATAAATCCACCCTCCCTTCGTTCCTCTCATCATCATCATCACAGTCATTGTCTGCATTCAGACAGGAGGAAAGGGGGGTGACTGAAGGCATGACGACAGGCACCGAGGGTTCAAAAGCAACGTGCAAAAATGCTGCAACCCTACACTTCTTCCGGCAAAAACAATAGACCACACCTCCACCCTTATTCCCCCTCTCTGTCTCTGTAGCTCAACCACTCTTGTGACCATATAAGGCAAAGAAAAAAGACGGGGAAGCCAGCGGCGGCTGCTGCTGAACAAACTGCAAAAGGCACAGTTGCCAGAACTCTTCCATTTGAGTTTTCCCAGCTTGCTCGTCTTCCTCAGAGGCCTAAATCTCTGCAAATATTCTCTTAGTTTGCCTGACATGGAGGCCAAATGCTTTTGTTGTGTGTGTGTGAGAAAGCAGATGTGGAACAAGCTGGGAGCATTTAGTGTTGACAGTAAATATATATCTGTATTTATATTTCAAACATTGCTGCCCTCCACCTTCCAGACAAAACCCCACCCCGGATCAGACAGAAGAGCCACTGTTGCTGTTTATATCTCTCCCCCATCTTCTTCCCATTCACTCATGCCATAGAATAACACATTGACTTAGCATTAAAGATGATGGATGAGCTGCAGGCTTAACATGAGGATGAATTTGTGCCTTTTTACTCCACATTCCTCGGTTTTGTGAGTCAACACAAGTCTTATCACTGCTTCCTGTGTGCTGATTACTAAGGAGAGGAAGAGGATGGAGTATTTGGAAGCAGGATGAGAGCATAGAAAACAGTAAAGCACAGCCAGTCAGAAGTTTGTCCTTATTACTCGCGATTTTAGGCTTTTTAGGAGCAGAAACAGAATGTATCAAAGCCAGATTTGTGCTGCAAACAGTCTTAAAAAACGTTTTCTGTGTCACGGTGAATAATGAAGTGTGTAAGGTGAGAGCAGCAGCTCCAGGATCTGGGTCAGCCTATTTACTCCCAGATTTGACACAGATCTGAGCTCTGCTTTGCACAGACTTATATGCATGTGTGCTCACGCTTGAGAGTACTGAAGAGCGTTCTCACCGAAACCTTCACACACATACATGAGTTCACACAAGTAATTACACAGCGATACTGCAGGGCGATTTGGCATGCCACTCTTTTAATGTGCTGTCACTGAATGGGCTGGCTTTCATACCGAGCAGGATGATATAATGGCCCCACACACCCTGAATTACAGACACACCCTGCTGCCATTGCAACCAACTGAAGGAGAGAGGAAGAGGAGAGGAGAGGGAGGCAGACGGTGAGGTCAGAAGTGTCCATATTTGGTCAAACATGCCTGCTTTTAAATCCTGCATATCATCTCGTGCCCGCTTCAGTTTGTTTTGTCACTTTTTCACCACTTTTCTTCATCCTGCGAGAACTTCATGTTGCTTTGCTGGTTTTCCTCAGCATGCCAACTTTTCCTCTCTCTCGCCATCTGGTCCCACTCAAGTAAAAAGTGACCTCTAACCTCTCAGCTGATATTTCTGCTATTTCCTCACAAATTCCCAGGGAGGTAGAGAGTGTGAAAGTTATTGATTTTATAGGCAGGCATGTTCGGCAGCCATACATGTGAATATAAAAACATTAATTTGTTGTGGAAATTTCATGTATTAGCTTAATTACCTTACTCTTGGTTAATGTCTAGGTGAAAGGTCCGACCATAAGTCTCCTAAACTGATGTCATTCTGACCTTAGTGAACGATCTGCAAGGCCGGCGTCCTTCCATCAGAGAAATGTTTAGACCAGATCTCGGTTTTGTTTGTCATATCATAAGAACAGGCTCCAGATTGACGCACATAACCAAAGTCTTTAAACGAAGGTGTCTTTAAGTGACCAGGAAGAATAGTTCCAGACTTCTGTGTGACGACAGATCTCTGGAGGGGTTATAACCTTGTATCTTGTCTATATATCTTAATGTATTGTCTCACTCCATTTTTTAATGTTTAATGTATGTTCAACTTCTTTTTATTCTTCATTATTAAATTTATATTCTTCTTAATCTAAAGAAACCAGTGTCCTCGTCCTTGACAGGAATAACGGCCATTACACCTTTTGACACACATTCAGCTGAAAATGTGATTTGGTACGTTTGTTGTGGATGCCAGGTGTGTTTTACCCCCTGCTGGGACATAAAGCCACTTCTAGATAGTAAATAAATGGTTGGAGTAGTTTAAATTGGTTCTCTGTCTTGTATGAAGCTTTTTACTCCTGCATCTCTGAGCGGCATCATCTGTTATATATTCATGTCTCTTGTATGAGTAAAGCAGAAAATCCCAACATGAAGAAAGTTGTCAGGCTTTAGTTTGAGCAAAACCACCAGTATGCCTCGTTCCTCTAACTCACAGGCTCCATTTTTCACCATAAATCCATCACATAAACTATCAGATACAGATGCATTTATAAAAGAAAGCAATGAAGTTTATAAAAACTAAGTAAACCTCTGATTTATTGTCTGAAACACCCACCATTGTGTGTATGATGTTAACAGTTTTAATCATCTTTTTGATGTCGGTTCGGTTTGCGTGGATTCATTTACGCACAGCTCTGTTAAGTTCTCCCCACAGCATTTCACTCAGCATGAGTTCTGGCTGCTCTGTTTGGGATCATTTTGCGTGACATATCGACTCACGTTTGACTTTAAAATACAGACGAGTAGACGACAAGTTCATGATTGACTCAATGACCATAAGGTGTCTGGGTTCTGTGGCTGCAAAACAAGCCCAGATCATCAACCCTCCGCCACCATGCTTGACAGCTGGAATGAATTGTTTGTGCTGTCTTGTTGTTTTTGTCAAACACAAGCTGTGCTGCCATGTTCTGTTTAGAGAGAAGAGTCTTTCTGCTGCTCCCCTTTCAGACAAATCCTGCTTTTTCTAATCGTTCTGTCATGAACTTTAATCTGTAACAGGCTAAGTAAGGTCTGGAAAGTTTGAGACGTTGCTTTTGGGATGTTTTATGTGATATTCTTTTAAATGCAGGGACGATTGCCAGCTTCTGGATGTTTTCCATTTGCAAATATAAAACCGGACTCCAGTTCAGAAATAACCTTACAACCTTTCTCAGACTGATGGAAAGTATTAGAGGTTTTATTGATTGTTCCTAGTGTCTAATGCAGAACAGCAAACTGCTTTGACTGATCAATAAATGAAGATCAGTTTAAAACCATAGTGCTGAAAGCAGCTGTACTTCCTTTTTCATGCATATCTGTAAGGTCACACCACAAATTATGAACTGATGCTGAGTTTCACAAGTGTTTCTGAGGCCTTACAGTGATTTCCATCAGACAATCCCAAATGGTTTTAAGGCAGTGCTGTCTGAGGTCCACTCCCAGTTTATCTCATCTCCCACTTACGATTAAAAATCCCACAAATTCTTAAATGTTTTACATGAAGAAGCGGTAATCTTCATAGATCTTTGTTTTTATGCGCGTATGAATTACATGAAATGTTTGTGTGCTTTTTCAGTTCTTTTTACTGTTTCATTGAGACAAAGATAATGATCACTGATCCGTGGAATGATGGTTGTTGTGTGTTTTGTGGAAAAGCTGCAAAGGAATTGCACACAGGGATGAAAAAAGCCTGAAAAGAACATATATATAATAGAATTGTAAATGTATTTACATTTTACACAGCTGTTTTACAGATTGGTTTGCTGATGCTTTTCATCAAACTACTGGTGATTTTTAGCAGTTGAAACCTTTCGTGTGTTGTCATTCATTTGCTGTGTCAGTAAAAAATGTTGTAGTGAAGCCAAACTGTTATCAGCTTGTAAATTTGTTCTCCACACACTCTCATCTGGAGCGCGTGTTCCAGCTGGACTAATACACGACTGTTTCTTATTAAACCAAGCACAAAACTTTATTTATTTGCTGCTTGACATTTTCTCCACAGAAATACTCCAGAGAAATACTTAAGTACAAAGGGGCCCGAGAACCCCAGAGTGGTGCTGCAGTGATTCATTTTGTCGTCATGTTTGTGTTTCTGATCAACCAATCACACTGAAAGAATAGAAAAATAACATTGCTGGTTGTGACATGCGCGTTGGCAATTTGCCTTCAGTTCCACTCAGCTAACTGGGCTCGGATCAGCCATCTCAATCCCAGAGGGATATCTGAAGTAAACATCACATCGTACTGTTCCATTCTTCTGTAGGCTTTGGCAAAGCTTTCATACACACATCTATCACTTTCCATCTGTTTGATACAAAATGTCAAACTCCTTTTTTATTCTATTACTTTTTCCCCAGATTTCAATTTCTATGGATTTCTTTATTGTTGAAACGATACGACATTACCTTTACAAAAACACACGTCAGGATCAATGTGATGGATGAGCTAATGTGCCTTTTCTTCCCTTTAATTAGATCATCACCTGCAGCGGTTCCCATGCAGAGAAGACATGTCTAGTCAAGAATGCAAACTTACTTGTTGTTTTCAAAAGGCTGACTGTAAATTCCAGTTTCAAAATTAAATCTATTATTTAAAAGCTTTAAAAGCTGTTTTTGTCCCAGCAATAGTGCAGCATGTCATGCTTTAAACACATTATTGCAAGCAGAATGAAGTGTGTGAACGTGTAAAAGACAAGAATTTTGGAGAAGACAATTGTAGATAATTTTGCGTGTGTGTTGTTTTGACACTGCAAATATGACCTGATACTGTTTCACACCTGTCTAAATGTCTAATTTACTACAATGACCCTACGATGCGCCATCCCTGCTTTGCATCAGAAGAGACCAGCCTGCCAGGTCGTGTACAAACACTTAAGATGATACAGGTTTAAAAAGGAAAGTCACTTACTTGTGGAGCAGTTTAACATTTAAATGTACCATGTAAAATATCAGGAATACATTTTTTTTAGATGGATCAAACTCTGTACAACAAAAGAAAGTGGGGAAAACCACGTCATCTATAGAGAATCACAGTTAGTGCAATTATTTATCTGACTTGTATTCTAGTCATACGGGGACTGATTATTTTATGTTAAATATCTTAATTTGCTTTATGGGGGAGGGCTGGTATAGTAGGATTATAGGCCTGTCACAATGACATGTTTTGCTGTGCGATTAATTGTCTCAGAAATTATTGCGATAAATGATAATGTTGCATTAAATGCTTAATGTAAATTTTAGACAGTTTTGAACAATTATAATAATAATAATCCCGTAATAAGGCTAAGTATTGCGGGCGACAAAACTTATTGTTAACACTTTTTCTTATTGTACATTTAATGGATGTATTGATTAATGTGACATGCCAATCTATCAGGTTAAACCAATCACATAAATGCATCTAGTCATGTAGACACGGGAAAGACAGCTTGCTGGAGTTTAAAATGAGCATCCGAATGAGAGAGAAAGGAAATTTAAGTAAGTTTGAACATGACATGACACAAATTCAACAATAGAGTTTACAGAGGATGATCTGAAGGAGAAAAAAAATGAAGTGAGCAACAGTTGTCTGGACCAAACTGTCAGAGGTCAGAGGAGAATGGGCAGACTGGTTGCAGATGATGGAAAGGCAACAGGAAGTGAAATAAGCACTGGTTCCAACACATGCAGAATATAATTTCTGAACACAACCTGTTTAACCATGAAGCAGATGTTCTACAGCAGCAGAAAACCCCACTGGGTTCCACTTCTGCTGATAAGAACGGGAAACTGAAGCTACAATTCACGCAGACTCACCAAAACTGGACAATAGAAGATGGAAACATGTTGCTGGTGAATCTCCATTTCAGCTCCACATTCAGATGTAGGATCAGAATTAGACGGAAACATGAAAATATGGATCCATCCTGCATTATCCAATGGTCCAGGTGGCTGGTAATGGAGTTGGGGATAGTTTTTAATATATTCTAGATGCTTTAGTCCAACATGACATAGTTTAAACATCACAGCCGACCTAAATATTGCTGCTGACCACGTCCATCCCGTTATGGGCAGAGCGTAACTATTTCGGATGGATACTTCCAGCAGGATAATGTCAAGTCACAAAGCTCACATCATCTCCAGCTCCTTTATTCACCATAATGATTCACTGTACTCTAATGGTCTAAACTTTCACCAGATCTACATCCAGCAGAGCAGCTTTAGGATGTGGTGGAACAGGAGCCAACAAATCTACAGTATGATGCTTCATGTTAATATGGAGAAAAATCTCAGTTTCCAACACCTTGTTTAATCCATATCAACAAGAATTAATACAGTTCTGTAAACAAAATATAGTCCAACCTCATACTAAAATTTATACCTAATAAAGTGGGTGCTGAGTGGATTTCCTTCTGTAAGAAACCAACTTAATCATGTAAGTTAGGTAAAACACATATCTGCTCTATTAGAGCAAAAAGAAAAAAATCATCTGGTGAATAAGTTTTGGCATAAAGCATATGGTGAAAGGTTTTGATTCAGCATAAATACATCATTGACATGAGTATCAGTATGAAACAACTCAGACTAGCCAACCTGCTTTGGGTTATCTTAACTCTTGGCAGTTTTACAGCAGAAACAGTATTAAACAGCTGGAGCCACCACTGTTACTTGTTTTTAAAACACACTATGATTAAACCAAACCCTGCTGACACATGAAGAGGAGACCCTGGATGAAGGCAGTCCATCCTGAGAGTGGCTGGTACTTATATGGTCATAAAAATCCTTAGCATGCACATACCACGCTCATTAAACACGGCTTTATCGACATTCCCTCCTCTTTTCACTTCAGTTTTTTCTCCTGTCTGATGCCCTGTCCAGTCGCTGTCACTCTTACATTATGCACGCCTTAGGAAGAATCTGATTGGTCTAAAGTGTGTAATGTATGAAAGCACCTCAACCATTGGTTGAAGGGGCGGATACATGAAGGCCGGAACCCACCTCGTCCTGGACCGCACCCCGTCTCCAGCCTCAGGCGGGCTACGCACCGACCGGGTGAAATTACGCGAACCAGTAGGCAGCCGAAGCAAGAAGGAGGGCCAAAGGAAGAGGGGAAAGAAAAAAAAGATAGAAAGAGTGAGTGAGCGAAGTAGGGAGAGAGGAAGCGAACACTGTAGGGTAGCCTGAACTATCTGCGAAGCTGCTGTCGACAAGAAAAGAAGTTTGACTCCTGGCGACGCTGAGCCACCCGGTTGTTGTTAGCCACCCTCTGAAAGGCGTCCTGCAACCATAAGCAGGTAACTTTAACACTTTTAATCATCTACCTTTTTAACTGTGTGCACTTCTATAAGCCATTTAGCCAGATGGCCACAGCAAGTGAACCAGGAAGCACGGTTGCTAGTTGCCTCCTGCTGCAACTTCAGCAACCGAGCAGGGTGGAGTGAGACCTCTGTCACAGATTTAATTCCGGTTTTATTTAAGATAGCGACTTTACAATACGTTAATACTGTTTAGGGACCTAATAAACGGGAGTGTAATCGACAAGAGAGAGAAATGGGTCGTGAAAACGCAGCCATGGCAATGAGGCAGCTGGTGAGAAGCTGTAAAGTGTAACGGTTGAAAGGAAGTGAGTTGAATTCGGTTGAATGAGTCGCTGAAAAGGCTGGAGAGCGAGTTTTAACTAGAGAGAGAGACCAAAGAGGAGTAGGACCATTTATTCAGGTCGATAGAAAAGACGTGTGTTTTAGTTTGTGGTTTAACTTTTCGCATAGCGGTCAGAAAGGGACGCTGTGTGTGGCCACGAGCGTGTCTGGTTGGCGGCATGACGTCACTGGCTTACCGGTGAACTTAAGAGAAGAAGAAGAAAGCGTCGCTCCATCATTTAACACCGTTTTATATCACAACTAACCGTGTTATTGATCCATGTTTGTCTTCATTTATCACCCTGACTTCCTACCGGGGTGTTCAGTCGCTTCCCTGGAGGCTTGAGCCTCGATTTAACTGATTTAATAAAAAAAAAAAACTTTATTAAAAATTGGATTTTTTTTTTTTTTTTTTTACAAAACATCCAGCTTTCAAATGCTCTTCGTACATTTACAGCTGCATTACCTCCTCAGCATGAGAGACCCAGACAAAATGGCACCACAGAGTACATAAACTAGGCTACCTAATAATAAATGAGAGCCATAAACCATAAAACGTGATGCAATCATGAGGGGGTGAGGTGATGAGGAGAACCCACATTTGCTAGATTTAGAAAAGACTGAGACCGCGGATGATAATAGGAGGAAGAAGGAAGTCTTTTCAGCGGTAGATTGTGATAAATTAGGGCAGGAATGGGTGACTCTGGTCTTAGAGAGCTGCACTCCTGCAACACACCTGACAAATCAGACTTAATTAATTTATCAAACACTGCTCACGTTTGCTAATTACCCATTGATTTGAGTCGGTTTTGATGCAGAAGGGAAAAGGAGTGCGGCTCTCTAGGACCAGGGCTGCCTACCCCTGCATTAGGGAAACAAATATCATCAGGTGCAGGAGTGCCCGCTGCAAATGACTGGGTTTGTCGTCTTTAATTGCAGTGCAATCCATGGTGAATATTACTATCTAAGCAACACGAGTTTATCATGGCTTTACTGAGTATAATGTATCCAGTCAGCTGTGATTTATATGTAACCTGATTATGCAGATCCAGAATAATTTCTATAAACTGTGGCTGATATCTTGGATTATATTTCAAAACGATATTGAGGGTTTTTATTCATTTGGAGTGAGAAGTATGACTCACACATTGGGCAAGCAGAGAATAGTCTTATTGCACAGAGGCTTTGTGTTTCGGCGCGTCCACACAAGCGTTGCGCTATACCAGTACAATTAGTGTTTGCTCTGTTTAGATTCTGCTTCATAGTTTGCACTCAGGGAAGCAAGCAGATCGCGGCATGCATGCACTCTAATCGTTTGAGTATTATAGGAAGTGAGGCACGCTATTTGAACCGCCGCCTTCAAAAATGTAAAATAAATGGCCTCTACTGTTTAATTTAGTGCTTGTGTTGTTTCTTGAGTTGGATATTTTCTGCCAGGAACCTCTAAAACTACAGTTTGAGTTTCATGCTGAACAAATAAAGAATGAAATACAGACGTGTGTCTAAATGACATAATAAAGTCACCTTTTGTGACTCTTTCTGTAGGTTATTCCTGTAATCTTTCATGGGGAGTTGTTAGCTTGCTGTGAGTCACATCCAGCCTGTCATATCCTGTTATTGCATTCAAATCCTTTTTTCTTGAACAAACTTCTGACAATGCATTGTGAAACAACTTTACTGGAGGTCATTTCTTCTGACTTATTGGCAGTTTCGTTGCTGTTGTTGAGCCTCCTGCAGAGATCATTACATTCCATCATTCATTTGTCAGCAGCGTCCATAAATGAGCCCCCCCTGGGAGAGTTGGGCTCTGTGGGCCAGACCAAATTAAATGCAGACATCTTAAAATATGAACATTGTGCTCGTGTGCAAAGCTTTTTTCAATCTCAGGATGATGCAGTGTGAGTGAACGTGCATGTGTATGTTTAGATTTCATTCAAGGATGGTTAAGGTTAGCATGACACTGTTCGGTACATCGCAACCTACAGCTGTCTCCGGTTAAAGATTCTGCTGCTTTTTACAAATGTTTTTGTAAAAAATATAACGTAACAGGCTGGAGAAGCTCTGAAAATAACTAAAAGTTACTTTATACATATTTAAAGTGTTTATTTGTTTTTTTAATGCCTTTTTCTTTGGAGTTTTCTATACCAGACGCATGGTGCACTCTCAGGACTGTCTGCTGCACATATAGGAGTTCAACACCAACTAATTCTCTACACAAACATCAGGGTTGGTACTGATTTGAACATTTAGTCACTCATCTACCTTAGTGTTGTGTGAGTGCTTCTATTCTGTTAACAGACGCTTTTCTACAAAGCCACTTGCGTCTGGGATGTGGGGTTCGGGCTCTTGCCCAATGCTGACAACCCTGGAATTGAACTACCAACTTTCAGGCTGACAAACAGCTTGGCTCCTGAGCTAAAGCCTCCCTGACGCTTCTGACGTGTTCAGGTCTGACCCAAATGTCCTGGTTTGCTTTTAAAGAAACATAAATAACATCCATCATGTTAGGGATTTTAGTTTGGCGTGTGATCAGGATAAGCTGATCAATAAATGATGTTAAAGCCTCTACCTGAATCTGCAGTCTGAGCTACATGGAAGTGCTCCATGTTTCTGCACAGAGTCATTTATAAAAATAGGATTTCAGTTGAAAAGAAGTGATGGTACATTTCTATTTATGCTCCAGATTATAGCTGCTTTTAATGCGTTTCATTTTAAATTCATGAATGAAAATATAAAAGGTCATCTGTGAGTGAATGTCATTTAATTTTGTCTTCATTAGATCATAATAAATGACGTTTTTATAGCTTTAGAAAATGCACAGATGGATCTGCATGTCTTCCTGCTGCCTTTATGCTGTAAAATCAGAGTTTTAAAAGTAACTGAGCTTCCCATTTTGGCTTAAAAGCAAAATGTTTCCAAACCAATACCTTGGTGTTTGGCTTGAAATTGTCCTAAATGTAAAGGAATGATTACCCGAATATAGCTTGAGGCATCTTGAACTACACAAATTTCCCTCATCAGTCATGATGTCACTGAAAACCGGTTTGCCATTCAGCCATCTATATTGGCAAGAATGATTGTAAATATATTTAAAATACACTGAAATAATTACAGTCCAATGATTGTGGTTATTGTGACAGCCTCACCTCATCTGTGTTTTTAACAGAGTTGTACAGATTTTTTTACAAAAAAATTAAGTTTTTGCATCTAGAACCACTTACAAGCAAGTGTGAAGCTGCTGCATATGATGCGTTTAATGACTGCTATCATTTCCGGTCACCTTCTGAACAATCGGTGCATAACTGTCCAGGCACATTGATCAGAGATGCAGAAGGTAAAAGCTCTGGACAGAGCATACGTCACATGACCCATAGGTTTCTGAAGAGCGAAAATTAATCTTGTTTTGTCGTTATCGGAAAATCCCAAAACGGATGAAAAGGTAGAGCTGAGAGGGCTCCGTCACGGTGTCGCCAGCAGGAAGTACACAGCTGTAACCAGTGATAGCGCTCTAACACACATCAATCAAAAGGACACGGCTCTAAATTTAAGATTTAAATAACATCGATACCGAAGCGTTGGAAAAAAATCACCCCCCAGAGTTTACTTGATGGAAAATTGTCCCAATAAACCGGAAAATGTTTTTGGAGCCACTCTGTAAACATGTTTATTTCAGCTGTGGAATCATTTTAACATGGGAGTCTATGGGACTTCCGCATTAGTGTCACCATCGGCAGCCTGGGACAGATCAGACTAGTTCTGTAAAAGAAGTAGTCCATCTTCATCCTTTTCCACCATTGTGTCATTTTAAACTGGGATAAATCGGCTTTTATCCCAAGTTGGATATGAACCAGCTTTGTTTTGTTTTTGCATTTCGGTAGTGGCTGATTTAAACATTTTTGCATTTCAAAAAGTGTATTTGCATAGTTTCCAACAGTGCGATGACAGTTTTATCTCGTTTTTAACACTGACTTTAGTTTATGTTAACAAGCCATCAAATAATGCATCATTAAAGGGGGGGTGACGCTTGTTTTTTACATAAACTGTGTGGTGTATTTTTGGGCAGATGAGTTCACATGTAAGCCAGACTCTAGACTTGGATGTTTCTTTCCTCTCATGTATGTTTTTTTTTTCACCTCATAATTGCTGATACTAACAATAGTTTGTTTCGATGATTGATTGGGGCAGCATGTTGATGTCACATGTATCCCAGTTTCCCAGTCAGCTGAGATTCATTCATGCAGACAAAAATGTTCCAGCCAGAGTGGAGATAGTGTCTTCATTAACTACGGTCATGATTTTCTCCGGCGAAATTCTTGTGCGTGTGTTCGGGAACAGACATAATGTTTGTTTTTTTATTTCTGATGACCTAAAATGCAACACAGTGTGTGAGCCGTCCTGCTTGTGGATGCTTGTTTATCACATTTTAATCCATGTTGTTCTAATTATTATTATAATTTATGTTTCTACAGCTGCTGCTGAACTACCAGGACGTTTCTTCGTCAGTCTCTTCAGGCCTTTCTGACCTTTATTCTCACTCTGTTCAGCTATGCTTCCTCCTCCTTCCTCAGCCTCATTATCCTTTTACTTGTGTTTTTTTTTTTCACCATTCAAGTCTTTTCCTCCGTCTTCCCCAACAAAGCAGCACCTGTATTGTTTCAATCGTCAGACAATACCAGGAAATGAGTTAGAACCGATTTCTGGTCTTGAATTGTGGACCTTGACCATCTGAGTAGGTGGTACTGCTTTCTAATCTGATTAATCATTCACAGTGTCGACTTTTATGTGGAATTAAGAGAAAGTCAGAACCTAGTTAGCAGCTCTTCCAAACATGTCGCTCATCAAGCTTGTGTTAAAGCGCAGTAATTAAGTACATGGCATTTAGACTTTGCTTGGGTGGGTGGGTGTGTATGTGAGCTGCACACCTGGTGTGGTGAGCACTAAAAAACTCACTTTTGCACCATGACCTTTGAAACGTGCGTTATGGTTTGCTTAACGTCTTATTGGAGTTGTAATCCACATCGTGCTGCATTCCAGATATATAGCCGATCAAAGTGACATCGCTGTTTAATTTTTTTTGGATGGGACAGTGACTCAAAGGGAGTGATCTAAGCAGCAGTAAGGACTGATAAGAAAAACCACATCATAAACCAGCGAGCTGAAGTAGGGAAGGTTGTCTTGTGGCAGAATGAATAGTGTAATAAAATGCGGACATTGGTGCTGAAGTGAAATAGTAACAGAAGCTGATCTTCATCACTGAGTCTGACAGAAAAAAGTATTAATCTCTGGACATGTAGCAGTCCTGTGAAGAAAAATTACTGCTGACAAAACCAGAAATGTTTATCTTAACTCCCTTCTGCATTCTTTCACCGTCTGTCGAATTGCTTGTGTAACAAGTTTTTATCTCTCAGTCAATACGAGTGTTTTAGTTGAGGAGCAAACTGTTTTGTCAAATAATCCACATCTGCGTTCGGTGTCAACCAGGTTGATTTGTTGAGCGACAGACATTTGTTCTCTTTTTTTTTTTTTTTAAAAAAGAGTAATAAAATGGTAATTTCTATTGTTTTAAATGAAATGGACAGTAGGGAGTAGCTAAATATGCACAAGTACCAGAAAATACTGGAAGGATGTTTATTAGAGAAGATTAAATCTGAATTGGGATTAAAACTATTGAATATTGCTGAATTATTTGAATACTCGCCTACTCTCCAGCAGGTGTTTGGTGCTAACACCATGATGCTAACATTTAATATTAATTTTCCATTTACACCAGATGTGACGAGATGTCACGCGTGACTCCGCCCCGTACATGAATTTGTGGTGAGAGACAGCTTTTCACCGCCGGTTAATGGTTAACATCCATTTTTTCAGTCCTGCGCTGGTTGTTTTTTCATGACGGGACTGTAAACGTGGGCTCAGCAATTTAACCAAACTTTAAAAAAAACCTTAATCTTCAGCATAACTAAAGACATAACTTTAGCCGTCATCTTTCAGATGACTATTCGCTCCTCATGTCGAACATCAAACCTCATCTGACGACTAAGTTACTTGTTTTTTATGGGCTTTCTGATGCTTCCCTCACATGACCGCGCACAGCCGTGGTGGACTTGTGATTTGCTAGCTTAAAGTGACTCCACACAGAACTTTTTAGTTGTTTTTTCCTTTTTAGTGCTGCATATTTCTTACATTTGCATCATGTCCTGCAGCAACACACTTATGTTCTGATACAAACGACCGTAAAGCGCTTTTCCATTGAAATGCATTCATTTAATAAATTGTAACTTATTCTTACATACGTTGGTGTGTTTTTATAGAATTGCATATTTAGTTAAATGAGCACATTAGCTGGGTTTGTGTTAACTAGTGAAGGAAATCTGAAACTTGATATGTTTTCTAAATGTTTCCAGTTCCTGGTTTCGAAGAAAATGAACTGGGAAGTATGGTGATGTTGGTGGAGAAACAAGCTGTGTTGGTTATATTTCAGTAAAAGTAGTAGTAGTTGTCTTCTATGATGGACTGAGGACCTGTTCAGTGTCTGACTCTTTCCTGTAATTTATATAAATGTAAGAGAGGAAAATTAATTTTTTTTGTTTAAGGATTTGACATTTTATGTCTGCGAAGCTGCTGATTGGTCGCAATAGATAAGATTCAGGAAATTTTTATTCTTTTTCTAGGTTGGAAGGAGTTTGTATAGTTTTCTAAACAGCCTGGATTATATGACTTCATCTGAGTGAGGGGGGGCTAGCAGGCATATTTTAGGTATTGGAAGCACTGGTGTGGGTGATGTGGCCCCAGTAAGGCCTAGAAGGGCCTCCAGTTACAAGTGGTAGGTGCCAGTGGCCCGCTTGCAGCGCAGGGAAATAGGATCCTGGTTTGGACAGGAATGTGGAAAGTGATGTAGACATGTGAGCATGTTTTTTATTTTTATATTTTCTCCTAACTGCTTAGTTTGCCGCTCCGTCGTCTCATCATGTGCTGAAGAAAACAGAACATTTTCTTTCTTTCCACAATTTACATCAAGATCCACAAATGGCAAATAGTTTTGTCCGTTTGTCATTTCCTCTCTTCTCGCTACTCTCCTTGCCCCACCCTATTTCCACTTTGAGAGGAGGAGGGTGGAGGAGAGACTAGATGTAAGCCTGAATCTACCTCTGCAGCTGTCTAGTGCCCCCCCTTTTTTTCTCTTGGATGCGATTGCATAGTCGGTAGATCATCTGTAAATGATCTATCAAATGTGGGATGAAAGTGGAAGCGCTAAGGTCTAATCCAGTAGAAACGGCTGACGCGAGTTTTCATTGGAAACGACCAAATAAACGATTTAAATCCTTTTTGATTGACCAGTTTCTGATCTGCATCCGCATGAAGGCAGAGTGTATCTAAAAGCATGCATTAGCTTCTCGTTAGCTGGTTCGTTTCGGGTTAGATCAGCAGTCACTCATCACATCTTATCTAATTTATGTATTTTCTTAGAGCGATGATGTGTGATGATGCTGAGAAGCTGGTGAAAGTGGGATCAGCCCACCAAACATCATGTCGGGTCTTAAGAAACTTACAGGTGATGTTAAAGGGCCTAAGGCCTAAAAACCGACAAAACTCATCTTTTTTCTATTCTTTAATGTCTTTTTTTTCCTATTCTTTAGGTTTTCATAATAAAATTGTCCCTTTTTATTTTCTATAAAATTAACACTTTAGTTTGAGGTATGCATGAATAAATTATTTTTGCTTTTTATTGCCTTTTTAGCACTGCATGCATAAATACAATTATAAAAAAAGTAACGGGGAAACTTGGGTTTAAAAAAACCTATATTGGATGTTATGATAGAGGTGTGTTATCGACGGAGCTGCTGTTGTATTGATGCCAACGGAGCAGGGTGAACAGCTGCTTTAAGGGTTTGCTCAGCTGGAGTTTGTCATAGTTCCTGGTTTTTAAAATAACTCTGAATCATTGAGGGGGGAAGGAATGAACAGTATGACGGGTCTTTGGCCTCAATTTTCTTTAAAAAAGAGAAAAAAACAAGTTCAAATTGCCTTTGAACAGGACAGATGAAGATGCTCTAAAGCTCTTAGTTTCTAAAGCTTTGTTTTATTTGCTTTATATTATTTTAATGGCTTCTTTTCCTTGTTTTTTACTGTAATGTGTTTTTGAGAATATAATTCCACAACAGGTGTTATGAATAATTGTTTTCCACACTTAATCTGGGTTGTGCTGCAGAAACTGACGGTTTCTAAAAGTCGTAACATTTGAAGAGGAGGTGAAGCTGCGATAAGTGTCGGCGCAGATTGTTTAATATCCGTATCAACATCCATGTCGCTACGCGTGCAGCCAGAGTGAGATCTAAATGAAGGGACTTCTTTTGTCCCTCCTCTCTCCTTTCTTTATAAAACAAACTAAAATAGCCACTGGAATAATTTTAGTCCTCGCTCCAGTCTCAGGAGAAATGGCTTAAAGTGTGTCAGAGTTATTATCTGTGTCGAGCTGGACTGCAGGAGATATCAACACACTGAACACTTGGTTTTTACTCATTTTCTTATTAGTTTAAACGCAAGCAGCCTCTTGTGCTGATTAGTTTACAGCGTTTATGATCGATCATGTAAGTAATGAGCGTTTTAAGCCATTCAGGTTCTATTAATGGTCTTCATTTGCCAGGTTTCACAATAACAAACACCAGCCAGCTCCAATTGACTTTTTTCAAAACTACAGGGATTAGTTGGTCATGGCTAGTTTGAGATTTCTCTTGGGAGCCATTTTATCCAAATTCCAGGAAGCGAGTAATGGCTGATTTTAAAGGAATACAAAACCGGAATATAAAACACAGCCACTGCTGTCTAAGCGGCTAGGCTACCAGTGTGAAGTTTGACAGGCAGTCGCATGAGGAAGAGGTAGTTTGCGAAGACAAGACGGCAGGAAACTGAAATGAGTTTGAAAAAGATGGATGGGGGGGAGCAAAGAGGATGGAGGAGAGACATTTGTGGAATGCCTTTGCTTGCTGTGTCTGCCTGATAAAGAGTATGAGAGGAATGCGACCCTGAAAAGGATAAACAGAAGGGAAAGGGAGGGGGTGTAAGGACTCGAGAGAGTGATGGGAGGCAAAGGAGGAGGCTCTGAGCCAGCTGAGAGGCATAAGGAGGCCTAATCCGCCCCACGCTCCGTTACAAGACGGGGTCAGCTGAGCAGAGATGGCTGTTAGCTGTCGTGCAGCCTGACGCGGTGATGATGGAGTACGGAGAGAGGTTGGGTTCATGAGAAGAATTCAGGGTTAATGTGCCGGAAGAGACCAGTAAAATGCTTCAGCCTCACTTCAGTGTTTTTCTCTTTCTTGGATTTGTCAGAAGCCTCGCCCTCGTTGATAAGATGCTACAGCTCTTAGATGAGATATCCTCGTTTTTTATGACCCACCAAGAAGTTGGAGGGATGTGTCCCATAATTTCCTTATTGTCTGATGATAAAGTCCATCACGGGGCTGTTGGCCTGTTAAAGTGATCCGTGATGAAGCGCTTCATGCACTTATTTAGACGTGAAGAGAAGGTTTGTAATCTGATCCTGAACTCGGCTGCCATTTTCCTGTTTTGAGTAGGAGTGACGCAGCAAGAACCAGCTTAGAGGACGGCTCGCTTTCTGAAAGGTGAAAGAGCAGTGAGACAACAGCGACCCTGGTGCTGACGGGAAAATGGTGTCACGCCCCCACAGAGCTGGAATGATAATTGTCACAGCAGAGCTTGAGGCAGTGATATCAGTGAAAGCAAACCATGTTTGGTTGATTGCTCACATTCACTGCTGACGGTTCTTTCTCTCTTGGTACGGGTTATTCCAGTTTAGTCACTCGCTGAATTGGTTGGAGTTAATAATAATCCAGTAAAGTGGAGCACTCCCTGCACACAAGATGTTGGGATTAAGAAGTGTAATGGCTGATGCAGGCATATTTGATCTGCATGACTTCATTCTGATCCTTTTGAGTCATTGTTGTTGTTTTTGTTGTTTTTTTTTAAATAGTTAAATTGGAAGAAAGTTCAATAAAATTAAATGAGTAGAGATGCTCTGCACCGGATTATTAAATATTCTAGCTAGTATCCATCCGCAGCTGCTGAAGCACGCAAAGATTTTAAAGATCTGGTAGGAAAGTTGGAGAGATATTGAAATAAAAACGAAGGTAAAAAGGTCTATTTTTGTATGCAACGGAAAAAAACAGCAAATTGGTGATTTTACATAAGTTTGTTTAGAGGTTTTATAGAAGTGGACACAAATTGTCCTCAAAATGTCAGTGTCTTTAGACGTCAGTCTGTGTTACATGTACTTTTTTTATTTTTTAGTTGCATCAAACTTACGGACAAACTCCGAACTATTGTGAAGATGCTGCTTTTCATTTGCCTGATTAAAAATGGCCAGTAGGACTTTATTTTCTGTCCTCCAGCAATCACATTTCCATGTCATGCAATCCTTCCAAAGCACATTTTAGTCTCCTCTTTTGGTTTGTAGTTGTAGTTTTTCTTGAAGGCCTTTCATTCTTTTATCAATCGACACGTCTTTATTTCATTGATCAAGATGTTTGTTTTTCCTCAACAATATATCCTTGGAACAGAAAAAAATGTAGGTATGAATGAAGAAACATTTTTGCTGCCCATTAGTTTTCATTTTCACCCTCTACCTATCTACATATTGATCTGCAGTGTTTGCAGAAAGTGTTTTTACAGGGTTATTAATCAGTTAAGAAAAGGTTTGCTAACATTTTGCTTTGCCAAAATGAGCAGGATTAAAGTAGAAAATATCTGAAAATTACACTTTAATTGTTTCTAGTCTTGAGGCGCAAACAAAAAGATGGCTTTGAATGATACTCAAGGAATTTTTTAAATCTATATTACTGAATATAATTATTTCTGGACAAACATAAGCTTATTACTGCACCTTGAGTAAATCCGTTTTATTCTCATTTTAACTACTGACAAAAATAAAACAAATGTTTTTTTTTTTTTTTTTCTTTTAAAAAAACATGGATTCATCTCAGCATAATAGATTAGTTTCGCTAAACTGGGACATCAAACTGGACACGTCAAATGTTGTTTGACTGCATCGATGCCTTTTTAAACCTTAAAATATGAGCAAACATCGAATGAGACAAATAAAATGCAGATAGGAGCATAGCGAAGGTGCGGTAAAGTTTCTTGGTACCTCACGATGACCAGCTGGAAGAATCGCAACAAAGCGCGGCTCCTTCACTGACTAAAGCAAATATCAGTACCGCTGGAGCAGTCTGAATGCTGGAAGCATCTCTGCTGACCGATGAACAGTGATGCTGTGTGCTTCCCCTCCAGACTGTCTGACATCTGGATGTCGTCTGAAGCAGTTGGCCAATAAGTAGCTCATAGCTTTGTTTGACATGGTTGGGATGTTTCCTGTCCAACTGGTCTGGTTCTGTAAAACGGGAAAAAAAAGATAAAAGTGCATGTAAATGAATAAATTTCCACATTTTTATAAGACATTCAGCAATGTTAAAATGGTTTCCTTTGTGTTAATGGTTAAAAATGATGACGTGACTGAATTTGATGAAATATTCTTTTTGTTTTTCTTTGAAACAGCTACCATGTCAGACGCAGACAAGTTTCTGTACGTGGACCGTAATCTGGTCAACAACCCACTGGCACAAGCCGACTGGGCCTCCAAGAAGCTGGTATGGGTCCCGTCGGAGCGCCTGGGTTTCGAAGTCGGCTCCGTGAAGGAAGAGCATGGCGACGAGTGCGTGGTCGAGCTGGCAGACTCCGGTAAGAAGGTCCGGGTCAACAAGGATGACATCCAGAAGATGAACCCACCCAAGTTCAGCAAGGTGGAGGACATGGCGGAGCTCACCTGCCTGAATGAGGCGTCCGTGCTGCACAACCTGAAGGAGAGATACTACTCTGGTCTCATATACGTGAGTACCGACGTCTTAAACTATCCATAATTTCTTCATGTTTGCTGAAGTATGTGGCAAGATTTCATCGGAGCTGTGTGGTTACAGCATTTCTACTGGTTTATAGAAAATCCATCTCAATTATCTCTTTAAGATGGTGGTTTACTGGTTTCTTCTCTGCCTTGACTCCTCCAGTACTGTTTTACTTTCTTTCTGTCCATTTTTTTTTTTCCATGTTTGGAGTTATATGTAAACAGGAAGCTTCTGGGAACAATATGGTCAAGAGTTTGAGATGTGGAAATTAGATGGGGGGGGGGTGTCAAGAGTCCATTATTAGCAGAAAGAGACGTATGCAAGTCATCTTCTAGCTGTCCTTACTACTCCTATAATTAATGCTATTTTTTTCTGGTCTGGGAGTGATTTGGTCTCTTTGACTCTGGCTGTGACCCGGTCATATCAACAAAGCTTGTCGTTTCCCCCCCTCCCCCCTCTTCAGAGATCCAGGCTATGCACGGTTTAAGTGGCTCCAGGCTCTGTAGTCTTAAAATGGAGTGTTTCTCAGGGGAGATCGGGTACACTAGAGGGAGAGACTGGTACAGAGATGTTGGGAGGGCAGCACAGGAATGCAGCACATGGGAGGACATTTTTAAAAAACATTTTTTAGATGAGATATGAGGCCAGATGTGAATAAGAACAAGGCTTTAAAATGGATTTTACAGAAAGTAATGGTGTTTATTTTTTACTGACTCTTAAACAGAGATGCGACATAGCTAACCTGTCGTTTTACTTTTCTAATGCCAAAGTCACTCTGTTAAAGCCAACAGGGTGGAGATGATATTGCATAATGTAGGAGGGAAACTAATCAGAGTTCATGAGATATTTCAGCTCTGAGGTGATTTTATTTTGGGGGGGGGGTGAAAAGAACTAATAACTGGTTAAATGTGGATAGAAGATCTTTTCTTTCCTTTGTTTTACTAAAAAGCATTGTTTTGTTGTACCTCTAGATCCCAGTCTTCAATCATCCACAGATGTTCTCTGTTCATTTCCCCATTTTATAACCTTGTAGAAATACCTTTGCATTTATTTATAAGTTGGTAATAGAGTGATGGTTTGCTAACTGTGTCCTGCATCCATCCTGCAGACGTACTCCGGTCTCTTCTGTGTTGTCATAAACCCCTACAAGAACCTACCCATCTACTCAGAGGAGATTGTTGACATGTACAAAGGCAAGAAAAGGCATGAAATGCCGCCTCATATCTACGCCATCACCGACACGGCCTACAGAAGCATGATGCAGGGTAAGTCATGCTGGGAATTCCACTAAACCATTAATCAGGAGGAATTTTATCTTTTGCAGCTAAGCTTTCTGAAACTGCAGGTGTCTTTTTAGGATTTCCTCATGAAACACACACTGCTTGCTGTAATACTTCCAGGAGGTTTGCATTATACATGACGTGGATATTGGGACATGATTTACATTCCCTCCCCCTCGCCTCAAACCAGGGGTGTTGAACTCATTTTAGTTCAGTGGCCACATTCAGCAGTTTAATATAAACCAGTGATGTATTAAAAACTTTTCACTTATTCCTATTTTAATGCAAAGATCCAATCTGATGCTTTAGAGATGTTTAAATTAAAACACTTAGAGAAATAAATGCAGTTTCAACAATATTGAGCAATATTTTACACATTTTACATTTGTTTTTTTATTTACACACACGATCTTGTTTATATATATATATAAACAAGATCCAATCTGATGCTTTAGAGATGTTTAAATTAAAACACTTAGAGAAATAAATGCAGTTTCAACAATATTGAGC
>JBAMHX010000023.1:4748286-4772674 GCA_037177515.1 Pseudomugil tenellus | reverse complement strand
ATATATATATATATATATATATAATATTAGTACATTTTTAATTGTATTTTCCTTTACATACACAAACAGATATTAGTCTGGGCCGAATACGTCAGAGGATAAACGTTTACATAAGCTACTGCATATAACTTTGGCTTTTGTGTTTGCTGTCATGTGGGTAGTCCTAAACCGGTTCAACAGTAAACACACTTTGCTGTTGTCCAGAAAAGTTTCCCATATTCTGTATTTATGCATAAGTTTACCGTATTTATGGTGAAACGACTATCTTGCCCAAATGCTGCTATTACAGACTCTCTCAGATGTTTTAATAATTGGCCTTGTTTTCAGCATCAGGGGTGTGTGTTAGTTATTTCCTGCAGAGCTATTGTATTATATGTTAAACTCCTCCTCCTAAATGCTTTTGGTCCTGTTTTTAAATGCATTTCCTTTTCTGAATAACCACATCTGTTGTGCACACCCAGCAACCCCCCCCCACCCCCCCCTTTTTTTTTTTGGCTGAACTGTTTGCTCCTGCTAATTGTTCCACATTTAGGTAATTGGACTGTTAGAACTTGAGTAGCACCTCTTTAGTCACAGGAAGCCAGATACGGATTTCCTGTCTGTGGTCCGTGTGTTTCCTGTTGTACAGGCAAAAGACTGTATGTCTTATTGTGATAACATGTAGAATATGCTACAGTTTTACATAATCCCACATTTCTTTGTTGCTCTTTGCAGACCGTGAGGACCAGTCTATTCTCTGCACGTGAGTCACAGAAGTATTGTAAGATCGCTTTTTTTTTCTCCTCTTGGAAGTGTTTTTTTTTAAACAGGTATTTGCTTGTTTTTTCTGGAACAGAGGCGAGTCTGGTGCTGGTAAGACGGAGAACACCAAGAAGGTTATCCAGTACCTTGCTCATGTGGCCTCCTCTCACAAGACCAAGAAAGATCAGGTCGGTCCTGCTTTTCTCCTCATCTGCCCTCAACATTCAAATCTGATATCTTTAACTCGTCCTTTTATCACTAATCTGCGTTTTTTCACTAGATAAAAGATAAAAGCAACATTTCTTTCTTTTTAACCCTCGACAGACCTGCTCAGCAGCTGTTGACGTGCATTATTTGTTTACTTATCACATTTTTTGTATTTAGGCAGCTTGTTTTGTCTAGTAGATAAAATCTTGAGCAGTATGATGCCACAGAAAAGGAAAACAAAAGGAAAGTGGATGATAACTCCTGCGGGCAAAGTAGTGCAGATTTGATAGAAACCTGACCTTATCTGTGATGTTTGGATTTGCAGTTCATGCATACATGTTTCCTCACCTGTCAGTCCCGTGATAGATGCTCAGAGGGACCCGATGAGGTTCTAATAAATTAAATCATCCTTCATCCCATTTTTGAGGTTGTATTTTTTGTTTTCCCATCAACAGAACAGCTCGGTCCTGTCACATGTGAGTTGACTCCCCCTTCATTCGCTCTTCCTCCTCCACCTGCTTCTGTCATCACCTCCCTTTCTCCAATCCCACCCCCATCCTCCTCCTTTCCCGCCGCTAAAGCGCGCACACTCTTTGTGGGAGTCACTTTGTTTTAAGGGCAGAGGCCACATGTCTTGCCAGCCAATAGGAAGTCAGGAGGAAGTTTGTTTGCAGCTCAGTGGCAGCCGTACATGTTCTTGTGAAAAACTCAGCCAGACAATGGTAGGATAAGCGGGGCGGTGTCTCTCCTGGGGACAGGGAAGGGAAATCCAGCAAGTTTTGCTATGATGGATGTACTTTTAATCCTGTCTGGCTGAATTTTTCTTTCCTTTTTACAGCTACTTTGTGTCCAAAAGTGCTTTTTCTGTTTTTTGGCTTGGTTTCTTTTAAGTGTTGGTCGAAGGCAAACATGTTGGGTGAGGACATGTTTTTTTTTTGTTTTTTCATACTGAGAAAACCTTTTTTATTATAAGTAAATACTTCAGCATATGAAGAATATATCGGTGTTTCCTTTTTAAAAACCAAAGCTTAAATGTACTGAAGGGTTGTGTTGACGGGTTTCACTCACTAACCCACTCGGTAACAGGTGGTGGGTTGTTGATGAAAGTTATGACATTGGGTTTGGTACATGCTTGGGTGTGACGTCTGCATTGCTTGTATGTGTATGAATAAATGCTTGTTTTTTTTTATTTTAAATCATTTTTAATTTTGTCCTCCATGTTGTCTTCCCTCCTCAAAATGCATCATGGGTAACTTGACAAATGTCCTACGAGAATCATTTTGATTAATTTCAATGGAATGGAAAATAATTTGATGGATTTAGTGACAGTCTGAGTCTTCCTAAGCATGATTGGGATCTAACGGTGAAGCTGATGTTCTGTTTTTATAATGTTCTCCGGTGTTGTGCTTGTTTTTATCAGGGGGAGCTGGAGAAGCAGCTGCTGCAGGCTAACCCCATCCTGGAAGCCTTTGGAAATGCCAAGACGGTCAAAAATGACAACTCTTCCAGATTTGTAATGAACTGCTGCTCTGTTTTCTTATTCAGTCTGTTTCTTTGAATCCCTGTTTCTAAACGGTTTTCTACCTTTTTAGGGAAAGTTCATCAGAATTAACTTCGACGTCAATGGTTACATCGTCGGTGCAAACATCGAAACTTGTATCTTTTTATTTTTTTTTAAATATGGCCATTTGTGTGACCTTATTACAGCACATTCGCCTCTCCAAGCGGCACTCTGAGTTTTTCTTTAACAGACTGATTTTTAGACCTGTTGGAGAAATCCCGCGCCATTCGCCAGGCCAAAGATGAGAGGACGTTTCACATTTTCTACTACATGCTCACAGGAGCTGGAGACAAACTGCGCAGTAAGTATCCATGAAGGATTAGCAGGTAACTCATTGGCTGCCAGAGACCTTTGGGCTGCACTTTGTCCATCTTTTGAAGACTGGGGCTGTAGATGTGGAGGGCCAATTTGGCCGGGTTCCTGCGTCGGGGCGTCTTCAGCAGCAGCGTCCGAAATTTTAGGCAAATCAGGCCATTTATAACTCTTGATGCAGCCAGAGTGTGTTCTTCGTTCAATATGATCTCACATCGAGTATTTTATCACAAGTTGGTCCTTAACTTCAGTAACTACATTCAAAATAATGGAGTCACTTTATAAAAAATCTTAAAGGTCTTTGATAGGAAACCGCTTTCTTACCATGTTTGTAATATTTTAACAAAGCATAATCTTTTTAGTTTTGCAAATTTTAAAAATTTTAAATATGCATGCTTTATTTACAAAGTATTTACATGCCTCCCATGTCAAACCTTTTCAAAATAAAAACTATCAGCAGCATGAGGACCAGAGCCTCCTCCAGAGGAGACTGATGCTCCTTATAGGAAAACTGCATTTGGACAAAATGCTGTCTGTGAAGGCTAGTAAAATCTGGAACAGTCTTCCTCTGCAGATCAGAGAGAGCTCCACATTATCAAGTCAAAATATGGCTGAAATCTAATCAGTCATGTGACCATTTGCCATAATATGGGTTAGGGTTAGGGTGCTATTGTCCTATCTGTATGTTGTTGTTTTTTGCTTTCTTGTGTCTGTACCTGCCTAGTGACTGCAGATGCAAACTAGTTTTCTAGCTATAATCCAGCATATTTACATTTGTTCAAATGTTCATTAATGTGCATTGTCCCTATATCAAATAAATTAATTAATTAAAATAAAAAAAGGTATCCAATCAATTCAGGAAAACATCTGCCTTAACAAAGGTTTGGATGTTTTTAGGGTTTAACGTTCTTGGCCGTATTTATCTCAGGTGACCTCCTCCTTGAAAATTACAACAACTACCGATTCCTTTCCAACGGGAATGTCACAATTCCGGGGCAGCAGGACAAAGATCTGTTTACAGAGACCCTGGAGGCCATGAGGATCATGAGTATTCCAGAAGACGAGCAGATCGGTAAAGAGATTTAACCTGTATGCCTGCGTATGTTAATGCTTCAACATCTTAACTGTAATGTTGTGGTTTAGGCATGTTGAAGGTAGTGGCCTCAGTTCTGCAGCTCGGAAACATGAACTTCAAGAAGGAGCGCCACACGGACCAGGCCTCCATGCCCGACAACACCGGTGAGTCAGAGCCTTTTTAGCTCATTCACATATTTGTTTTCTTTTCATTATCTGTAACATGTTTGTTTTTTTTTCTGCTTTTCTCTACAACAGCTGCTCAGAAGGTGTGCCACCTCATGGGCATGAACGTCACAGACTTCACCAGGGCCATCCTCTCGCCCCGGATCAAAGTGGGCAGAGACTACGTCCAGAAAGCTCAGACACAGGAGCAGGCGGAGTTTGCCGTGGAAGCTCTGGCCAAGGCCACGTATGAAAGGATGTTCCGCTGGCTCGTCATGAGGATCAACAAGGCTCTGGACAAGACCAAGCGACAGGGAGCATCCTTCATCGGCATCCTAGACATTGCCGGATTTGAAATTTTTGAGGTAAATCCGAGGATTACCCTCGTCGAGTAAGACTGCAATGCTGAATAAACACATTTTCACTGAAAAGCATTTTTTAGCACGACTTAATCAGTTTCTTGTCTCTTTAGCTGAACTCATTTGAGCAGCTTTGCATCAACTACACCAACGAAAAGCTGCAGCAGCTGTTCAACCACACCATGTTCATCCTGGAGCAAGAGGAGTACCAGAGGGAGGGCATCGAGTGGAGCTTCATCGACTTTGGTCTGGATCTGCAGCCCTGCATTGACCTCATCGAGAAACCTGTGAGTTTAATTTCCATCATATGCTGAACTGCCGTTCCAGTACCTTTCACGCATCGTCTCCTCCTCTCGGATGTGTCCAGGCCAGCCCCCCGGGTATCCTGGCTCTGCTGGATGAGGAGTGCTGGTTTCCCAAAGCTACAGACAAGAGCTTTGTGGAGAAGGTGCTGCAGGAGCAGGGCACCCACCCCAAGTTCTTCAAGCCCAAGAAACTGAAGGATGAAGCAGATTTCTGCATCATTCATTATGCCGGGAAGGTAAACTTAGACTGGATTATCCTGCATTTGTTTGTTTTATTTATTTCCTAAGTAACTTTTTTATTTTTTTGCTTGTCAGGTGGACTACAAAGCCGATGAGTGGCTGATGAAGAACATGGATCCTCTGAATGATAATGTGGCCACGCTCCTCAACCAATCCACTGACAAGTTTGTGTCTGAGCTTTGGAAGGACGGTGAGTTGCGTCACTGAGCGGAAATGATGGATGTAGGAACATTTCATGTTGGCTTCTAGTTCATTGTGGATTTTCTCTCTTACTGTCTGGTTTGTGGACCTTTTATGTTTTTACCTTTTTTTAAAATTCCCGCTGGTCTGGTTTTCCATTTCTCCCTCTGTATGGCCCCATTTCTTCTTGCTTTTTTCCTTTTTTACTGGCTCTCAGAGGTACAGAATTGTCAGAGAGCCTATTTTTATCAGCGTTTTCCTATTCTACACTCAGACTCAGGTGAAAAGGCTTCTTTTTCATTCATTTCCTTTTTCCTGCTCTGTCACATGTCTAAACACGTCTATTTCCACCCAGAAACCTCCAGTGTTCATCATTTTGTTTGCCTCCCAGATGTGACGTGTCTGAATATGTTTCTCTGTGTTACAAGCAGTTTGTTTAGCAGTAACAATCTTCTGGCCATCTTACCACTTGTTGCTCTTTCATTGAACTCTCTTTTTCTCCCTCTGTGTGATAGTGTTGTTTGGGGACCCCTGGTGTTGGTCATGGGTACTGCAACATTGCAGCAATGGGTATTTACTGCATGGGTTTGGTTTTGTCACTGCAACTAAAGTTTGTCACCTTCTTGGCGCACATACATATTGAGTCAGTCATTGCACATACTTTCCACCAGTTACAACAAACCTACAGTGGTAACGGATGACAGATCCCTGCCCCTCACTGCATTTAATTATTTTTCATGTGGCGCGTTATTTTTCCACACCTCACTGGCTTTTTGTGACTGCCTTGTTATCCTCGTGTACCGTTTCCCTTCGTGTTCACGTAGTGATGTGTGGTGATGCACTGTGAACCACTTCCTCTCTTTCCTCACTTGGTGTGTGTTTTTTACCAGGAGGAAGAGCAGATAATGGACATTCATTATTCTTTGTGATGTGCATTTGGTTTGAGTTTGCTAAATATTGAGATTTTTTTTCACTTTACACATGACAGATCTTTATATCTTTGTGTTTTCTATGTTTTTTTTTCCCGCTCTGTAGTGGACCGCATCGTGGGTCTGGATAAGGTTTCTGGCATGTCCGAGATGCCTGGTGCCTTTAAGACCAGGAAAGGCATGTTCCGCACGGTCGGCCAACTTTACAAGGAGCAGCTGTCAAAGCTCATGGCCACATTAAGGAACACAAACCCAAACTTTGTACGCTGCATCATCCCCAACCACGAGAAGAAGGTATCAGAAACTCTGGCATCTCTTTTAAATACAGATCTGATGCTGCATTCTGCTTAAAAAAAAACAACCCACTAATGCTGAAAACTGGGTATAAGTAGCATAAAATGCTGTTGGAGAAAGATTTAACAGAAGCTGGACACAAAACCTAAAAACTTGTTGGCTTCTGCATAATCTGCATCCAACAAAGTTTTCTTTTTTTAAAGCAAACATGAAAAATCACCTGTGAATATTTGTCTTCAGGCTGGTAAACTGGACCCCCACCTGGTCCTGGACCAGCTGAGGTGCAACGGTGTTTTGGAGGGGATCCGTATCTGCAGACAAGGATTTCCCAACCGAATTGTGTTCCAGGAGTTCAGACAAAGGTATTGAACAATAACATATTCATCTCTATTCAAAGATTATAGTAAGAGTGAGTTCCACAAAGAGTAAATTCCCCCCCCCCCCCTCTCTCTCTCTCTCTCTCAGGTATGAAATCCTCACCCCTAATGCCATCCCCAAGGGTTTCATGGATGGAAAGCAGGCTTGTGTACTTATGGTAAGGATCCTTCACCTGTTTACTTGCAAGGTCATAATTGGACCCTTTCTGTGATGGGACTGATTGGTTCCTTTTCCTGTTAGATCCAAACTCTGGAGCTGGATCCCAACCTGTACCGCATTGGCCAAAGTAAAGTGTTCTTCAGAGCTGGAGTTCTTGCTCATTTGGAGGAAGAGAGAGATATGAAGATCACTGACATCATCATCAACTTCCAAGCCTGGTGTAGAGGCTATGTGGCCCGCAAGTAAGACCTCATGACTCTCATTTGTGACCTTTGTTTTATGTCCTCCTGTCAGTGGAGTTAAAACTCACCTGTGCATCATATTACTCAGGTGTAGTCGGGTTATTTAAATGTCATTTTAATGGCTTGTGGCCGTTTCTGCAGAGCTTTCGCAAAGAGACAGCAGCAGCTGACTGCAATGAAGGTGATCCAGAGGAATTGTGCTGCTTACCTTAAACTCAGGAACTGGCAGTGGTGGAGGCTCTTTACTAAGGTGAACCTTAATCTAAAAAACCTTAACAACACATAGTTGATGTACTTTAGTTGAACTATTTCTTCCTCCTTCCCATCCTCAGGTGAAGCCTCTTCTTCAAGTCAGCAGACAGGAGGAGGAGATGCAGGCGAAGGATGAAGAGCTGATTAAAGTGAAGGAGAAGCATTTGTATGCTGAACAACAGCTCCATGAAATGGAGGAAAAACAGCATCAGGTAAAGCTGAGAAAAGAGGAGTCTTGTGTGGATTAAATAAAGCATTTATGACGGTAATAATTACTCTTTGGCTGCGCTTCTAGCTGAATGCTGAGAAGATGGCCCTGCAAGAACAACTCCAAGCAGAAACGGAGCTCTGTGCCGAGGCTGAGGAAATGAGGGCTCGACTGGCTGCGAAGAAGCAGGAGCTGGAGGAGATCCTCCACGATCTTGAGGCCCGCGTGGAGGAGGAGGAAGAGCGCGCTTCCCAATTGATGGTGGAAAAGAAAAAGATGCAGCAAAATATCTCGGTACAAATATAAACATCCCTCAATCTCCTATAAATTATTTTAAATATCCAAATGTTTTATGGGAACATGTCACAGCTGGATTTGCCTTTCTGAATTTCCTGTATTTACCTCCACACAGGACCTGGAGCAGCAGCTGGATGAAGAGGAGGCAGCCAGACAGAAGCTCCAGTTGGAGAAGGTCACTTTGGAAGCAAAGATGAAGAAGGTGGAAGAAGACGTCATGGTTTTAGACGACCAGAACAACAAACTAAACAAGGTTGGGATGAGCTGCACATACCTTTTCTAGAAAAGATGGAATAGTTCCGAAACACAAGTATGTAACTTCTTCAAAACCTCACTTTGTGGTTTACTACTGGATCAGAAGATGCTAAAATGTCTGAACAAAGAAAAAAGTAGCTTATCTCAAATTTGTTGGCCGTTGTATATTTATAAACATTTATGGAGACAAATATTATTTAGAGTGAAACAAAAGCAGATTAATTGGTTGTCAGGTCAGGATGTCATGAGTTGTGGTCTTCCACTTTGTACCAAATGTTTTTAGAATTTTTTTCTGCTTTTATATAAAATCTTTCATTAAAAAATATACAGTGAAGAAGAATAATGTGAGAAAATCTAAGACGTCTATGAAAAGTATCACTGACTAAAACGCAAATGCTGAAGCTACTGTCGAGTCTGATCTTTGAGCTGATGGACAACTTGGGTTGAACATCATTTGTGAGTGTTGAACTGAAGTCAACATCGAGTGAAATGGTGCAAGTTAAGGTTGGAGACCAGTTTGAATGAAAATCTACAGTGTATCTGTGTGTAAGCACAGCAGCTTAACCAAACCTGAACAGGGGATGAACTCGTGTAGACTCCAACATATGAAATGAGTTAAACATGTTTGTTTGTGACTGCAGGAAAAGAAGCTGCTGGAAGATAGGATCTCTGAATTCACCACCAACCTGGCAGAGGAGGAAGAGAAGTCCAAGAGCTTGCAGAAACTCAAGACCAAACATGAGGCCATGATCACTGATCTGGAGGGTAAGAAGAGGATGTGCATAGATGTTCAATGACTTTTATTAAACCTTTTGATACCAGAATGTCCATGTTTTTTTCTGTTATTTGATATATTTTATTGATTCTGTCAGATCGCCTGCGCAGAGAGGAGAAGCAGCGTCAGGAGCTGGAGAAGAACAGACGCAAGCTGGAAGGAGACTTTACAGAGATTCACGATCAGATCGCTGAGCTGCAGGCTCAGATCGCTGAGCTCCGCGCACAACTAGCTAAGAAGGAAGAGGAGCTCCAGGCGGCTCTGGCCAGGTCTGTCCAAGCTCCAGGCTTCATTTTGTTCTGAAGATTTAAAAATGTAATTTCATCAAAGCATTTAGTCGTCTTAATCAGATGATTATTGTCCTCTTTTGCTATTTCTCCCCTTAGGATTGAGGAGGAAGCTGCACAGAAGAACCTGGCTCAGAAAAAGATCCGCGAGATGGAGGCTCAGCTCTCTGAGCTGCAGGAGGATCTGGAGCTGGAAAAACAGGCTCGGGCCAAAGCTGAGAAACTCCGTAGGGACCTGGGGGAGGAGCTGGAGGCCCTCAAAACAGAGCTGGAGGACACGCTGGACTCCACTGCGGCTCAGCAGGAGCTGAGGTACAAATGCTGCTTCTGTGTATTTAACTACATGGTGAATAAGTTGTTCGCATGCTCACCATTATTCTGCTCCTCCTGTATAGGACCAAGCGTGAGACGGAGGTGGCGCACCTCAAGAAAACTTTGGAAGAAGAAGCGAAAGTCCATGAACAGCAGCTGGCTGAAATGAGACAGAAGCATGGTCAGGCCTTCGATGAGCTCAATGAGCAGCTGGAGCAGGCGAAGAGGGTATAATCTCCTCTACTCTCCAGGTTTTATTTTTATTTTGGTCGTGTCTTCTTAAAAACAGTCTTTTGTTCTATTCCCTGCAGCACAAAGTGTCAATGGAGAAGGCCAAACAGGCCCTGGAGTCGGAGAGGAACGAGCTGAGCATCGAGGTCCAGTCACTCCTGCAGGGCAAAGGAGATTCTGAACATCGCAGGAAAAAAGCCGAAGCTCAGGTCCAGGAGCTGCAGCTGAAACACTCTGAGAGCGAGCGCCAGAGGATGGAGCTGGCTGAGAAACTGACTAAAGTGCAGGTAAAAATTTTATTTTTGATCATTTTACTGGAGGAAAATAAACTTTCACATGCATCTTTTATCCCATCTGTAATAACTGATTTGTTGTTCTGTCCGAAGGCTGAGCTGGATAACGTAAACGGCCTGCTGAGCGAGGTGGAAGGCAAGTCCATCAAAGCAACCAAAGACTGCTCTGCTGTGGAGTCGCAGCTGCAGGATGTCCAGGTACGTTCCCACAGAGCCCAGGCATGCCGTTACTGAGGATGCAAACGCACCGAGGTATAACACGCCCATATTGCTATTTTAAATGTATTAATTGGCAATATAAAATAGTGATGCACGATATTAAAAATTTCTACTGATAACCGATAAGTTATTGATATTTTTATGTTTACTATTATCTGTAGTTTTTTCTGGACGCAGTGATGGAAAACTGATATTTAAGTAGCTCTGGTGTATCTGTAACACCAAAATAACACTTTTGGTTCTTCAAATATTAATTTCTTTTATGCCGTGCATCGCTTAGAAATTCAGTAACAGATGTAAAGTTTATCTACAAAGCTACCTGTGTTTGAATATGAACTTATGTACTGAAAGACCTCGCAATGCAACACTGAATCACTATCATTGTCACATGCTCAAACAAATACCGCAACCCCACGCAAAATTAGCCCTAAATAAATATCAGTTAATATCGGCCCAGTTTAGCGATATTTGAAAAATAGACAAATATCTATGGATACCGATATATCGTGCATCCCAATATATAAACATAGTTTGGGCAATTAAAGACAGTTTGTGTCAAATGAAAAAGGATTTTAAAAAAACTTCCTTTTACAGATAAGTGTAAAAGATGGAAAAAGTCGCCGTATCCGTTTGAACACTTGTCCAGTTTCAGACATCATGTCTTTTACAACAGGAACTACTCCAGGAAGAGACTCGCCAGAAGCTTACACTGGGCACACGTCTGCGCCAGCTCGAGGATGAACAGAACAACCTGAGAGAACAGCTGGAGGAAGAGGAGGCGGCCAAGAGGAATGTAGAGAAGCAGTTTCAAGCCCTTCAGGCTCAGGTAAAATCTGACTCATGTTCCTTAATGAAATCTTCTCCTCGCATCCAACTCATCTATGTTTGTTCCCATTTAGCTTGCAGAAATGAAGAAGAAGATGGAGCAGGATGCTGGGTGTCTGGAGACAGCCGAGGAGGGAAAGAAGAGATATCAGAGAGACCTGGAGTCGACCAACCAGCGCCTGGAGGAGAAATGTGCTGCCTACGACAAGCTGGACAAAACAAAGACTCGTCTCCAGCAGGAGTTGGATGACTTGCTGGTGGACCAGGACCACCTCCGTCAGATTAACTCCAACTTGGAGAAGAAACAGAAGAAGTTTGACCAGGTTGATATCAAAGACCTGACTGAAAGATGCGAGAAGTTTTACTTTTTATATTCTTCTCTTAAACTTTGTTGTCTCTACTCTGGGTAGATGCTTGCCGAGGAGAAGAACATCTCTGCCCGCTATGCGGAGGAGCGTGACCGAGCCGAAGCCGAGGCGCGTGAGAAGGAGACCCGGGCTCTGGCTCTAACCCGCGAGCTGGAATCTCTGATGGACATCAAGGAGGAATTGGATCGTAACAACAAGCTGCTGCGGGCCGAGATGGAGGACCTGGTTTCCTCTAAGGATGATGTCGGCAAGAATGTGAGTCCGGAATATTTTTTTCTCTTCTCAGTAGTTCATTTGTTCATTTTGGCTGCGCTCATCTTAAATTTAACGATGCTCAGGTCCACGAGCTGGAGAAGGCTAAACGCGCAATGGAGCAGCAGCTGGAGGAGATGAAGACTCAGCTGGAGGAGCTGGAGGACGAGCTGCAGGCGACGGAAGACGCCAAGCTGCGGTTGGAGGTCAACATGCAGGCCATGAAGGCTCAGTATGAGAGGGACCTGGCCGGACGGGACGAGATGGGCGAGGAGAAGAAGAGGGCGCTGGTGAAACAGGTCTATAAAAGGGAAATAGTTTCAGGCTGCGGCAGAAAAATACAGCTTCAAACCAACGGATGTGCATCCTTCAGGTGCGTGAGATGGAGATGGAACTGGAGGATGAAAGGAAGCAGCGCTCTGCAGCTGTGGCCGCACGCAAGAAGCTGGAGCTGGACCTGAAGGAGCTGGAGACGGCCATTGACATGGCGAACAAGAACCGTGACGAGGCCCTTAAACAGCTGAAGAAACTCCAAGTAAGTGCAACAACATCTCATGCACATCATCTCACCAGAGTTTAACGTTAAGCCAAGTTTTGTTTTCTTTCAGGCCCAGATGAAGGATCTTGTTCGGGAGCTGGAAGACACTCGCATGTCCAGAGAGGAAATCCTGGCCCAAAGCAAAGAGACTGAGAAGAAGCTGAAGGGCATGGAGGCTGAAATGATCCAGATGCAGGAGGTCCGCTTGCTGTAACTTCTAATTTCAACCTGCCGTTCTGTTTCCTGCTTCTTTTGAGCGCTTCCATGTATTTCCGTATCTGCATCCAGGAGCTGGCAGCTGCAGAGCGAGTAAAGAGACAAGCCCAGCAGGAGAGAGACGAGCTGCAGGATGAGATCAACAATCAGGCCACTAAGAAGTAAGTTGCAAACTAAGGCCCTGTTTACACGGCAACGGAAGGATAAAAACGCAAAAATGCCTTGCTGAGTGGAAATCTTACACGCTCCACCGTCTTTTTGCCGCCTTAAAGGTTGACAACGCAAAAGTGGTCACATAGAGATGATGTCGTAATTACGAGCCAGTTCAAGAAAACAATAACACAAGATGGTTTGATCTTCAACTTACACTAGCAGCAGTAAATGTGGCCAAGTAGTAATGTCGGCAGTTGACTACATTCATCACAGATTTATTATTCTGGCAGGTGCGCTTTGTCATGTTTTAATTCATCGCTCATAGACATGTATATAATAACTAGATGCCTCGCCCGCGCTGTTTGCATATGGAGTCAAACAGGCTCACTAGGCGGCCATCTTTCGTCAGTCATCTCGCTCATTAATGACAGTAGCTGTGTCCCAATTGGTTTTTTTTTTTTTTTTTAAATAAAGCATTTATTTTAAAAACAAACATAACTCGCTGCCCCCTACACACTGGGCCTGCATACTACAACAGGAAATTGGAAGGTTTGTTCACTTTTGCGTCTCGGTGTGCACGCAGATTTCCTTGATCAAAACAGACAGAATTAAAGCGATAACAAAATGCTACTTTTGCATTTTTGCTTCGCACCATTTCCGTCTGAATGTAGCCTAAAAGCATCAAAGTGCCGGCAACAGTCCAGGTTTTAATGCATCTCTCCTCATCTTCATCCCTCAGTGCTCAGGCTGCAGAGGAGAGGAGGCGACTGGAGGCTCGTATCGCTCAGCTGGAGGAGGAGCTGGAGGAGGAGCAATGTAACACTGAGCTGACCAATGACCGACTGAAGAAAGCAATGCTGCAGGTGTGTTGGCTCTCACTGACGTTTGCAGGATGACCTCCAAAACATGAGGATGAGGAGAAACCATTAAGCTTTTGCTTTAGCTGCAGGGATAATATAGATTATGTAGTTCATTCACGTCTCCTACCATCAGAAACACATTGTATCGCTAAAGTCTGGGCACTGTTTCTAATCTGTCCTGCCTTCCTTAGTCTGGAAAAGTAGATTCAAATGTTTATATTTCATCCCTGTCGTTCGTCAACATGCCAAAAATTCTATCTTGGTGATCAACACGCTGCTGTAGTGGGTTTGTTGTATAGAGAAGTTGCAGAAGAACGCTGCTGTGTTGTATCTTAAACGTTCAGCACAGAGAAAAATGGGTTTGTAATTTTGGGCAGACTGACCAGATGACCGTGGAGCTGACTGCGGAACGCAGCGCCTCTCAGCGTGTGGAGGGTGCTCGGGCCCAGCTGGAGCGTCAGAACAAGGATCTGAAACTGAAGCTGCAGGAGCTGGAGGGGACCGTCAAGTCCAAGTACAAGGCAAACATGGCTGCCCTGGAGGCGAAGATAGCTCAGCTGGAGGAACAGCTGGACATAGAAACCAGGTAAGATTGTTCTGGACATAGATGATGTCCTTTAAGCTCATTATAGGAAAATTATAAGAAAAAGTTTAGATTTGACAAGAATGGATACAACAATATAAATGCTGAAGTGTAGATTACAATAAAATGTTTAAATACCATCAATTAAACAGAAGATTTTGACTTTATCATAAATTCTTTTAATCTCTATTTAAGCAGTTTTATTTAGAGCAAATTTAAATAACTTATAATGCTTAAAAGAGACGTATTGATGAAAAATTAATGAATGAAAAATGTTTATCCAGTTTTCAGGGAAATTCAAATTGTAGTCGGATTTTTTTTTGTTACAATAAGAAAAAACTACAATCAAATGTTTTGTTCTTGATGCTGCTGGAAGGAATGATCTTCTGTACGTCTCAGTCCTGCATCGAACCTGAACAAGTCTCTCACTGAATAACTCCGTTGTTTTGATCAGTGTGTTATGGAGAGAGTGTGAAGAATCCTCCGTCTTCATCAGCTTGTGCAGCATTCTGTTTTGGATGATCAGCTCCAGTTACTCCGATAACAGAACCAGTTTGATTCTCTTCAGCTCTCTGGTTGTGATGCTGCTGCCCCAGCAGATCGCTGCAAAGCTGATTGCACTTTCAACAACAGACCTGTAGAATATGTGCAACATTTTGGTGCAGATGGTAAAAGATGTCAGCTTCCTTAAGAAGTAGAGTCTCCTCTCACCTTTCTTGTAGCTGTTCTCTGTGTTGATTTCCACTGAAGTCTGTTGTGCAGCTGAAAAATAATGCGTCTGAGAAGTTATCTTCTAAAACTCCGGCACCTTAAGCGTAAAACGGCACTTTGTACATGTCTAGATTGCTGCCAATGTCCAGCCTTTATTTATGTTTATTTAACTTGTGAAAAAGAGGGAAGGAGCCCACAATGTGTCATTTCTGTCACAGTGTGACTCAAATTCTTATTTCCACTCAGGGAGAGACAGGCCGCCACCAAGCTTGTGAGACGCACCGAGAAGAAACTGAAGGAAGTAATCCTGCAGGTGGATGATGAGAGACGCAACACAGAGCAGTTCAAAGACCAGGTGAGCACTAAACATTTTCTCTGCAGTGCTTCAGATGCATCAACAAATAATATCCTAAACTGTTTACGTGCGTCTATTTTAACCTGCGTGTCTTTAAATTCAGGTGGACAAGTCTAACTCTCGTATAAAGCAGCTGAAGCGTCAGCTGGAGGAGGCTGAGGAGGAGGCTCAGAGAGCCAACGCCAACCGAAGGAAGCTGCAGAGGGAGCTGGAGGACGCCACGGAGTCTGCAGACGCCATGAATCGTGAAGTCACCTCTCTAAAGAACAAGCTCAGGTGGGAAAAGTGACCGTCATCCATTTTTACTGGTAGAAACGGATGTCCTCTTCTGGTTTTAGCTCCAATAGAAACTACAGCACAATAACGCAGATGATGAACTTTTCTGTCTCAGGCGTGGTGATCTCCCCTTCACGGTGCGCCGCACTGTTCCCCGCGGTGGCATCGAAAGCGACGAGGAAGCCGAACCGAAGGGCGAGACCACTGAACCCAAGCCCGAATGAGCGGTGCCGCCTGCCTCTGCATCATAGATGGATCCAAATACACGAGAACAGCCATTACTGGAACAGAGGAACACAAATATACGAATGTTGCCAAGACCGAAGGCAAAGATTCAGCTCAGTCCTTCTAGTTTAGTTCTGTCCGATCTCTTTAAACGGTGACAATCTATGCATTAACACATTTACACACACAGACGCCAGTAAACTTCATTCACCACACTGACACACACACACACTTAAACACACATCTGTTTTGGGCCAAATCTTTTTCCTTTGCTTCTATTTCCTTCTCTGGGAAAAGTAACAATGAAAGTGATATTTTTATAAGGAAACTTTCCACTTAAATAGTCCTGATTTAGGATCTATTTTTCTAATTGAAGAAAAATGAAAAAGTATGCGTAAATAATTAAAATGAAGATTACTGGAAGGGGACCAAAGTAATATCTCAGTCTATAGACGTGTATTTTATGCAGACATTGTTTTTATAATGGTTAAGAATGAAAGTGCAACATGTTTATTATGCTCTTGCCTCAATTTATAAAGGTTTATACAATATCCTGACATGTATTCTCTCAATTAGCTGCAATTAGCACTTGTCACCATGCTTTTTGTCAAAGATGTTCTGTTTTAACACACATTTCATGTGGAAACATAAAATTAAAGGCAAACATCAAGTCATGATTTTAAGACTTTTGAAAGTATTGGATTTGTGTGAAATTACATAATTTTGCACTGAAATGACAAACACTTCAGCACAGATGACATTATCACTGCATTTGTGTTTTCGTTGTGAAGGTGAAGCTTTGAAGTCTCGACGGTGCACTTGCTCATTTAGTAAGTGTACACACACACACTAAAGGCCTTAATTGCAGCTGAGACCTACTGGACAAAGTTGTTGGCTTTTTTTTCCTGGATATGTGTTTGTGTTATGTTCATTTTAAAATATAAAGTGGGGTCCTTTTCTGCTTCTTACAGCACACACTGTATTCTCAGGGCACAGCTTGTTGAGAGAGGAGTAAAGGAGATGGTTATGAACCAAAGGCAAATTCATGAGATTGGGACTTTCTTAACCACTGTAACCTATTTGCACCTAACAGAATGGCCTCTAGGGCTCCGTATACACACGGGGTGTGTATGTGCAAGTTTAGTTTGTCACAACAGTTTTGTAAAAGTGCAGGCTGTTGCAGGACAGTGTGAACCCCCCCACCCCCCTCACAGGCTGTGCCCAGGGTCAGCTTTTGGCTCACACTGCTGGAAAGTGAGAGGAATGTGTTAATAACGGCTCACGATTAAACGGATCACATCTTTCATACTCGAAGCCAATCCAAAAAGAAAAATGTCTGCAACTCTGGAATGGAAATCATGTGAAGTGGGATATTATTGCAAATAAAGATGCTTTCTAAACTGCTGCATGCTTCTGTTTTTGTTTTCACGGCGAGAATATGGAGGTTGGGTTGGTTATGGTAGAGTTTAAAGCTTAGATCTGGTTGCATCAGGCTTTAGCAGTGGTTTATGCAGGGACGTGTTCACACCAGCAGAGGACAGTCACATAAAGCACATTTTCAGTTTGAAGAAAAGCTTTTATTCAACTTATTTAAAATATGTATTCATAGCAGTAAATACAGTGCTTAGCAGGACAGTGTGAAAATTATATGCAAACTAATGAAAAATACTTATTCAACCTAAAATAATAGTCTTGGAAAAGTTAGTATTGCGTTTTAATGCAATTTATATAAGAAATGTTGGATGTGTTGTCCACATTTTCATAGTTTATTTATATAGATATAGATATAGATATTGAGAGATATTTATATATATATATATATATATATATATATATATATATATGACTTACCACGCCAAATAAAAAACGCCTGCCTTTTATTGGCAAATCATGAGGGAAAAACTAAGAACTAAAGGTCCATGGTTGCCAATTTTATTTAGTGTTTATGTAACATAATTCAAAGTGTTCATATAATATTTCTTGGTTATGTCATTTTTTTTAGTTCCATTGTTGACTTAAACCTATAAAATCCCAATTCTTTGTTTCTCTTATTAACTGTTATAGGTCAAAAACACATCATATTGTTCCAGATACTGAAAGTTGGGGTTATCTTGGAAAAAGGGGAAGAAACACTCACTCATAGCGCACTTTCTGACAGTTGTATAGCCACAAAATCCAAATATATTTAAATTGCCTTAATAAAATTATGGTAGTAAAAGGGTTAAAACGTAATATTAAAATAAAACGTGGTATACAGTATTTGGCGAAATTAGCTGCACGGAATGGCAATTTTCTTTTTCGAAATATTGGAACTACTTAGTATTTTTAAAAGTTTTTATGTATCAAATGGTTTTATTTTACTATTTATTAGCGTTGTAAAGAACTCAAACGCACTTTTTTCTTTGAAGTTAGGACGGTTTTGTCCGCGTGACTGATCAGAACTAATTTCAGCCAATCGGACGTCGGGCATTTTCCTGTAGGCGGGGCTTACTTACAATGGCACGTGAAGCAGGAACCGGCTGATTCCAGTTACCAGACAGACACTAACTACTAATTTTCACGGTGTATAGAAGGGCTCGCGCATTCAGTTTGTCTGCTTTTTTTCTATTTAGCCGTAGTTATAACAGACTGTGTGACGGATTTATACTTAACCGGGGCAGTGTTTAATGTTTGGGGGAGTCTGGAGGGACAGAAAACGTCACTTCAGCAAACTGTGCGTCAGAGGAGTAACCCCCCGTAAACGCAGCTTTCTCATAACTCAGGTTAGTTACACTTCAGGGAGAGTTCATCATTCGTGTTAACTAATAAGTAGATTCGGTTTAACAAAAATATAAAAACCTTTTATCAATATCAGACACTAATTTGATGAATTCCTTTAATTTAACATTTAATTACGCCTATCATATAATGGTTTTTAGAGTAACAGGTGAGTAATGCAAGAGGTTTTGTATATTTATGGCGTCTAAATGATTGAAGACATATTTAAAAATATGAAAAAATTTTCATCACAGTCACAACAGCAATGTGCCATGCATCCATCCTAATTTGTTGCAGGAGGATCTTATATTAATGAACAGCTGTGTGTTGGCTGGCAGCAAATAAGAGTCACAGTGTTGGTCATGTGACCTTTATATTTAATCTGCAGGTCATCTCTGAGATCAGTTCTGTCCAAGCCCGGCTTCATCTCCCTTTCTTCTGTTCTGCATCCAGACCGGACCACTCATTTTGTAGGATTTGTTCATAATCATCAGGCACGATGGAGCTGGCTCTAGTGAGTTTTGCAACCAGATAATGTCTTCCTTTTATCCTTTATTTATATTTCTCTGTTTAACGTTTTCTAAATATTGGTTTAGATCTGCATGATAGCTTAACACTGATGGAGAAGGATTAGAATAACCGTTTAGGTTTAATACAGAACCTTTCCCATCAGGCCCACCCGGCCGTTAAAGCCTTCATGTGTGGCTCTCTCAGCGGGACTTGCTCCACTCTGCTGTTTCAGCCTCTGGATTTGGTGAAGACTCGCCTGCAGACGCTGCAGAGCAGCATGCAGCCTGGGTGAGTTTAGCGACCTTTTGTTTAGAAAGTGTATCGCACTATTTCATTGATCTCTTTGTTGCTTATCTGGATGTTTCCTTTGCAGTTCAGGCAAAGTGGGGATGGTGTCGGTGCTGCTCGGTGTGGTGCGGACGGAAAGGCTGCTCGGACTGTGGAAAGGAGTCTCCCCAGTACGCGAGACCAAAGTCACTTTATGAGAAAATACTCAGAAATGTCCAATCCGACTGGATCTAAATGTGTGTCCTCCCCCTCTAGTCTTTTGTGCGGACCATCCCTGGAGTGGGGATCTATTTCAGCACCTACTACTCTCTGAAGCAGCAGTTCTGCCAGGACAAGAGCCCGAGGGCCGTGCAAGCTATGCTGCTGGGGGCTGGGGCTCGGACCGTGGCTGGAGTCTTCATGCTGCCGGTTACTGTCATCAAAACCCGTTTTGAAGTAAGTACTGTGCAGAAAATGAAGCGGATTTAGATTTTTTATTTTTTTTTTCATTGTCAAAACCAGGCTGTGATGATGACGCCAATGCGGAACTGGAAATATTAGCAGATCCCCCCCCCCTCACCGCTAGATGAGGGCTGCAATAGAGAGCAATGCCCATAGACTCCCATGTTAAAATGATTCCACAGCTGAAATAAACATGTTTACAGAGTGGCTCCAAACACTTTTTCGGTTTAATACGTCCAATTTTCCGTCATATAAACTCTGAGGGGTGAATTTTTTTCTAACGCTTCGGTTTCAATGTTATTTTAATCTTAAATTTAGAGGCGTTTCTTTGTGATTGATGTGTGTTAGAGCGCTATCACTGGTTGCAGCTGCGTACTTCCTGCTGGCTCCTCTCAGCTCTACCTTTTCATCCATTTTGGGATTTTCTGATAACGACGAAACACCAAGATGGCGACGGTACGACCCGCCTATGGGCTTTAAATCCGCTCTTCTGAAACCTGTGGGTCACGTGACGCGCTGTCCAGTAATTTATACAGTCATTGGTGAAAACAAAGCAAAATGCTACATTTGTAGTCTCTAATTAGCATTATATGATCTTTATATTTACATTAAGCCAAGTTTTTAATTTTTTTCAGCATCCTTTCTTTTATTTTCTTCAATATCGTCAAGCGAGCTATAAATTCTCTGACTTGGTTTCATGAATCTCCTCTTTGACTCCGGCTTTAGCTCTCAGTCTTTACGTGTTTATATAAATTTGCTGTCTGTTTATTCCAGTGCGGCAGGTACAGCTATGCGAGCGTGAGCGGGGCGCTGCGTAGCGTGTGTCAGACTGAAGGTCCTGCAGCCCTGTTCTCCGGCTTGATGGCGACTCTCCTCAGAGACGTTCCTTTCTCTGGGATCTATGTCATGTTTTACAGTCAGACCAAAGCCGCGTTACCTAAAGGTAGGTAAGCTCCGTGTATGCTCTGTAGTTTTAACAATCATTTTTGCTCTTATGTTAACTTAAAAGTCGCTCTTTAATTGAAGAAATCAGCGCTTCTTCTTCTTCGGCTCCTTTGGCTAACTTCAGCTGCGGCATCCTCGCTGGTGTTTTGGCCTCTTTGATCACACAGCCTGCCGATGTAGTCAAAACACACGTCCAAGTAAACCCACTGCTGAGGACGACGGAGGCCATCAGATACATCTATACGGTACTTATTCCACTCTTTTTTTATGATTTTAACTGTTTCAAACTGATCTAATGTCCGTCTCTGTCCTTTTTTATTAAGGAACATGGCATTCAGGGCTTCTTCAGAGGGGCAGTTCCTCGGTCTCTAAGGAGGACAATGATGGCTGCGATGGCATGGACGGTGTATGAGCAGATGATGGCACGCATTGGACTCAAGTCATGAAAAAAAGATCGAAAATAAACTTGTGAGAATGAGCGCACACAAAGGGACAGACGTCTAAATGACTGTCCACGTCTCCCGTTACGCCAAGCTGCTGGATTAAATGTCTCGTAAATGTGCATCTGCCTTGTGCTGAAGCAGCATTTCAGACTAACTCAGATGTGTGGAAATATTTTGTATTTGTTGTACAATTACTGATCTATGCTAAAGCTTGTGTCTTTTTTTTCTGTGTCCACCATTTTGCTGCTCTGAATCCTTTCCAGGTAGAAAAACACATCGCTCAGAGCAGCCAATTAAAAATCTTTGTGCCTTTAGCTGTTATTTATATTGTAATAGTGCAATAAAAATGTGTCTGTATTTAAATTAGATTATGCAATGACTATAATTTGTATTTAACATTAAAATATATCTTTTTATGGACAAAACAGTCATATTTTGTATTGTAACCTTTTGTGTTATTACATGCATTATTCTCACACAATACACAGATAATGATCCTCTCATGAGTAAAACCTTGAGATGCTGCAAAAATTTCATGACGGCAAATTTTTCTTCCGCAGTTGCAACAAATATGAAATAATGGGAAAAAAAATCCACTTTGACTGGGAATTTTATCTACATTTAGCTTCAGAGTTCAGGAAATATGTTGCGTACAGTGTTGTATCCACTAATTTTAATGTCTTCCTGCCCACTAAATGTTTTAGTTTGTGTTCGGTCTCGGTTAAGTTTATGAGATTCGCCTCATTAATGGCTGAAGATAAAAAACGGTAAAGTCTATCCAGAGATTAGTTTAGTGGAACAATGTGGTATAAAACAACCAGAAGAACTATGATCAGCAGATTACTGTGAGAACATGACGCCCGAAGACTTATCACAGTGCAGATAGAGATAACCAGGCTGGGGTGTGGTGACATAACATCAAATAGCAAAAAGGGACAAGAGGTTGCAGGAAGTTCAGGCTAGATTAAAAAAAGTGAGGCTAATTAGATGATTCAGCAACTGAAATAGAAAATAATATAAAACTTCTTAAAGTAGATATATATATATATATATATATATATATATATATATATATATAGTTTTAAGTTCAAATTCAAATATTGGATTTGCAAATGATCAAAGATGAAGATGTTGGAAAGCTTTTGGATCAATAACCTGTTGTAATACATTTTTCAGTGATTCAGTTCAAATATAAGGTTCATGTTGCCAGATCAACACCCACTGAGGGATTGGACAAGCTTTATTTACTGTCATGAGTGTTTAGTCACCCCCCCAAGAACACAGCCCATGTATACAACCAGATCTTTCATCTCTAATGTTTTCGATATTCATCAAGGTCCAGTTTTGGACTCAAGACATCATCACCAAGTAACCTATTTATCCCCCTCTGGACTCATTTTAACACTATTATATTAAGAGACGTGTCTTTACAAGTTACACGTCTTTTCAGTAAACCAGGCAACTTTATGTTCACAGGAGATTTCTCTAAATATTTTTTTCATCACATTCTGTTGTGTACATATCATGACCCTGTTCTCTGGAACATTTTATCTCCTGCAAATAAAGTTACAACACAGGTCAGTCTTTCACAGAGAAGTCAGCGTCTCAGCATTATCTTAATATGGTCTTTCCATCTCCATTATCTTAATATGGTATTTCCATCTCCATTGTCTTAATATGGGATACTCATCCGACCCTCCTGTCCACCTCTAGTAACCTTTGCTAATTTACAGAACATATCTTAAAGCCTCACCTAGCGGCCCAAATGCGGAAATGCACATCCTGGTTCTTCAACAGCTAACCAATCACATCCTTAGAAGTTTAGTATAAATACTACGTCATTTCCGCTCTTCGCCCTCTTTTCACCGTGTGGTCAGATTTCCATACGGCGTTGTTTCGTGGTAAGATAAACCAGCCTAGTTTGCTAAATAAAAAATGAAATAAAGACAATAAAAGGATATATTCTATTTTAAACAAGCCACGGGGCAGTTTACCCGCCACTTGTTGAGGTTAAACAGAGTTGTAAGCCCCCAAAAGTCGAAGTTATTGAACATGCTAACGTTCATAGCTAGCTAACATCGAGCACGCGTTCGTCGTAGGTTCCATTACTATTGAATCTGGCTACTTTGTAGAGATATTCCCTCCATACGTACATGTTTGTAGTTGAATTTAAGATACATTACTGTATACACCCTTATTTTATTACTTACTTAACTAGTACTGCTTAAGAAGCTGCCAAAGCGGCCCGTAATTCACCCATCATGTCTTTTAATTTTCAGCTCTCCCATTAAACTCGTAACGCAGGGAAAGTGGTCACGATGTCCGGAAATCTTGATGTCCTTCAAATGAAGGAGGAGGATGTGCTGAAGTTCCTTGCAGCAGGAACCCACCTGGGTGGCACCAACTTGGACTTCCAGGTGGAGCAGTACGTCTACAAAAGGAAAAGCGATGGTAAGTGGCGGGAAAATGGTTCAGCAGACATCCTGTTTTAAACTTCTGGTGTATTTTTCTACTCAATATGAGGTTTTGATAGGATTTTCTCATGTTGCCAGGTATTTATATCATTAATCTGAAGAAAACCTGGGAGAAACTGCTGCTGGCAGCCAGGGCCATTGTTGCCATCGAGAACCCAGCTGATGTGTGCGTCATCTCTTCCAGGAACACTGGACAAGTAAATATCTGCTAAAATTGACTGATTATTCTGCAACGAGCTACACATGAAGTGTTATGAGCACACTGTTAAAGCCGGGCACTTTGGTGAGTGTTCTGGTGTCGGAAGTGTGCAAGAATAATCCGGCAAGGTTTCCGCTGACACCATGAGCACCTCTGTCCTGTGACTGGGGTCAGATTGGGACTCGTGCCACAGTTTATTTTGTAACGTGAACCGTAAGTTTGATTTATTGTCTTAACTTTTCTAGAGAGCAGTGCTGAAGTTTGCCTCTGCCACCGGTGCCACCACCTTCCACGGTCGCTTCACCCCTGGTACATTCACCAATCAGATTCAGGCTGCTTTCAGGGAGCCCCGTCTCCTGATTGTGACTGATCCTCGTGCGGACCACCAGCCACTGACTGAGGCGTCATACGTCAACATCCCAACCATCGCCCTGTGCAACACGGACTCCCCACTGAGATACGTGGACATTGCCATCCCCTGTAACAACAAGGTGAGACTACGTTATGAACCCACACGTTGGCTTAAAGGCAAAATTTGTGTGCATCCTGGGACTTTGCACACTGTTAGAGCTCAGTGCTGCCCCCCCCCCCCCCCCCACTCCATTCCGGGTTTTGGGTTTTTTTTCCACCCCCCCTCCCCCCCCCCCCCCCCCTTTTCCTCCCCCCCCACGGAAAGGGGGGGTGGGGTTGGTTC
>JBAMHX010000023.1:4649506-4667877 GCA_037177515.1 Pseudomugil tenellus | reverse complement strand
ATAGATAGATAGATAGATAGATAGATAGATAGATAGATAGATAGATAGATAGATAGATAGATAGATAGATAGATTCGTCATTATAACACATCTATCTTCTATTGTTTCTTGTATTTTGTTCCTTGTTTTTATCCGTGTTGTGACTATTGATGTTGATCAAGGCTATAATTAAAATGCGGTTTTATTTCTTATTAATGCTAACTGTTCGTTTCTGTGGTATTGGATTGTATTTAGAGAGAAATACTTGCCAGTCTTGATCCCCTTACTTTTGGCAGTATTGGCTGGATTTTCCAATTCCAAAGAAAGTAATTATAAGTTACCACAGTTTCCGTCTACGCTGTACACCTAAAAACCACCAATCGGGCCAGAAGATCTAAAGATCTGATGCCACAGGAGGACCTGGAAAAACTAGTTCACGTTTTCATCTTTAGTCGGCTTGATTACTGTAACAGTGTCTTTACACGTCTTCCTAACTAACCAAAGAGACATCTGCAGCTTATCCAGAACTCTGCTGCTAGAGTCCTCACTAAGACCAACAAAGTGGACCACATCAGTCCAGTTCTCTGGTCTTTAATGGCTGCCAAGTATTTATTTTCAGCAGTTTTATTCAAATTTATTCATATTTAACATTTCTAAGATTTTAACTGTTGACTTGTGTGAACTTTTCTTTAAGGGGCAAAAATTTTGATATAGATATCTATGAAAAGGTGTGATAAACTATAGGTATTGTATCAGCAGGAAAAACTGGTATCCCATCCCAATGTGTAATCCTCAGAGAAAATCCAAAGAAAAACAATAGCTACATCTCAGGCCTCAGAAAATTATATGTTAAAGTTCATGACAGTATAACTAGAATAAGACTGAACAAGTTCAGCTTGTTTTAAAGGGTCACCAGGATAAAGACTCTTCTCTCTAACAACAGGAAGGCTACCCAGTTTAAGGTTTCAAAGTTGCATCTGAACAAACCACAAGACTTCTGGAACGATGTCCTTTGGCCAGAGACTGAAGAGAAAATATCTGGTCATGATGAACAGCAGCATGTTTATCAGTACAAACAAACCAAATGTCAAGCATGGTGGTAGGGGGCTGATGATTTGTTCTTGTTTTGCAGCTATAGAGCTTGAGTTGCCTGTCAACTCCTGCATACATTCCAGATCCAGAGTTAAAAAAAGAAAATAATTCAGCAACAAATCTGCAACAAAATGACTGAAAAATAAGAAAAATTCAGTAAAAGTCCACACTACATTGCAAAAAATAAAATCTAAATAAGATTAACCATCTTAAATCAAGGACACATATGCCTTTTTTTTTAAACGTCAGATAATTATTATTACTTAGTAGGTTTTTTAAAAAGATTTCTTTTACTTGTTTTAGGAATACTTGACAGGTTAATGTTCCTTGGAATAAGATAAATTATCTGCCAACAGAACAAGAATTTTATCTTATTTCAAGGAAAACTTTTTCTAATTTGTAAGTGTAGTGTACTCAAGATGTTTTAGAAAGATGTCTTTGAAAGGTATGTTCACCCGACATCAATAAGCTCAGCCAACATTGTTAATAAGAGTGGATCAACATGTCTCATGTAAAAGTTCATCTGGGGATTAGTATTCCCCTAATTTCTGCCTCAAACTGAAAGAAGGTGCATTTTCATTGTGGCTCACTTCAAATTTGAGTGTCACAGTTATTTTAATATGCAGTTTTTATTGCTGCTGTGTTGTCGTTATCCAGTTGAGATTTCCAACAGGCTTTTTTTTACTTCATCAGTGTTGCAACATTTGCGTCACACAGTGAATTTTCATTTCTCATTAAGTCCCTGAATGAAGGCATATGTGTTATAATTCTGATCTCTGCATCATGGCTTTAGTGGACCCAACGTTTTCCCGCTGTGTTCACTCATTCTCGCTTGTCAATGACTTTTACAAGTGTGAATGAGTGAAAGAAAGCCTTTAGTGACGGATGAAGTGTGTCTTTGTACGGCAAGATGCTACATAATGACACTTGGCATATTTTTCTGGGCATACCAGACATAAGCGAAGATAAAGGCACTGATCACATCAAAGACATTTTTCTCAAGGTATTTGCATGAAAAGCATCTCTTGGTCAAAAGCCACCGCAGCATTTTTAGCAAGAGGTAAATGGAGTAGCAAGAAACAACAGCTTTGACACGAGAAACTTCTCATGTTCGCAGGTACAACACATGGTAAATAGAAAATGTGGGGCGAGTATCTTATTCCATACTGGCTCGTTTCCCTCCCAGCTCACATACTGTCAGAAGATAAAAGGAAAAACTGCAGTAAGAGAGTGGGAAACACAGCAACTTCAAAGCCAAAGAGGAATTTCTTTAAACATAGTTCTCCAAAGACCACATCAAACACAATGTGTTTGCATGCGCATGGATGTGAGCATGTTTGCATCACAAACATGGCACAAAGTTGCAGTGATGCATCTAGGCTATGCAGGTCCAACCCATGTGTGGAGAAGAGGAGGCTGTCAGTTCTGATAAAAACTTTGTGTGTGTTTGTGTGTGTTTCTTCTGGTTATGTGAGGCCTCGTCAGCACCCAGAGAACACTTCAACGCAGCGGCTGCCAGAGAGACGATCAGAGGGTGGCCCTGCAGCCCACACACACGCTCACGCATACTCACCCTGCCGCATCAGGGCTCCCATCATGGAACACACACACATCAACCCAAACCAAACACTTCATGCTCTTTTTATTGTGCATAACATAGAGAGGATATTGATTGTTTTAAACACAGCGTTTACGACTGAAATGCTATTCCTAGGGCTTACAGTACACCCACACAGATTTCTCATAATATGCACACACACACACACACACACACACACACACACATACACACACACACACACAAACCAGCAGGATTATATTACAGCAAAAAACATGATATGCAAAAGGGGAAAAAACATGACCTTTCTCCCGTTTTCACTGAAGCTGTCAACAGCATTTCAGGCCACACTCAGGAACAATGGCCCTATAGGAAAAAGACTGGCTGGTTAAATGGGAAACTATGTAAAATATTCCAGTCTGACGTTTGTCTACTGTCTGACCCCGTGGCTCTGCTCTTTTCCTTTCTTTTCATGATGTTTTCCTATTTCTTGGTTGTTCTGGCACTTGGGTAGAAAAGCTATTGTGAACCTGTATCCTGTCAGCCTTGGCTTCCCTGTAGTTATGTCAGTCCCTCTACCTGTCTTTTTATTTGTTTCTTCCTGATTTCTTTCAATTAATGAATCATTTTTTTTCCATTTTCCTCCGGAGTCACAACCATTTAAAGATTAGTTAGCTGAACTGGTGTTCAGTCATCCCCTTGTCCATGTTATCCTTCTCTAAAGGATAAAGGTGTATTTATTATGCTTTCCAAGTGAAGCCCAGTGCCCCAGTTCAAGGGCAGGGTCAGCATAACTTCTAGGTGGGGCATTAAGTAGGATGACTTGTTTTCCACTTCTACCTCTTCAGCTCAACTCAACTAACTTCTCAGTGCTTGATTTAGGTTGTTTTCCATTACAGCTGTGTACCACCTCAATGCGGGTTTAGTTTTTGTGTTTTGAAAGTCTTGTGATGTAATTTGCGTGGGACAGAAACGCTCATTAACAAGAGGACATTGAAGGAATGGCATACCTTCGCCTTGGTCTGTGGTTTTTCTGTTAGATTTAGATATGTTGATGCGAGAAGGTCTTTGTGGAAAAGGGCCATAAATTAGCACAAGAACAGACACCTAACATCTGCAGAATGGATGAATAGCACCAAGGATGAAGGACCAAAGAGGGGAGTTGTGATTGGGGCTTTAAGGACTTTTATTGTCCACATCATGTCAGAACGACTGCCTCTGAAAAGACTCCGTGTTGGGTTTTCCCATGTTGCAGGAGTTAAGGCCGGAGGTACTCAACTCTGGTCCTCGTCACTGAGTCACAGAGCAAAACTTATAAAGATGCTGAATCCATATAAAGCCAAACATATCATATTTGATACATGCAGTTTCAAAGACATTTTGCATTCCTTTATGGTAGAAATGTTATTCAAAACCCAGTTGTGCACCATATGATACTGGTCTCCTGCCTGCTGGTGAGCACCAAAAAGCAGATCACGTGGTAATAAATGGTAAAAATTTCCAAAAATACATTGTAGGGTTTTTTTTTTTATAGATTTTGTTACAGGGCCAAAAAAGAGTTCAGGTTTAAAAAATGTGACTTTTCTGCTCTGTTGTTCTGAGGTCAGGCTTTAAAAGGGTTAAAAAATCTATTACATTATTACATACAGAGTCTTTTTGTGACATCATGTAACATGACTTCAGTTATAATCTAGTCAGACTGGATGATCATATACTCAACTCTAAATCAAGTCCTATGGGTCAAGTCATGTCCCCTTCATTAATCAATTTCCCAAATGAACCCTAAGTTACAATTCCTATACATAACCTGATCACTTCAAGAGTCAATCATGAAAAATACCGATGTTCTAAATTTAGTGTTACTTGCTGTAAGATGGATAAATGCAGAAAAATACGGAAAAACCTTCAGGTCAAAAAAGGTCAACTGCAGTTTGAAAAAAAAACCCCAAAACAGACAAATTAAACATTAAAAATGATGATGCAACAATCTGCAACAAGCAACAATCGAACCCCATAGAGGGCAAGAAATAAACAATTAACTGAGCAACTAGGGTTTTTTTTTTATGACCTGCAGGTGTGCACTGTCAATCAAACATGAAAACGCACACTGAGAGGTCTGGACAGGCAGGAGAACAAAACAGACACAATGAATAAAACTGCAAAGACTATTCTGAGAGTTTGTCAACAGAAAAAATGACCCATGATTCACCTCCAACCATCAGATGACCTGTTCGGACCATCTGACCAGCTGACACGGTGTGAGAAAAGCAGCTAAAGGCTGCTCACCTTGCAAAAGCATTGCAGGTGATTAACTTTGATACATGTGCTAATCTGTTGTGAACCTCCTGAGTCGTGGCGTTCTCACATGAGGACATCACATATTTGATCATCTGCATCATCATAATAAATTCTGTGTAACTGGAACCTGTTGAGCACTTACACTGCCTTTTGGAAGTGTTAGATAAGAAATAGTTTATTTTAGTTTAAAATCACATTCATATCTACATCATGTTGAATACAAATTTTAACATAACAAAATGTATAATTGTGAATCCTATAAATTTTATTTATTGATTCCTCTTAAGCCCAAATAGCAGAAAAATATCTTCAATGTGAGCCAAATTGAAGATTAAGTCTCAGGAAAGATAAGATTGCCATGAATAGATATAAGACAAATGCTTTGATGTTTTTAGTGTAACTTTACATCGAAGGAAAAAGTGTTGGGCTCAGAACTTCAGAACTGACATGGGGCTTTCCTGTTTTTGCTTTGGGACTTCGCAGGAAAGAACTGATTCACTTGTGACTTGACTAAAAATAACTCGACTCTTCGTCTTTTTATCTGATCACAAACAGATTTGGGATTACAAAAATCCCAATAACAAACGTTCCATTTTTACTCCCTACATGCAGCACAAACAGCCAAAAGTTACACAAAGACAAAACAATGAATATGACATGATGCTACTTAGTTCCAAACAAACATGTTCCTGCTTTAGGTTGACAAATGAAAATGTCAGGCACATGCACACAAAACCCCCCAAATGCTTCAGCAGTGATAAACTCGTGTATGCCAGGAAAGTATGACCTCTGGTTAATAAACGTTGACGTGTCATTAAAAGCTGATGGCTTATGCTGGAAGCTTATCGCAAACACAATCGCTGCACACATCGTGCTTTACGTTTGTCCTTTCTAACTTGCGTCTTTCAATCAACCAGGCGAAACACAGACAATGCAGATAAACTAACCACCGCAGGATGTAATCACACTTCAAACATCCTCTCTGCCCCCTCAACATCCTGTGTGAAACTTTACGATCACAGACAAGACAGAAAGCCAAGCCTGTCGTAAGGGGCATAGTTTATAGCCGGGCACGTGTTAAGAACTACACACAAGCTGAGCTGAATGAAAAATTGCTCTGAGTATTTCAGTCATTGCAAATAGAATATAATACAAATTCCTTCTCCCAGCCAGGCATGGGATCGGTTCATTACTGCATGTGACACACAGCCAGCTGAGCAAGTGTGCGAACCTCTATGTTGACGATTAGGTTTGATGCTGCAGATGATTTGCCTCAAGACATCGCTTTGCTCTCTGATCCTTATTAATTGATACACGGATGTGGGTGGATGGCTAATGCTGGCTTGTAAAGGGCAGGAGAGAAAGACGAGGAAGCTGCAGGAAGAAAGAGTTTCGGAATATGGAAAGGAGAGTAGAGAGAAGCACCTGCTGGCTCCACATGGCTCTGAATAGCCTGTTTAAACGGCTGGAGTCACGCATGCATCAGTCTGAGGCACTTCCCTGCTGTGTGTACATGTGTTTGCAAGCACATGCTGCCTCTGATCAAGGCCATTGGCAAGATGGTTTGTGGGGATGGATCTTAGATTTTAAGCGTGTTTGACTTTCTTTTTAAGGGCTGGCAGCACAGGTGCATGTTGTAAAGACTGATAGTTACAGCTGGAATGGTTTTAGATTAGTAGTGAATAATGTGAGGTGTAGGCCATAATCTCCCTTTCTGTGATGTGAATGTTCATTTTAGTGCAGAAATATAAAATCTGCCCTTTAGTACTTGAGAATTTACCACTAATTAATATTATAGCATTACTTTTTGTTTCTGTGCTTACCAATCTGTGCCATCTGTCTCATTTGCTCCTCCAACACAAGACTTCTTCTTCCACACTTCTGATGGATTTTCCTTCCAAAATCCCTCATTTATCGTTCCCAACCTTGCGCATGTCTTTTAGGCCTGTAAATATCTCTACAAACAATGGCTCCATTTGATTCATTCTAGTGGGGCCAATTATGAGATTTATTAAGGACAGTAATACCTCGAGATACAAGTTTAATTCATTCTGCGACTTTGCTCGTATCTTAAAGCAATTTTCAATTTAAATGAATTGAAATCTCATTAACCCAGCTTGCAACAAAATCTCTTATTTGTCTTGGAGATCTTCTAGCTAATAGAAGATGTGCAGAAAGGCTGAGGGAGGAGTAAACACGCAGAGGAGTTTTGTCTCGTATGTACATTTTCACTTTCATATGTACACCTTCATTTACTTGCTACTGTACTGTGTTAATGTTACTTTACACTTAAAGCAAACTACACTAACTGAGTGAGACGTGGGGGAAACAGAGCATGCATTGTTGTTGTCGGTCTATGTTCGGCGCCGACAGCTTGGATGCTCAAATCTCAACATTTGTTCATATCTCAAGGCATAAATTTGGTTGAATCAGAGCTCGTATTTCAAACAATTTGTATGTGAAGGCACTCATATCTCAAGGTATCTCTGTATATGGGTTACTTGTGATGAATAAATAAAAATGTCATAAAGCAAAAATGAAAAATATTTCAGGTTTGTCTAAAAAAAGGAAAAAATCTTTCAGGATAAGTATGAGCATCAATTTGGGATGGTGCTGCCACAAGCTGGTGGAGGCAATGACCCAAATGCTGACAAGAGGCAGACAGGATGCAGATAATGGTGTTTAACCATTTAACTTCCTGGTCTACCATCTGGTAGAGATAAATTTGCAGTGAATATGATGATTTTCTTTAACAAATTGTGGAAAAAACCTGTCTAAGCTGTCTCTACCATTATGTGTTGGTACGTAAAACCGAAACAAAGTATTTTGACCACTGTTTCACATTTCCACCATATCACTGTCATAATTTTTTTATTAACTTACATCTCAACTTTTTGCTAAAACACATTTACTCTGACTATTTTTGCATTTTTCTTAATGTGGAAGTTAAAGGGTTAATGTCCAAAGACACAACAGTAGCGACAACGAGAAAAGCTACAGGGAATGAATAATAACAGGACAGTCTAAGACTAGCAGGACTATTACAAACACTGAGGACAAATAATAACAGGCAACTGCAATGGACCGACACAGGAGGACTAAAACCAGGGGGTATAAGGGGAAATATGCAAGACACGGGTGGAATAAATTAGCTAAATGAAACCAGGTGAATGAACGAACAGGAAATTCAGCTAAACGAAAACACAAAGAAGAAAAACTACAAAGTAAAACGGGAGACCAGAACTAAAGACTACAAGAACTACAACCCCAAAACAAAACGGTAAAACCGTGACAGATGCAGCAGAAGATTTACACCTCGCCATTGGAAACATCACGGCTATACTGTTAGCACCACACCGATAGTTAAATTGCTTTACATGAATGTCAAAGTTTCTTAATTGAGCTTGCATTGATGCCACTAAAAGTACGACAGAGGACAGACTACTCTGCTGTCAGACATCTGCTCTGCAGAGTGTGGCAACAGAGAGAGGTGGGGCCTGACTAAAATTCATTAGCAAAGGCCCAAGGCAAGGTAAACTTCAAGAGCATATGACAAGTTTATTATCTGTGGAGTCCTGAGAGAGAAATAGTTGCTTCTGATTTCATAAGTTAAAAGGACATTCCAATAGAGGTATTGATGCTGAACAGCAAAAGCTAGTTGATGTACGATTAAGTAACATCGGTCCTTTCATAGCCTAATAAAGTTGACACTGGTTAGCTTAAAACATCATCAGTTAGTTAGTTAGTCTGTTTATTATCCCGTATGGGAAATTTGTTTTCACAGAACTGCACATGTCATTAGTTTACAGACATGGGACAACAACAGCCAACAACAGTAACGAAGCAGCAGGTTCTGTATATTAATGTCCGATTCAGTGCAGTTATGGCGGAGGGGATGAAACTGTTGTTGAAGCGTACTCTGTTGAATCTTAGTGTTCTATACTGTATCTATGTCCAGATGGTAGTAAGGTGCAATACTGATGAAGCGGATGAGTGTGATCCTGTAGTATTGTGTTTGTAATGTGTATGATGGCTTTAGAGTTTAACTGATTGAGGTTAGGGGTTTGAAGGCCAATTACCTTAGAGGCAATATTAGTTGTTTTGGTCAGTATGGTATTTATACAGTCACTGGTATGGTCCGATTTTTGAGTGTCAGAATATTCTAATAAAATTATAAAAACATGTGGAACAGTATGACAGAATGGGCTGAACAGAAGGAGATAAGGTGACACATTTAGTCCTTTTAGTTTGCAAATGTCCTGTGTGTGTTGAGTGAAGCTGAATTTATTGTCTTTTGTCAGTCCGAGGTACTTGAAGTGGTCCACAATTTTCTGTTTCAGTGTTTTCGCTAATAGTTGGATGCTGACTAGTAGAAGCTCCAAAGAGCATTTCCTTTGTTTTGTTAAGATTAAGTTACAGAAGCACATCATCTACAAAGAACAGAGGTTCAATCTTGAGGGAGCCAAACTGGATCCCCTCAGCATCTCTGTAGCACTTTGAAATTCTGTCCATACAAACAGAACCAGTGGCAATGAAGTCCAACCCTCAATTAAAATAATTCAACATACTGCCAGCAATATGCAGGCTAAGAGTCCAAAGGGAATGTACCAGAAGTCAGTGTGATGTAGCAGAGGCGTGTCAACCATGAAAGCTACTGAAACTGTTGTTGGTACTCAGAAATGAACTCTGAACTCTGTAGTGCCTTCTTATGGATGTACACCCCAAAAGTCCAAAGCAGTTTTGGATAATACACATTGCAATGATGTTTTTTAAGCAAACCTTTTCTTAATATTTAGCAACTGTGAGCTTAGCATGCAGAAATAAGGATGGGAAAAGCCATGAGCGTGATTGCTTAACCCACTCTGTGGAATTAGAAAAGAGGAACATGTGTATGTGGATCCACCTGTATCCAATTATCTACATGCAGCATCTTATTTGTTGGTATTGCAAAGACCTATGCTATTCATCCACTATCATGCCAAAACAACCTCTCTGTTTTAGCAGTAAAACATAAGAAGTACATATATTCAAGATCAGATGTAAGGAGTGTTTATGAGCAACACCAGTTGAAAGTTTGTGGTTTTGGCAGAGATTAAAAAAACAAATAAAATCCAACACATACCAGCTCAAATATATACACAGTTGGAACAATTTTCTAAGGTGAGTAACTGCAAAGGCTGACAAGTCGGTTACTGAGGGCTTGTGGTTGAATAAACACAAGCCTAACTGACTGCACACATTCTGGCAACGTTTTCACCTAGAGCTTCTGCAGAAAAAGCATCAAAAAGCTAACATGAAACTCATTTTTCTCGTTAGTCTTATAGAGCAGTGCCACATTTCAAATAGATGAATGGAGATACTCTCAAACAGTCATACGCACCACACCGTCGTTTCAGAACGTCAATGGATGCAAGTACGACTCTCGCTATTAGTCACAGCGGAGGAGAAAGTTGACAGCATCCTGGAGATGCTTGTTTTGTGGAAGAAACTTTAGCCTGACGTGCAAGAATTCTCAAATGCAACATGTGAAATGCAATGTATCCTTTAGATACAAGTAAGAACAATTTTCTCATCTAAACTGGCCATTTTAGCTACTTGTGTGTGTACAGAGTCCAGAAGTGTGTGCAACTGTGAGCTTTGGGAAATGAAATGATAATAGCAGCAGTACATACACCAGCGCTGTTCCTGTGTGTGCATCGTGCAGGTTGCAGGGCAGCTGTGTGTACATATGCAGTGTGAGGAGAGTGCTGGGGGGAGACCACCTACACTTCCACCTGCTCTGCCTTTTAAAAGGGCCTCTTCAATCACAAGGCTAGGGTCATTATAGATGTGAGCCTCTAGCCGTCAGGCATTGTTTTGCTATTTCTGTCCTTGCGCTTCGCAGTGAAACACAGAGCAAAAGCCCCATTAAAACCTGTACTTCAAAACACAATCAGCCATGACAGGAAACACCAGACTCTCCTTCTTCTCCAGAGAAAACAAGATGGTGCTTAATAAGAATTGCACTGTTTTTTACCTCTTTTTTTTCCAGCAAGAAGAGGTGAATTGCTTGTGATCATCTCCCCCCAATACCACCACCTAAAAAAAAGATCACCATACCAAACTTTTGTTTCTTATGGAGGTAGAAGTGATAATAAATGACTCTCACTGCGCCCAGGCTGACATGGTGATGAGCAATGACAAAGCAGTGAAATGTTTGACAGGCACTGAGAAGATGACTAAGTCCATGGTTTCAAAGTGACAGATGAACAGGAGGAGATGCCCTTTTTTCTTGTATTTTGGTGGCCATACACAGCTGTTTCTTTTAAAGCTGACCACATTTAGTGCGACACAATGGGTCTGGTTTGAGGTGCGGGAGGGGAAAAATAATGTTGCAAGCTGTATAGTAAGCGAAAGATCACATGTTTTACATTTACAGAGACAACTGAGAAAAATGACACCTTTACACCAAATGCAAAGCACTTGATAATTTGCTATAAAAACCCCTCAAATATTTTGTTTGTATTTTGCAAATGCCAAAAGTGGATTTAGGATTTACTAATATGCACCTGACTGGAGTCTGGAAAAGTTAAACAGCTGTAGGTTTTAAGCTCAATGCCCACTTAATTAGGTAAATGTTGCTTGTTAACACAAATAGCCTGAAGTTCAAGCTGAGAATCAGAATGAGACAGAAAGGAGATCAGAGAAACTATGACAATAGCATTGTTGTTTGTGCCACAAAAGCTGACCTGCGTATTTCAGAACCTGCTGATCTGCTGGGATTTTCACACAAAACCATCTGAAGTGTTTACAGAGGATGATCCGCAGAAGAGAAAATATCCACCAAGCAGCAGTTGTCTGGACCAAAATGTCTAGTTGATGTCAGAGGTCAAGAGAGAATGGGAGATGATAGAAAGACATGCAGAATGGAAAGAAAACAGTAGATTGGAAAAAGGTTCATTTCGACATTTAGATGATCAGAACATGGTGGGAACAACATGAACACATGGATCAATCTTACCTTCTGCTAGCAGTTCAGGCTGTAACTGGTTGAAATAGTGGGGGATACTCTCGTGTCACAACTTGGGTCCTTCAATACCAACAATGACATGGTTTAACCACCACAATTTACCTTCATTGCTGCTGACATGTCCATCCCTTTATGAGCACAGTGTAGCATCTTCTGATAGAAACTTCCAGCAGGATGATGCACCATGTCACAAATCTCACATCATCTCCAGCTGCTTTATTCAACATGACAATGATTCCCTGTATTGCAATGGTCTCCAAAGTCCCCTTACTTAAACAGAGCAGCTTTGGGATGTGTTGGATGGATATGCAGCTGACATGCAGGAACTGTGCGATGCCTTAATGCTAATATGGAGGAAAATCTTGGAAGGATTATCCTAACAAGCTGTTTAATCGGACACCAAGAATTAAGGCAGTTCTGAAGCTAAATCGTAGTTCAATCGTTGTTGGAAAAGCTGAAGTATCTGAAATAAAAAAGTGAATTAGTCCATTTCCTACTAAATAGATTCTTGATGCATTGTCAAAACACACAGTATCCCTGTGAAACCTGGAGCATTCTGATGTACACACTAGTAAACAACTAATTACGCTGCAATCTGTGACCAAACGAGACTCTTAAATTGCTCAGGGAGAGTCTATATTTGGTGCAGGGCTTCCTAAATGCACCTCTTTGAGTAAACTACATTAAACGTGAGGTAATTAGTGTACTACAAGAAGACCGCAAACTGCTAATTGTACTCCTCGTGTTTGGTTCTGCTCATTTTGCAACCAGCAAACTGCTCTTAATATTCACCTCCAGGTTCCGTGTGAGGTCTACATCCCAGCAAACAACAAGCAAACAGTAATTGTCAGCTGGTTTAAAATACAAAACATGTCTGATAGCAGGTGTTTGTGTGCGTGTGTGTGTGTGTAGTCCTGGCTGCACACAAGGAGGTGCAGAAGTCCATTTACATATGTGAGTAAGAGTTGGAGTGTGAATTCAGCATGTGTGTGTGTGTGTGTGAGAGCATGAAATACGTGGGTGTTTGTGGGGGTGTTGGCTGATTTTTACCGGCACTCATTAGCTGGAGGGCATCCGTGTCCAGGCTTGTTGAAGACGTGCTGGGTCCCGGGCGTTGGGAATGGCTCTCAGTTACAGGATCACGCAAAGACTCCCTGAGGCTTAACAGGAGTTGCCGACGCAGACAAAGTCAGAAAATCTGTGGTCTTTTATGTCGACAGTAAAAGCTGCATGCAAGCATTTGCCCCCAGAAACTGCTGGCACTGCACCTTTTCTCTGAACTATCCCTAACCTGTGAAGCTCTCAGTGGGTTTCCATCAACCAACCACTTGCACAACATGTGTTAAACGCAGCGGCTGTTTTTCCTGCTTGATTATTTCCCATTATGAGTTTTGAAGGTGTATATATGTGTGACTTAAAACTTACTCACCACTCTCTCATCGTCTTGAACCAGACTACTGCTTTCTTGCCAAAAAAAGACATCATTCTCGTCGAGATTCTGACGTTCTCATCATTCAAAACTCCCGAAGGGAGTCCCTGGTCTGGCTTTGCTAAAATTACGAGGTCCTCTTAGTCTAGCTCTGAAATGTTTCCTTTGTTTTTATTTGGATTTAGACAAAAAGGGAAACCAGGAAGCTGAGTAGACTGAAGATGAGACTCAACACAGACAAAAAGTAAATGCTGACATGCAAACCGGATAGGAAAGCTTTTAAAGCCATGTGTATTCACTCACACACAAATTTCTGATAAAGAGGATATCTTGGATATCAAATAGAAGATTTTAAAACCAAAAAAAAAAAAGGAGATAACGCTCTGAGCTAATGACTCATAAAACAAAATAAAAACAGATTACAAGCTCTGTGGAGAAGGACCTGGCAATACTCTAGAGAAATTCTTTTTTAACTAAAAGCCAAAGGCGTGTTTTGACCATGTGGCAGATGAAGAACCAAAAGAAAACACACTCATGGCGGGCGGCTGTGGCTGTCTGACTGAGCCAAACCATAACTGAGGAGACCCACTCAAAGAAAGTTCTGATGCAGTTTGGCAGACGATGAGAATGGTTGGGATTGAGTGAGAGGAGAGGAGGAATTCATGCAGTATATCTTTTTTGCCACTTCAAGACTATGAGGATAAAATGTCAACTATGTTACATCCCTTCCCTCCTCTCTTGGGATGTGCGTGCATGCACACACTGAGGGAAGATCTGAAGCCAGTTGTTGTCTCATGCCACAGCATCCTCCCTTGCTAAATGCCCCCTAACGCCACGGGCTCCTTGGCTTTTAACTTATGGCTTGGAATAGGACAAAATCATTAAAAGCACATTCTGCATTCATTACGGAAGCTGCATATTTCTGAGAGATGCTGATGAAAACAAGAGGGAGGCAGGAAAGTGCAAAGGGAACAAAAAAAAGAGAAGAAGAAGGTCATGGGACAAATCCCAACATTCCACCTACCATACACACAAACACACTTTAAACAGACTAAACACTATTTTTTAACTAGTCTGTAGGATGAGACCCAATGTCTGTGAGGAGGGCTGCCTCCTCCAGTGAACGACCTGACTCACAGCTCCTTCAGGCTTTCAGGTTCACTGGGCAGAAGGGACACGGGAGTCCATTCAAATCATGGACAGCACTGCGCAGAAAGTGGTGTGACTACCCATGATGCTTTGTTCTTCCAGAGAGCAGTGCTTGTACACACAAGTTGATGATGAGTGTTGCAGAGATGCAGAAAACATTTTTTGTCCTTTTAGTCTCAAAAGATTAAGAAAGAATTTGGCTTTGCTTTACAGAAATCCTCGTGTTTTCGTTCTTTTTTTTTGCAAAATAACAAAAGTGAAAATTTGCACATAAAATAAATGTATCTTTTAGTATGAAAATTGTGCATAATTTTATGAAAAGAGCATATCTGTTGTTTGAATGCAATGTGTAATTGTTAAATTGGCTTTATAGTAGTAATGGGTACCATTGAAAGTAACACAACACCTGGGTGCACACGCCAATTTTCCTCAAGGGTACTGTGGTCAGAGCATTATATGGACACTTTAAAGGCTGTGAAGCATGAGACTCAGAAACTGGTAGAAACACTTCAAAGATAAAAAAAAAAACAAAACAGGACTGATCATTTTTAACAATTGTAGACCAGATACCAGCTCCTGCTGTGCAGGAGGTCATTAATGGTCTGACAATAAATCATAAACTGGTTTATTCCTGTCTAAAAGTGTGCACATCTTTAAAACAACTTCTTATTATCCAAAATAAGAAGTAACTATGAAAAAGCTGCATAAGCACAGAAGTTCCTGGCGGAGTTTCAACCAGTCACATTTGTAGGTTGACAGAGATTTTGGGAAAAAAACATTACATGATGAAAAAATGACAACGAAAAGCTGGTACTACAAGGATGCAATTATACTAAACATGCAAAATCACAATGAAACTGTTCAAGAGGTGCACTTTTAAGGATTTTCCAATGAACCTTAATTTACAAAGTAACTGGGAAGATACCACAAAAAGGAAATATTACCAAAAATCACCAAAAAATGGAAGCATTTGTCTGGAAGAGTGGCTAAAAATTCCCCAAAGTAGAAGTAAAACACTTAAACCTGCTACAAAGGATGTTTAAAAGTCTTGGTATCTGGCAAAGATTATCAAGAGAGCACCACAAAGAGGAGTCTGTCTTATCTTCACACTCTCCATCCCAAACTTCCAGTATAACCCCAAGTCCTGCAGGAATAGATAACTTATCCTGGGATAATTCAATGTGTGTAGCAAATGTTTGCATATCATTTATTAGCCAGTTGTAGAAAGTGCAATCTGCTTTGCAACACCTGGTGGTGCAGCAGCATCAGAGAGATGTGAATAAAGCTGAAAAAACTGATAAGGAAATCAGAATATGTTCAGTCAGAGGCTTCTTCATGCAACACAACACAAGAAGGTAGAAGTCATTTCTGCCAGAAAGCATCGTCCTTTGGAACAAGATCTGAATATGATTTAATTATTACAAGTAATAAAAAAGTCAACATTGTAATTTGAAAGCTTTTTTTGTAATTTAAAAGGTAAGGGCGCCCTGACACTGGCACGACTCGAGAACTAGTCGGAAACTAGCGTGAATAGTGCATAAACCCGTCGTGACTGCGTGCCATGTTGGGACGAGAATTTTGTAATGTTCAAAATTTTGGTCATGACAAAAATTTCGCCACCGGGTCGTGCCAGATATAGGCATCTTCTCTTCTCTGCAATGATTGTTTCTCTGGCATTCAGAATGCTCTCTCTTCCACTGACCTGGGGTCTTTATATGGGATTCCTAAGTCGGAACAATCCGAACTGCACAAACTCATCGTGCCAATGCGGGCAGTGCGTAAACTATGCGCAACCTACGCGTGAACTCATCTTACCAGTTTGTGTCAATACGGACACTGATGTGCACACATTTGTGAACTATTCGTTAAGTCGTTATAAACTATGCGTGAACAGTGCGGGAGCCTCCCGGTTCGTGCCCCAAAATGCTTCGGGTTTTCGCTTCGATTTCGATGTTATTTTAATCTTAAATTTAGAGGCGTGTCCTTGTGATTGATGTGTGTTAGAGCGCTATCACTGGTTGCAGCTGCGTACTTCCTGCTGGCTCCACCGTGACGGAGCCTCTCAGCTCTACCTTTTCATCCATTTTGGGATTTTCCGGTAATGACGAAACACCAAGATGGCGACGGTAGGACCCGCCTATTTGCTTCAAATCCGCTCTTCAGAAACCTATGGGTCACGTGATGTTATGCTCAATCCAATAATTTATACAGTCATTGCCAAAATACCACGACAAAATTGCGGCCAAAAGTCGTGCAAGTGTCAGCCTACCCTAACCATGTAAGGTGCTAAAACCTTCCACTAGTCCAAAGTTTGATCATTTTGCATGTTACATTTGGCCTTTAGCTTTCTAGTTTCTATAAAGCAAGTCTCTTTTCCTCACCCTTTCTCCTATAGCAGCTATTTCTGACTAAGAGTGCTGAAGCTTTAAATCCTTTTAGAAACAGTATCCATCAGGCGTTATTCCTCCAAAAGTCTATGTGCTGATCATTACAGTGCCTTTGCCGTGACACAGCTGCTGTTCCTATGAAAAACGGCAGCGACATCTCAGAGATCTTATCCTGAAGTCGTCATGCATAGCTAGAGACAACCAGTCAGTCAAGCCTCTTTTGATTAAAAAGCCCAAAATGAGAAGCCCCGTGCAGGCTGCATGAAGCTCAAGTGTGGATTAACAACAACCATTTAGAATTAACAGAGTGCAGAGGAGGAAAACACCATCACACCATCATGTGATGTTGACAAGGAAGATGATGAGGATGATGATGTAAACCATGATGGATGCCTCTATTAATAGATCTGGCTATAAAGCGACCACAGTCACAAAAGCGAACAGCCACGCTATAGATGAGAGGCCCCATTATGTCCAAATGAAGGAGTCAGCCGCTTTGTCAAGAGGGCACAAACCTCATCTGACTGAACCGCATCTTGCCCACCCGCTGTCCTAACCCCGACTTGTTTCTGCTGAGTGGGCGTTTGGAGGAGTTGTGAAGGTCAGGGGATAGACTCAGGAGGTGGGAGAGAGCTTGCAGCTTTGACCTCTGATTGCCCACCTCTCTCTCTCTCTTTCCCTGTCCACTCCATGCCGGCTGGCCCGGCTGCTCTGAGTCACAGAGAAGGAGCCAACTCGCCAAGCGAAAGGCCACTGCCTCGTGGAGAAGCAGACGACAAGTAGGCTGCAGCTCCGGCACTGACAAAAAGGAGATTTGTGCAGAGGTGGCAAAGCACAATGGGATGGTTTGAGAGGAGGAGGTGAGGAGAGCTCAATCCTCAGCGTAAGCACCTTATTGTAAAAAGCTGCTTTGTTAAAGCAGAGGCTACAGGGTTAGGAAATTAAGGGGATTTCCATGGAGAGCAGGGGAAACAGAGGTGCTTCATTCCTTTCTTTATATGCTAAAATTGTAACAAGACACACACATATGTGTGTGTGTGTGTGTGTGTGTGTGTGTGTGTGTGTGTGTGTGTGTGTGTGTAAAAACAGGGGAAAATAAGATTAAACTAGCTGAAATTGACAAAAGTAACAATAATCAAGGATATTTTCTAATTTTAGTTTAATAGAAATATTTTTTAAAGAAAAAAAATGTGTTAAATTAACATATGTCACATCGCTCATAGACAAATCGATTATTTATCGATTATTTATGTTTCCACTACAGTCAGTAGTCTTCTGAACTTCTCAATCAGACTTGTGCACATGTTGACAGATATTTTATTCAACAGCTCATCAGAAAGGTGTCATAATTTATCCAGGACCACTTTGTTAATTTTCTTTTTCAACTTAATTAAATGGAAAAAGAATTATGATTCAGCATCTCTAATTATTTGAGTAACTATTGTAAATGTAACATTTTCTTGTACAGTA
>JBAMHX010000023.1:4613954-4628734 GCA_037177515.1 Pseudomugil tenellus | reverse complement strand
CACCGGGATCTCGATCAGCATCCAGGCGTCTGAAACAGTCCACACTCCCCCAGAGGGGAGTGGGAGAGAGGGACAACAGGTGTGAACAGCAATAAAGTAATCAGAGTTATAGAATATTATATTAAATGCATGGCAGTGATAGAAGTAAAGCATGAATGTAAATATAGTTTCAGAAAAATAAATATTTAATCTTTTAGGCTGATTCATAATTAAAGTGATTCTGATTCTTATTTTGAAGGAAATTAAATGAGTTTATATGAAGTAAAAAACAGATTAAACTAAATTATTTAAATTATTTAATACAAATATATTATTTGAATACTTTTAAGTTCAGTCTGTAATTTTTTCCGCATGCACTACAAGCAATCTGATCTAGGGGTCACTTGCAAGTGAACCAAGATCCCAGATTGTGAAATAGACCAGTCTGGTTCTTTGGTCCACTTCTTAACAGTGCTCCACATGATCTGCAGAGTTGGTATGAAGTGGACCAAGCAACATAAGTAAATGCAACCTCCTTAGCCCCTTTAAGACTTGCTCTGTCACCCGGACATTACGCGGACATTGTCTTTTCAACCCTCATGTCTGAAAGGTACAGTTCTGACATTACACGGGTAGATCGGTGCAGACTTTACCCGCTTGAAGACCTAGTACAATGTCTACCAATGACTATCTTGTTCAGACATGCAGGTTAATTTTGGGACATTAACCTGGGAGGGGAGAGGGGGGATGGGAAGGCGAATGCTACCGCGCAAAGGGATTACGTATATCTGGTTATATAACACAGCATTTCCTACACAACATAAACACAGAAGAAGCCTGTTAGTCGCTTCATCAATGTACATTAATCTTATTTTTGTTCGTAGAATTGCAGAAACCACGAGGACAAACACAGAGAGTAGTGCTGCATCGTCAGCCATGTTGTGTTTAGGGAAGTGTAATGTAGCAAGGCTGTCGCACAGTGATACATCATATCCGGTTTCCAGGACGACAGTCTTACCCGGACATTTACTACCTATGGAGTTGCATGTCTGATTAGTCATGTCCGGGTAATGTGCGGATGGTAAATGTCCAGAAATTTCCTGGTTAATATGTCTGAAATGGACTTTTACCCGCTGGTGTGGGCTCAGTGAAGAGACAGGATATGACACAGATGCTGAATTAGTTGTTGCTCAGAGGCATCAAAGGGTCAAAATTGGAAAGAAAAGATTTGTTTGGGATCGATACTATCCTTCATGGCCTTGTCCCTGTTTGAAGAGTTATTGTACTTCTTCTTCTTGACTTGTATCCAAGCCTGTGTAGCCCCACAACAGTTGCGCCGGAAATATTGAGGTTAACAATAATGATAACGACACGGCCATAATAAAGTGAAATTGAGTGCTCACAGTGCCTTTGTATCGTCCCATGAATTAATATGGTATGATCTCACAAATTTAACAATGCACTTTTCTGTCAGCTTCCTTTCCTGACTGTCGCTGCGGCAACAGTAATGGATTTATCTATGTTTATAATTTGGCCATGTATGGTTATTAATCTGACTTTGGAGTACCGGTACAGACTTCAGGTGTTCCTGTACTGTTTACTTGCTATATTTATGGTCAAGGCGAATTAATGAGTCAGTTTTTTTTCTTTCTTCTGGGTCAGTTGTGATTTAGGGAATTATTGCCTATATCAAGCAGTATTGTCACACAGTGACAATATTTCATTCTTTAAAATAAACCATTTTGGTTGGCAACAATTGTTTAGCAGAATTTATTTTTATTTATAAAATATATTTAAAAAAAATTCAAAATGAAATTGTTAACAGCTGATCGCACATACTCCAAGAGAAATTATCCCATATTTTCCTCATTCTTTTTTGTTTGTATATATGTATTTACACGTTTTCAGTAGTTCTTCCAAACAGCTACACAGTTTAACCCTCTAAATCTAGTGAAAGACATCACCTTTCATTGTTTTGCGGTCTTAGAAAAGAAAACAACTCTGTGTGATGGTTAGAAATCTTTTTATTATTGAGAATGTAAAGAAAAGCACAGAAACCACTTTTAACAAGCTTACCATACATTAGACAAAACATCCCCCCCGCCCACCTCCCACATTTTTTTCTTTTAAAAAACATTTACATCTAACAATGCCTCACTCTACAAAGACATGACGTAATTATAAAAGAAACCCTCACAGAACATCGGTGATCAAACTACCAGAGCGACCTTATCTGGTATTAAAACTGCTGTGTGGATTTAACTCTGACTGGCAGATTTACTTCCTGAACGTTTAACCCTCCCTCAGCTGTTACGCACGCCTCTCCACTAACATCACCACATCAGATCTAAGCTACATTCATTATGATTACACCGCATGACCGTTTAACTACTTCAGAACAAGCAGACTGCACAGTAGCACAACAGTAAGATCTGCGTTTACTAAATGACAAATGCACAGATTAAAATCAGCTGGACGGTTGACGACAGTAGCAGGGTGGTGGCAATCTGATGCATTTTGCATGTTTTCACTGCGGTCATGAAACGTACTATTCAGGTCTAGGTTGACATGGATTCATGCAGATTTGCGAATACTTATAGGCTTTTACCACATGCAAGACTTCAAACACATTGTAATAATGTTGTGTGATACATTTAGTTTAATCATACTTGGAAATTCCTTGCAAAAGGGAAAAAAAGCCTTTCTAGCTGACAAAACATTTGTATTCTGGCATAAATCTATTCATGAAGTCAGATCACTTTCTGAAATGAGAATTTTGCCTTTAAATACTCATCTTTAATTCTGATTGTCAATTGTTTGTGTGGTAACTTTAGTTAGAGGAGCAAGGCTACAACTCTGTTTAGGATAAATTTCATGTATTTAATACTAAACGATTATTTCTAAATATGCTACCATCCATCATCATCTACAAGCCGCTCCCACTTCCCTCCACATCTTCAACTTCAATTGAGCGCTTGCGCAGCACAGAGTTTCCCTTCCTGCCGACCTTGGGCTGCACGGCCAGCTTGGCTTTGCACGGAGCTCGGTACTGAGGTAAGCCGGTCTTGGTGGTATCCAGCTCCTCCGGGTCGTCCTGCTGGGCTCTGAGGGCGGCGATCACATCCTTGTCTGAGGGACTGAGGGTCAGGCAGCCACAGGGGCGACCCTCCACTCCTAAGTCTCCTGCTTCTCCGACTTCCTGTGGATCATCCTCAACGGTCATGAAGGCATCACCCCACAAGCTCTCGCAGAGATCTCGGCCGTGCTGATACATCTGTGGACATAAAAATCACACACACACTATTTAAATGAAGTAATGAGGAGAAAAAGTGGGGCAGCTTCTGACTTTAATCATCTACATCTGTTCACACGGATGACATCTACTTTGTAACCCAATTTGAACAAGCCATATTCCTTCATTCACACACACATTGCAGTGGAGCTTTCTGATGATATATGTCTGTGTTTATTGCTACACATATGATATTCAGCTATACTTACAAAAGAAAAGTGATGCAGTTAAACAGCGATGCATTTAATACAAAAAAACGTGTTCCTCATTAAGCTGCATTCAGGGTTCTGGTGAGAATTAGAAGAGATCATTTTTCTCTACTTTTGGCTTTTCTTTATCAGCTTCCTGTTAAATTCAGGGTATAATATTAAATAATATCGCTTCATATATGAGATTCTCAGTCATCAAGCTTCGTTGTACATCAGAAGTCTAATATTTCCACATTTTCTCAACAGAGCTTGTTGCTCTCAGATTGCAGGTTTACTTTTGGTTCCTTCAGGTTTTAAAAGTAAAAATCCAGCTTCTCTCTTGTGGAACTAGCTAGCATGTTTGGATTCAATATGAAGACACTCTCTACATTTAAGATCAGGATTAAAACTTTACTTTTGGATAAATCTTTTAGTTAGGCTTTGTGAATTTTAGCCATACATTTAGTTATACTACTATAGACCTAAAACGTATCTATACTTAACCCAGAACACAGATGACAGATGGACAGATTGGTAAGTCTACTGCTGTGCTTACAGATCTAATTTGATCCAATTTCATGGACTTAGCTATGTGGCTCTTGACACAGAAATCAGAGCAATATTACCAGAAATCCCAGGTGTGGTGTTGAGTTGAATTGTTGTATTGAGGAGGAGAAGTAATGTCTTTCATTACTGGATGAACTGATTAATCCAGGTGTGTCTGGCCATTGTGCTTGTGTTCATCTAGTTACCATCAGTTCATCCAGTAATGAAAGTCAGGAAACAAAGAAGTTGTTTTAAATTCAGGGAGTAGTGGAGCTGTGCATAAAGCCAATTGTTCAAAGGAACAAACTCGAGAAGAAGAGGAGGAACAGGAATAAGTGGATGACTTTACTCAACAACCACGGCAACGTAAAAGATGCATGAAAGTATGAGGATAGCGACGTATGACAATGTTTGAAATGGACATCCCCATTTCAGGACAGGATGGAGCACAAGCCTTGAAGTTGCTGAGCGATGGCACATGATGCACTGAGCACTTGCCTCCACTTTATTTCTGCTCTTTTCTTAATGTATAACATTAATTTTCCTTTCATATTTAATGCAATCTAATAGTTTCGTTAGCTGAGCTTTTTTTAAAAATTGAATTAGCTTAAAAAACCAGAGTTATTATAAACTGGACCAAAGAAAGTAAAAAATGTAGGAAGTTAATGTTTTCACCCCCAGATGTCGGTTGTTTCAGAAGCTAGTGTCTCTAATTTTATTAAACAAATACTGAATTTAGGGGCTACAAAACATCTGGAAATACTATAGATGCTTACTGTGCCGCTGTTTCCATCAGCAATGAATATAAAACTTGACCTAGTTAAATTAAAAACATGAAGCGGTGAGGAGCTCTGAATCTATTTTAAATAATTTTTAATAAGAATAAACAGAGAAAACCACAGTTTAAGCTTGTCTTAACATGTTTCCAGGTTCTGAATTCTCAGATATTAAATGCTAATGAAATCTACAACTCACTTACATCCTGACTACATGGAGCTAATTGCTTTCTCCAATTTGAACTCTGATGATATACTGTACTTTACTTTAAAAGCATGTGAAATAACATTTTATTGTTTCATTTGGATCGTTGTGCTGCTGACATATTTGTGCTAAACAAATTGCATGTTCACTGTTATGTAACTACTGATCTGAGCTCTTGTAAAAGAGATTAAAAATCTTAATCTTTTCTGATTAAATAAAGGTTGAATAAAGAATCGCTGTTTGCTACATTCAAATCTCAGGGTCCTTTTAACCAACTTTGACCAGAGGAGTTCAGTTTAGGTGCATCCAAACAAATGCCTGTGTGTTTACTCTAAAATACATATAATTAATCTCACAGTTAATAATATGTTTTGCATGTAAACTGTCTATTTGCATTGGAGAGAAAGTATAAATTAGAATAAGTGAAATATTAATAGCGCCTATAATGAAGTGCTAAGCTGTGATTTAACTAGCAAAGTCATCATGAACTTGTGGTCTGATGTTTTTCCTGCCAGCTTGACGGCATCTCCTCCTGATGTTTCACCACGCAACCCTGCACCTTGCTTTGCACCATAAACATCAACTCAAATAATTGATTTTGCCCTTTTAGTTCGGCTCTGGCCTTGAAAAACAATTAGTGTCTGTCATGTGTTAAAGGGGCTAGCCGACGCCTGACAGCTGATCCTGCCAGTTGCCTTTGTCTGCCTCTGCGGCTCCTCTCACCTCATCCACACCAACCTTGAATTTAAATCAAAAGACACAACCATAAAAAGCTCTCGTTAGTATCTGCAAAGCTTCCTACATCTCTGACACGCTCCAGAGAGGAGAGACAGATGTAAACTAACCAGATGGGATGTTCCCACCACCTTTCTGCTGGTTCCTGTCACCATATTCATTATAGTGCTCAGCGAGGAAAACTGCAGGTTTGTGGAGCATTGGAAATTCCCTTTAATAAGACAACCATTCAGATTTAAAAGGATAATCCACGAGAGTGCAGAAACCAACTGCAGTTTAGGCTGTTAAACTACACATTTTGATATAATTAGGAAAGCTTTTCAATCTCCTCTTTAATTTTTTATCCCTTACATATTCCTAAAACCATCAAATCTATGATTGTCCGTATGTCACCACAAAACAAACACTTTCACTCCAAAGCGAGCTTCTTTTCATCCTCCTGTCCAGTTAAGATAGAGTCACACAAGACGCTATAAAATAAACATCTGTAATATAGTGAGCGTGTTTTAAGGACATGTAGGATGAAGGTAATTTCTCTCAACTGCTCTCTGTTTGATACTTGGACTTATTACATTGGGTCAATAATACACACAGGAGTATACACACAAATATTCCCGTCCTTCCTCAGGCAGACATGGTTTGCTGCCAGATTCAGTGCAAGCACAAGTGGCTTTAGATGACATGCTGTGATCGAATAAGGGAGATAGAGATATGTCTCGCGGCTCTGTGCTGCCGTTCCCGTCCTTATCTTACTTCATTCTGCCTCTCTGAAACCTGTTACGCTGCAGTGCAGAGACTAAACGGAGCAGAGAAATGAGAGCCCAGTCAAACCAGAAACTGTGTAACATTCACTTCTCTGAAAAATAACAGCATCCAAATATGATTTGTTAAAAAGTAACATACCATGAGGCTATTAAACATGACGGGAATCTGAAGGCTTGAATAAGAAAATCTGAAAATATTGCAGTTATTTACTAACTAGTCCAGTATCAACCGAACTCGCTGAATAAGAATATCGGCCAGTATGACCAGTTTATAGATATCAATTAAAAATAGTAAGTTCAGAACATTTTGTTTTAACCAATGTGATTAAAACTATAGAATCTGATACAAGTTTCCTAAACCTAACCATGACCAATGAGTGTAACCAAAACTACATACCTACAGTTCACAATGAGCTATTATTCCCATTATATAGTAAAATGACTTATTTAAACATCTCATATGTTCATAATGGCTATATATATAAAATGGCTTTTAGGGTTTGGAGCATTGACTGCATATAATTACAGTTGGTAGTACACATTACGCACCATAAGTATAAGATAATTAAAACAAACAATTTCACAGTCGGGACAAATAATTTTGAGCTGTACACAGTGAAAAACCTGCCTGAAGACAAAGAGCACCAACACAGGTAGAAAAGAGAAAAATGAGAGTATGTTTGCTATTTTCATGAGAAACACCAATAAAATAGGATTTATTTCCCAAAAAATTTGGTTGGTGGAAAGTCTGATTGGCTGCGAGTACAACAACACGAGCTGGTGATCGAAAGATCATCCTTTATAGGCAACAACACACTCAGAGCAGCTCTGTCTGCGTAGGAAACAGGGTGAATACAACATGCACTATATTTAAGCCTCTGTTGAAAAGAAAAATGAACAAACGTTGTACACATTCGGCCAAAATGGAGTTAAGTTTATAATTAAATTGTATATTTTAGGTATTTTTTGTTCTTTTTTAAAACCTATTGAACATACATTGCTCCAAGGCAGTACAAATATGTTATTAGTTATACGTGTCAACATATTCTAATACAAAATGAGTAGTTTTGCATCACAGCTCATATGTTACAATTGTCTTTGTATTTCAAATAGTGTAAGAAAATAAATAATATGTACTAAGATGTTGCACTGTATATATTTCTCTATTAGATATTTAGAGTTGACATATTTTAAATACTAGTATAATAAATTAGAATAAATAATGACTTAATGAATTAAAATGGAAAGATTTTGTAACTTTTAATGTATTTTAATTGACTGTATTTCATTCTCTTTCTGTAAGGCAACCTTGAGTGTTATGAAAAGCACCGATAAATATAATACAGTCATTTCATTATGTTACTAGCTCATTCTGAATTGTGTTAATAACTTATTCTAATGTATATAATACAACCAACTGGGGTGCAAAATGTGAGATTAAACCAAAGAATAAAATGTACTGCTTAAAATAGATCGGAATTATATTTATATGTCAATTAAAAAACACAAACTCTTTATACCATTTTAACACCAGTCAGTATTAAAGATCGAATAAGGAGGATTTCATTTAGTTTTTCAGGAGAAAGAATTTGGATGAGTAGTTTCTAAAACCAGCTAATTACAATGTTTACTCTGATAAATGCTGGATATGCTGCTACAAAATGTGTTTCTTAGGAATCTAAGTCCTGTTCATTGGATGCACATTAGATACTGATGCCAGATGCACCTTCTTTCCCACAAAACTGGAAGCAGAGAGATAATCTAATGCTGAGATAAAGCAGACCTGAACTGCCTAAAATGTAGCCAACAACTACCAAAATAAAGAGAGATTGAAACAGAAAGTACCCAGAGGGATGTTTGGATGCAGAGGATGCATGACTATGTGTGTCTTTAAATACATTGCATTGATGTTATCCATGTTGTCAGCTACCACAATCAGCATCTCACACACACACTCCCATCATGTTGGATGAAGTTGTGAGAGGTGTTAAAGTAATGCCAGGTTTAGTTATGTCAGTTTTGCTTTCCCATGCCGCATATCTGAGGTGAACTCAAGTGCTTGAGCTCAAACCACAAAGGAGTCCTCTGTGAAATCTCCCCTCTCTGCTGGCTGGAGAGAAAATGAACAACATTTCTGCTGTGAGCACCACAAAACGCCAGAGACAGACACTTGTTTGCACTCTCTGAAAGAGGTGGTTTGTTGAATGTGCTGACCGCTACCTCTTTCTTCTAATTGTATTCAGGAGCCATTAATACACTGATTTAAGAGCCTATTCCTGCATTAGAGGTGCCCTACATGAAAACAGGCCAAGACAATCACACCCATGTAGACATGAAGACATAAATTAGTCTCAATAAATTTGATATATGTGGATGTTTGAAATAGAGAGAAAACGTGTAAAGGAGATGGAGAAAGACAGTGGAAACATGCAGAACGAGCGGAAGGTTCCCACCCCTATCAGATCTGCTGTCATGGGTGTGATGTGTGAGAGTTAGTTTGCTGCCGGCTTCAGCTGCACACCAGCCTCTTCTATTACTCTGCTGCTTTTTAAATCATCCAGCTGGCCTCTGCCCAATGAAGCTCAGCCAAACTCTTTCACACTCCAGCCCACAATGCCTCAATGCGCTGTTAACCCTTCAACACCAACCAGTCTTACTGTCACAGAGTTTCAGACCCTCTACCTGCAGAATGACAGATACACGTAAGTGAGGTTACTCACAATGAGTTGAACCTCTGGCAGCACAAATGTACCCTGCTAACATCTTGCAGGTAAGCCCAATGCAGGTAAGCCCAAAGTAAAATGTTCCACCAATTAAATCATAGCTAAAAATCTTTATATTTTTTAGCTATGATAGTGATAGTTATGATTTAGTTAGTGGACGTGTTAATATTATAGAAAGTCAACTTTATTGTCATGTATGTATGTATGTATGTAGGTATTGTCACAACAATTATCGTGCTAACATGCAAAGATTTAACAAATGGGATTAGTATGTTGGCTTACCATCAGTTTAGCTTGTTAGGAAGCTGCTAATGTTCTCTGCTTAGATCATGTTAAGTTAATGTTAGCAGAGCTAGAAATGTGCAATAATAGCAAAAACGTTTCATAAGTTTTCGTTATTTTTCAGTTTGAGATAGCTAGTTTGTAGTTGGTTAATTTTAGCTATTTATTTAGCTCAAATGCTAAATTACCTTGTTAGCATCACTGCAAAAGTGATCATGCTAACGTGCTAACTGTTTAATAGATGTGATGCGTTCAATGGCTAAGTTTATACGATGTTTTTAATTCAAAATTATTTTTTTAAATGAAGTAATTTCAAATTAAAGAGTTACTTTTTGCATTTACATAGAAATATTATTTCAGTGTTTATCTGGAAAACATGTTTATTTGTCTGTACTTAATTCTGCTATATATCAAGTTTTGGGATGTTTCGTCATTGGCCAGTAAGTGTACATGAAATATTTACGTCTACCTGAAAAAAAACTAAACTCCACTTTCTGCTTCTTCTCTTTTAGGCTATAAAGATCACATAACAAGCATAATTTTTACTTTGATTTTTATAGGAATTTTGAAGCACCAGCTCAACACCCACATACGACCTCACTTTTTTCCGCAGCTGCAGAAGGAGAAGGGAGATAAAATACCGGCGACGGGAGGCAGAACACCATATTTAGTTATTAGCATTAGATGTCAAACGGAGCAACCACTTATGAAAATCTTTTTATTTTTGTAGATCCAAGTTCTAAAGCGATGCAAAATTATAGCAGTTAAAATATGGTCAAAGGTTCAAATAGGGTCTAAATAAGTGCTAGCACAAGTTTTTAATGCAAGCAAGGTATTGAGGAGAGCTAGACAGACACTGATGACTAAACAGTTCAAGTGACCTCTGTAGACACACATACAGAAAGAAAAAGAAAAAACCTCAAAAGTAAAAACAGAAACCATAGATGTATAAAGCCGTACCTGCTGATACTGAACACAGGTTCCAGTGCAGTTCTGTCCTCTTGGGTCTCTGGCCCAGTTACGAGCACATGTCATGTCCATTCTGCAAGCATCAAACCTGGAAAACACATCTTAACTTACTAACTGGAAATGGTCATTTTTCAGAATTTGGGGAATTTGGTTCTTCTGTAAAATTTTAGAGTTTGATTAGAAGAAAGGTTTTTACTATCCTGTCTTTGCAGCTACAACCAGCAGCTGATCAGTAACGATCTTTATGAAGAGACTGTACTCACATTTTAAAAATACAGAAACGAAATGTGAGAAATGAGACGAGCTTGTAGCTTCTTAAAGGAAGACAAATGCTCTAACTTATATTTTATAGATAAACCTTGCATAGGTCTTTACACCGTATTTTCTCCACTGTAGTACAATAACCCAGTGACTGGCGATACACTATGCTACTCAGACATCATTAGAAAAGATACATTGCAAAAAAAAATTACGGTAAAATCTGCAATTCTTTATCTAGAAAGATCTAGTTTGAGTCTTTTTCAGGTGAATATATATGTACTTTCCTTAGATCATCATTTTGATCAGCTGCTAGCGTGACCAACTTGAAAAAACTCCTCCATGATTCTCCAAATTAAGAGCGCTCTGACCTCTCTCTACTGACTGCTCATATGTGCACAAATCAAACCCCACAATAAGAACAATTATACATCCATTTAAACTTACCGAGCATGTAAAACTCTGTCTAATCTTCCAAAAAGTTAGCAGTAGAGCACAAGCTGCTGTGTTATAGAACATATGAGGCTGTGCTGCTCTGTGTATGACATTAACGTTAGATCTTTGCTCAATAACTGTATCATCATAGAACAAAATATTTCAAATTTTTTAGACAAAACTACATGATTTGTCATCGATTGTGATTCACATGCAGCAGCCTTATGCAAATATAAGGATTTAAAAGTGTTTAATTCAAAAACATGTATTTTCCTGTGGGCATTAGGTCTCAGCGCTAAATGTTTTTGTTACATACCATATGTGATGGACAGGTACTGGTTTGGATTTAGGTTTACTTGGGAGTGTGTGTGGGAGCCTCACCAATCACGGCAGAAGCTGTGGCAGAGTGGCACGGCCTGGATGTATGAGCGGCGGTGAGGATGAGGCCAGCGGGAAGCATCTGGGGAGCATCGGTAAAAACACGACACGCGCTTCAGAAAGCCTTCGCACCTGAAGAGACAGAAACAATCAGACTGAACCAACATTGTTTACAGCATGGATAAGCATGTGTTCAAACTCTTACCGATCCTGCAAGCTGGCTAAGCCCCACAGGTAAAAAATAAATAACTAAGGATGAGGAAAAGGAGTAGGTGAATGGTATTATTATGCATATGTGTCAAAGCTTTGCTAATTTTACTTTATTGTTTGCATTTGGTTTGTTTGGCAGTAACATGTCTGGGAGAAACTGACATTTTTATACAGGAGCTGTGAACACGCTCTACATCCAGAGCAGCCGTATCGGATCTTCCACTCAGTGCTGAGATTCTGGAGACTTTTAGATATAAAAAAAATATATCAGCCAGAAGACGGGACTTATAGTTCACATAAAGAACATGATTGATTTAAGTTTCTCTTCATTGGCAACTTGTTGCATCAAGATGGAATTAAAATTCCTCTCACATTTTGGTTAAGCTCCATTTTATCTTAAACATCTAATAGTGCCATATTTTTTCATTACAGCACTTTACGCTCAAACTCAAGGTCTGCTTGTGGTTACTGGAGTGTCTAAAAACAGAATGAGTGGCAGAGACCTTCATTCAACAGGCCCCTCTCCTATGGAATCAGCTTTGGCTTTAGAAAGCGGGCATCCTCTAAACCTCTTTATTAACGGGGGGTTTAAATCTTTCCGCTTTGATAAAGTTTATAGTTAGCCATTGTGGGCACTAGGGATGGGCGTTCGATTAAATTGTCTTAATCGATCATCATTAAAATTAACGATCGATTATCGATCAATCATTCATATTTATATTAAAATTCAGTGTTCATGGGGTTTCTAAAATGATGTGACGCACAATGCGATGATGTCACATGCGCAACCCTTGTTTACAACATGGATGCCCTCAAAACTCTGTTAGCTTTACCACTTGTCCAGGCGTTTCATGTTTGTTTATTATTACACCACAAATACTACTGCACATAGATGTCCTCCGTCCTCCCGGAGGAATCGCGGGTTAATGTCCTCAAATAGAAGGACAGTCTACTGTCATGCGATCACCGGTTGATGTTGTCATAAAGGTTGCCTGGACACTGTAGCTACTACTTAGCTGATGAGGGTAGAGTACGAAAAAAGGTTTAATATAGTTATAAATGTGCTTCACAGCGCGGTTCTGCAGATACGTGTGGATGGAGTTTTATTTTTAAAAAAAGGTGGTGTGGATGTGTTTTTTTCTACTAGCCAGAAGGGGTAAGATATACGGTTTTACAAAACCCGGGTTAGTGTTTAGGAAGTAGCGGAGCTTTGGATAAAGCCAAATGTCAAAAACCTTCTCATTGAACTTGCAGATCCATTGGTTAATTGTTTCTGTCCGTTGTGCATCACAGCTCCTCCGTGCTAACACAGAGTTGATGCAGGTTGAGACAGAGAGCAGGAGGCCCCGCCACTATCCAGGTGCGTTGTTGAAGCGATTCATCATTTGCGTCGTGGATGAGTTGTACTTAAACACAGATTTGCAGTGTTGGCAGTGAACTGCGTAGTTTTTAAAATTAAAATATTCCCATGCTACATTTCACTGTGACCTCTTTATGATCAGACTACTTTTGAAATGCATAGAAACTCGCAGGTAACTGAGTAGACTTGTGGAGTTGAACAGCTGCTTCTGTCTGAGTTTTCAGAAAGTGGCGAAAACAGACCAGAGCAGCACGGTTACTAAACCGTCAAAAAATATTTCATTTCAGAAACAAATACTGGACTTAAAGATGAATAACTGGTTTTGTTGGAGCTGAATGCCCATGTAGGCATGTTGTAGCAGCTATTCATTTCGCACAACCAGGTGTAAGGTTCAATTTTGGCATCTCCCTGACTAACTTTGTCATATTGCTGAACAATACAGAACACTGGAGTCCACACAATTTTAAACATACAACAATGCAAAGAAACTCTTTTGCATGGAACAAACAGTACACAAATAACATTTTTCCATTTAAATATAATATAATATAATATAATCAGCTGGGATTGGCTCCAGCCCCCCTGCAACCCCGTTCGGGAATAAGCGGTAGATAATGGATGGATAGATAATATACTATAATATAATATATAAATACATAGAATTTAGTAGGGAAAAACATGTTTTAGCTGATGTGGGCAAAAAACAAACATTTTTTGCACACCATTCAATTGGTCAGAACAATTTTGGCCCTAAGACAAAGGTAGTTGGTGACACCTGAAATTAAGGAAGGCTGAGACTCACTCAGAGCTCAGAGGCCCACACTTGTCCCAGGGTTCATTCTTATTGCTGACTGAGGGAACATGGGCGATGTCCTGGATGTTTTCTTCGGTACAGCAGCTATCTGCAGCAGGGAGGACAAGAAAACCTTTTAGTTTCAGCACATCGTAACATTTAGTTACGTGTTGTCAACAGTACCGGTAATAATAATTATTCAAAGCGAACGCTCACTGTCAGCGTACAGCCCGCACTCCGTCAGGTGTGGCTCTGGACCGGGCGTGGCCTTGTGCTTGCCATCTTGAAGACACACCCCCTCTGAGTGGGTTCCACCAATCAGCACAGCGGCCAGGTAGATGCAAATAGATTGTAGAGGTGGAGACATGACACCCATATCTGCAGAAAGGACAAGGTTTGGACAGTTCAGCACAATGGGCAGCTACCTGTTAGTCACATAGGATCATATAAACTTAATTGCACTTCATTCTTTAGTTAGTAATACTAACATATTTTCATAATGGAAAACAAATATTTAACAGCAATTTAAGCTTTTGTGATGTTACGCTTAAATTTTTACCTATGTTCTTTTCACCCTGTGTTATATTTACTTTGAAAAGTTGTCAGGAAGTTTTGTTCTATTTGTATGTTAAAAGGGGGACAGTAGAGGGAGAGAAACCCTCCCCTGGCATTTCAGCAGCAGAAATATGGCTGCCAATAAATGTTGAGCAAGTTTTTAACACTTTGCCGAAATATAGCCAACTCCCATTTACTTCCTTGACATATTAAGGCATATGTATAGCCTATACATACACACACACACACATGCATACACACACACACACACACAGATAGATAGATAGATAGATAGATAGATAGATAGATAGATAGATAGATAGATAGATAGA
>JBAMHX010000023.1:4597145-4613854 GCA_037177515.1 Pseudomugil tenellus | reverse complement strand
TAGATAGATAGATAGATAGATAGATAGATAGATAGATAGATAGATAGATAGATAGATAGATAGATAGATAGATTTAATTTTATGACTTGTATCCAATGGAAGCAATTGATTTCAGTTGGATCAACCATTTTCTTTTTTACAGACGTTAGGCTACAGTTTAATGAAAATATCAATAATAATAGAGACTTCGTTAAGAAGAAAGTAAAACCTAAAATCTGCCTTCATGGATGCATTTACAGTGAGTTACAGACGCACTGCTCAGCCTGTTGGGCTCCTCCGAGCTGTGTGGTGACCCAGCAGGGTGAGCTTAATTAGCCCGGACTGAGGCACCGTGCTGAGATGATGACATGCGTGGTCGTTTAATCTGACGGATCTGGCCGGTGTGTGTCCTAACCTACATAACGCGACTTAAACAAATCTGTTGACCGTGGCCGCGTGGGCCCAAGCGGGTCCGGTGTGCAACTAATTTCAGTACAAAAGCAGAATATTATAGTTAAAAGACGAATATGATCGGATCTCGTAAACATAATGAATTTATAACTCATGAGACTATTCTATTTGCGTAAATTAGGTGGATATGCAACAAAGATTCCAATATTTCCATAGAAATGTGTAATCTGAGAACAATTTTAACAGACCTTAATGATTAAACTGGATATTTTTAAGTTAAAACGTTTTTTAAAAGCCCAAACTTGGCGCAGTCACGCGGGATGGGTCCGTTCTTATTAGTAAGGTTTATGACCTAAAGACCTCCAAAGCTTTAGTTAGATAAATCTAATCTTTTATTTAACCCACTGAACATGTTTGAAGGGTTGATAATAGAAGCTAATAGCTCTCTAAGTGTGACATGGAGGTAACTAAAGATAAAAAACCCCAAATATTATCGAATAAGGGTCCCTTCGTACCTGAAAGAGGGAAAAGACGCAGCTCCGTCCCGGATAGTTTCCTATTGATGCTGTGGCTTTGGCTGCGCGTGGTGCTCCGCGTGCTCCGGTGTCCTGTTCTCTATCTGTCGCTGTCCCCGTGTCCGTCTGCCTTAGCTGTGATCTCTGCTGCCCCGGGGGCCACTGCTCGCACTTTGTCACCGGTTTATATGAAGGACATTTCAGTTTCTTCCACCAGGCACCTCACCCCCTCCATCTGCCACACGCTGGGAGGTCCTCTCTCTCTCTCTCTCTCTCTCTCTCTCTCTCTCTCTCTCTCTCTCTCTCGCACGCACACACACACTCCAGCAGTAGAGACCGGGCTCCCTTCTTGTTAATCTCCCAATGGGATGTTTACCAAATCCTCCTTGTTGACAGCTTTCCTTCCACCTTCTCAGTAATGCTGCGGATGAAAACGCTGAAATCACGTTTGTCAAATTGATTTAAAGTTGAAACAACATCAACATTTTGAGGCTTTTGCCCTTCATTTTCAGAGGCTAAAAGAAAAACAGGTGGCGCTGAGTCACACCTGTCCTCCCCCAGCTTCCCATCTATTTACTCACACACACACACACACACACACTGAGGTCAGGGCTTTTTTCACATGACAGGGTCAGAGTATTGCTGAGATTTAATACTGTATGAAATGCTGAGGGCAGAGAACACAAATCTCTGCAGAACAAAGTATCACAAACTCACTGGGAAGCTGCAGCTCGCTGAAAAAACCCTTCGTCTCCTAAAGGGAGGTCTTGGTTAAGCTTATTTTTCTCAGTGCTTCTTATAGCACCTGCGTTACTGGAAGTGGGTCAAGACTGCAAAGCATGTCACTGATTCTTCTGGAAAGCAGTTCAGACGATCATGTTGGATCAACGACATCCCTGAAAGAGCAGAAGGTCTGAACTGTGTTACGTGGACACAGGAGTTGTTTGTTGTGTGTATTATTGTTCCTGGCTTTTAATCTCACCTCCTCTTGGACCTGTTGTGCCAACCTAATCCCTGGCTGGATGCATATCTCTCTCTCTCTCTCTCTCTCTCTCTCTCTCTCTCTCTCTCTCTCTCTCTCTCTCTCTCTCTGGCTGTGAGTGCCCTCTCAAGGCTTTTGGCCATAAGACCAGATGGAGAGCGTCTTGTGGCCTAGATACACCCCCCTCAAACCAAGGCTGTAAAATTGGTGACATGTCTGAGACATGATTGGTTTTAGCAACAAACACATGCAGGGCAGGAAGGGAGCAGAAAGAATGGCCATCCAGTAAACACAGAGTACAGTTTAAATGGTCTCAGTGGAGAAAAAAGTCAGATACTATGTGACCTAGAGGAGTAAAGGAGCTCTTGGGGCTTGTTGTCCACCAGACTGTTTCATAACTGCTGAGGGTCATCACCACAGAGCACTTTATTTCCAGGGATGAGTGAGCAGAAGCGAGAGGCATGCGGACAAATAGCTCTTCATCTGGTAATTAGAGGAGGAATAACGATATCCTTTGTGTAAGAGCTATTCAGGGAACTGAGGGATGGAGAACAAAACAGCCCAAAAGAACAATCCGTGCATCCTCGTTTTCATTTAACAGGGTTTGGTTGCTTCTGTTTAAGTTTCAGGCAGACCAAACTGCTGGCATGCAGTAACCAGCACTCATCTATGTCGAGTCATTAACTGGTTTGAATTTCTTTCATTTGCTCCACTGACCTACTTCAGGATGACAGACACTCCATCCACTGTTTGGAGGAAAGTAAGTTAAAAACAAAAAGAAAAAAAGCTCACAAGGAGAGACGTTTAGCTGTGTAGCCTGCTATTTACGTTCATGAGCAATGTTTTGAGAAGCGGGATGAAGAAAACACTTTTCCCTCGCCTGGTTGGAAGCAAATAAGCTACATGGTGTCTCCACAGGAGGGTATGTTGCTCGGTTCGCAATTCAGCAGAAGAATTTATTGTCTTAAATGGAAACCAGTCACAATAACAAACAACAACTGTGTTGGACATCAAGCAAAAAATAAATAAATATAAAATGAATGGAACTTTTATTTCTGGTAACTTCAATGCCTCACAAGACGTGTGTGTAAAAAAAGGTGCATGCAGAAAGTGTTTTTAGTGTCTGTCGTAATGTTTAATCGCCTTTTATTTCCTTTTGGCACAATGTGTTTTGCTCCACATGTTTGCATTTATAGAAATAGCTTTTCTGTTCCCTTAAACTTTACTTGTATTTATTATGCTGTTGTTTCAAAGGCTTGTTTCTCACAAGGCAGAATTAGTCAGCTTGTAATAGCATATTTACACATCTTTATATATCTTTAAAAAGTCAATACATTTTACATAAGACAATTTTAAAAACAGCGATAGTCTAGAAAACATAATAAAAAGATGCTACAAAAATTAAAAACATAACCGTTGAAAGAATCCAAGATAAAATGAAGAAAATATCTAAACATTCACAAAGCATGCAGCATGTGAAAAAGCAGATAAAATAACAAAAACACACATTTGCACTATAAAGGTTAATCACACAACTATTATTTGAGAATAATTTATGTGCTTTTTATTGTACTGTTTTCTGTGACAGTGGTGCCTTTTAACAATTCTGGTGCTTGAAGCTGTTCATGTTTCCTCTATTTGAGTCCTGAATCCATTTTCTGCAATAAAACACCAACATTAACCGTCTAATAGATACATTTGTCCACATGTATCACAACTTTTCAGCAATAGTGTTTATTATTCCATTATCTCAACATCGCGAAACAAGAAAACAAGTTAAATCTTATTATTTTGAGAAAAAGACCTTTTATTGAGATAACATTCTCTTGTCTGCGTCCACAGTTACATAAGCTGTAACACTAACACACACTTCTATTATAATATTTTGTTTTTCATTTAGCATTTAGTTTACAGATTAGCATGTAATTTTGTGCGACATGAGTTTAATTGAATTAAGATCACTTGTGTTGTGAAGCTAATGTGCACTTTGGTTTGTATTGTATTGTATTGATTTTATTAGTTGATTGATTTGTTTTTCTTTTGAGTTGTATCCAAGTCTCCAGTCCCTCAGCTGGGAACCAGGAGGTGGCTCTGGGGTGGAGCCAGCTAATTAGATCAGACCATCAGTATCAAAAGGGAGGAGATATTGAGTTTTTCTTTATTAAATCTGTTGGATTTTTTTTTTTATTTTTTTTTGGCCTGATCATCCTCTATTTAATTCTACTCTTGTGTCTGATTGGTTGGTTCAGTTCTTGGTTAATTTAGGTCAGTTCGTTTAATTTGTTTTCTTGGCTTGTTTGAGTTAGTTATGCTGCAGTGCAATGGCAGAAATGATACGAACATCAAAACGTTTAACACAAAAACTATAGTGCATAATTTTTATTGATTTTCTGCTGAATATATATGATACAAAGCAAGAATAAAATGCAATATAAGTAAAAAAGATGTTTTCACTCAAAATTTGATTGGATTTGAAACATAACCTTCAAGTCTGTTGTGGTTGCCATAGTTACAGCTGGTAGTCACATGATGGGCGACAGAGAAAAAGTGGTGAGCTTCATGTCTGAATCCCAATGAGATTGAGGGAACTATATAGTGCACTATGTAGAGCAGCACTATGTAGTGAATGAGGGGTTATGGCATAGGGGGCACATTCAAACACAGCCTTAATGTGTTGCTGATGGGAAACATCTTAATCCGTCCAGGCAGCGGGCCTTGAGAACCAGGACTGGTGACCCATGCTATAACTGTTCATCACAAGACAAACTTTAGACCATGAGATGATCAAGGTGATCTAAAAAATAAGTTTTTAGCATATTATTCAGTCAGAATGGTTGCAATTGGCTATCATGATGTTCTCATTCACAAGCCTTATCATGTAGAAATAACACATATACCGTCTTGTCTGGTGCAAACATGACAACATTTTTAGGCAACATCACAGAAATTTTTGATGTAGGCTAATCATTAATATGTGAGTCCAGCTGTGCTAGCTGCCCAGCTTGACTGTTGTGTTTACAGACATTTCTATAAAAGGACTAATATACGTAGGACCCAATAAGAACCTGTATTCTCTTTGGCAGAAGGGAATCTGTAACTAAACAGGATGATAACTACCTAAGAAGAGTGAACAAAATGAACACCATATTAGCTAATTTATGGTTATTTAACAGTTTTAACAGTTTTATTTAACAGTTATTGTTTTTCACTATTCATTATAAAATTGCAACATTTTTCTGTTATTATATCAATGAACGCAGAGTGTCGGGATATAATGGATTCATCACGACCACCTGATATCCTTCGTAAGAACGTGATAACTCAAACAGTTTTAGGTCCTCAAGGGGTCGACCTGCATACATTTCACCATTTTTGTTTTTCTCACTAAGTGGCGCTTTATGCACGAAAAATCACATTTTTGCCTGTATCTCTGGAACTACTTACAAATGGATTCTGATACTTAGTATACCTGTTTAGGTCCCCAAGAGGATGATCTGTGTCGAATTTCATGATTATCGAAATCATGGTTTTCCCACTAGGTGGTGCCTGATTCACGAAAAATCATATTTTTGCCTATATCTCTGGAACAATTTCTCTCATTGACCAAAAAAATCAAGTCCAAATAAAAGGTCATGATCTCAGGATGCATCCTGTCCTGATGTCATACCGGGCTGGTTCAAAGTTTCTACACCAGGTGGAGCTTTGTGACTGAACATGTGTCTTTATTTTATTTTATTGTGTCTGTTGGAGGATTGGGGGTGTTTTGGGATATACCCCTAGCCGTCATTTCATAGGCCTTGTTTCCTCTATCACTTGTGTTGCATGCTACATTTTCTGAAAAAAGTATTGTTTTCTGTTTACCTGTTGTTAGTTTTATGTGATTGTGCTGCTGTGTGTATAAAGTTTGAGTAAATGTCACATCAGGAGCACTGTGTGTTCACATCTAGTCATGAGAAGAAATAAAAACAGCAAAATGAAATAGAAACCTGCTGCAGTGAAGCAATATGCGTAGGTTATGAATGCTCTACATCAACCAGAGTGCATTAAATAGAAATCAAGTGAGTTCTTATAGTTTCCTTTAATGAAAACAATCCATCAATTTAGCTGTTCTTTGTCACTAAAACAAAGTGAGAATATCTCCACAAATTTGAGAATTACACGATGAATAGCAGTGTTTAAAGTCAGTAAATCAGCGGATGTTCTCTTCAGTTCACTTGCACTGTGGATTTAAGCTGCTGACGTGCTTCTTCGTCTAATCCTGCCATGATGTCATAGCAAAGTCCATTTGAATTTGACCACACTCAGATATGTTCCAGCTGGACTTGTGTGATGGATTAAAATCCCCACATCTCAAGAGCCTAAAGTTCATGCAGGGCTCTGCAGGAACGCTGAACAAAAGACTTCATTAGCTTCTGTCACTGATTTTTAAACACAAACTAAAATGAGAGGTTTGTGAGAAATGGGGTGGTGTTTGTGTGTTTGTGTGTGTGTGTGTGTGTGTGTGTGTGTGTGTGTGTGTGTGTGCAAAGAGGGGGGTTTTCAAGGGAAAGGTACTTGTTGGAATCAGATAAGATGCTTATAGGACTGAAACTGGTGGTGAAGATAACAATGTATTTGCAGTATAAACACTACTATATGATGTATGTTATGTATTGCTGGTGGTGGTGGTGGTGGAGGGGGGAGGCTGAAGAAGTTCAAAATCTGCTTTTTATCTTAAGGAATTCCAATATGGGGTACATCTGAGTTAATTATGTACATGCTAAGCATAGAAACATCCATCATTTAAAAATGAGTTGTTTTTAAGCTTATGGTTGATTGTAAAGCCCTGTGCAGAATTTTTAATCCACACTTAATTTCTGTTTATTTTCTTTCCAAGCAGTCAGACTTTCTTTTAATTATTTACACGCTCTTAACTAATATTCCTGAAGCTCTTTTAATGATTTGCTTTTTACTTCATTTTTTAATAAATTTCCTAAGACTGACCAGTTGATCATTGCAGAATACAAAGGAAACTGTATTTCCTATAACTATGCTAAAAGCATTCACATCCTTTTTGTTTATGAGAATGACCATAATGGGTGCTTTGCTGAAAATAAGGCATTTTAGAATAAATCACAGTGTTTCAAAATTGTAAAAAATTATTTTTAAACCAACGTTTTAGTAGATTGTTGTGATATTATTAACTAAAAGTAACAAAGGAATGACATAATGGGCAAAAATTGGTCTAAAACTCACATATGCTTATATTTTTATATTCTGCGATGTAGAAATAAATACAATCTTTTGGTTTTTCACCATGTCCTGTCAGCATCAGCATCACAATGATAGTCTGACTGGCGGGTTGTGCTGAACAAATTTACCCCTCCAAGAGGAGTCTTTTAGTGCAGCCTCCCCTTGATTCTGTTTTTTATATTTTATTATTTATATCATAAATATGTTATTTTGGTATTTCTACTTGTAACTGCTGGACCAGACCAGAGTGAGAGAGATAGTGGAGAACAGACAAAAGTCGAAAGCCAGCCACAGCAACACATTCACAACAGACAAACTGAACATCTTCAAGAGAAACATAAGTATTCTAAGCTTCAAAGACAACGCGACAGACATCATCAGGGGTAAAAACTACAAGCAGAGCACCAACAGTGTATGTGTCTGCTGTGTGTGTCTAAGTATGTGTACGTATGCAGGGGCATGAGTGTGTGTCTGTGCACCCTTATGCATGTGTATGTGTACAACCTTTTAAGGGTGTGTTGTGTTGAGTAATTGTGGAAATACAACTTTTCCCCCCACCCCCAACAATTAGGGGTGTACCAGGGGGCTCCAAACAGTGGGAAACCAACAAGCAATACAGAGTGCAGGGCCACCCACTGCAAGGACAACCTCACGCCCGCTTGAAGGAGGCAGTTGAGGCATCTACCCCCACCCCTCCCCCTCATGCCACAGGGAATCCAGTGAGTCCGTCCAGTCAGGCATTGGCCCCCCATGCACCAGTCAACTGGCAGAACCAAGGACCCTGCAAGTCCAAGAGCCACCCCCCGGGACAGTGGCCACCCCAGCACCCCAACTAAGCACTCCAGAGACCACCCCTCCAATGCACATCCTTCCACAACCTCATAACCTGCCAACCCCCCTTCCCATTATCTGCCCTAGCCAAATGTGCATTCCTCCAGAGGACGAGCTGCCAGCAGCAGGGGGCACCCAGTTCCCCGGGACCCTCCAGCCAGGATGGACCAGAAGCAGCTCTTCCCACAGCCAGGGCATAAAGCAACTACACCCAAAGAGCTGCGGCCAACCCCACAGGACACCCACCCACTATGAGCCAAGTGGGGGAGAAGACCAAGGAAAAACCCAGAGCAGAGCCCACCCTTGCCAAGACCGCCCTCCAATGATACGTGTCACCCCACTCACACCCCACCTGCTCACACATACCCACACTCATAGAATAATATCCATCCATCCATTTTCTACCGCTTATTCCCGAACGGGGTCGCGGGGGCGCTGGAGCCAATCCCAGCTACACAGGGCGAGAGGCGGGGTACACCCCGGGCAGGTCGCCAGTCTATCACAGGGTCAACATACAGAGACAAACAACCACGCACGCTAACACTCACACCTATGGGCAATTTAGAGTCTCTAATCAATCTATCTCCACGGTGCATGTCTTTGGACTGAACCCGGTGAGAACCCACACTAACATGGGGAGAACATGCAAACTCCACACAGATAGGCCACTGTCTGACCCGGGAAGCGAACCGGCAACCTGCTTGCTGTGAGGCTGCAGTGGTAACCACCTCGCCACCGTACAACCCTAAAATAATATCAATAATATTAATAATAATACTTAGAATAGTAGTAATGACAGTAGTAATAAATAATATTAATAATATTGAAACACATTTCTTGTCCCCCTCCCCACACACACACGCGCACAACAATAGAATTAAAATCCTTTTGTCATTTCATTCAATCACATCTCCTGTATGGTGTGCTCAAGGAAAATAACATGATTCCATGTGTCACAGCTGAAATGACAAACACAAACTCCACATGCATCTTACAAGATGTGGTTGTTTGTCGCATTAATGGTTTTAGCAAATGACCTACGAAGGATTTCGATCAGAGGTCTTCTTGTTTTGCCAGATACAAAACAATATTTCTTTGCTAGAAACGTGGTGAGAAAGGGGCATATCTGAGCCTGATATGCAGAGAGATAGCCATGTCATGACATATTTCCATAGATTACTGACCCTGTTTTCCTGCTTTTCTTGACAACATGCTAAAAAATGTGTAGTGGCTAAAGACTTTTGCAAAATTAACCTTATAATAAACCTTTAAAATAATAAGGTAACTGCAGTTTTAGAAGCACCTTCCAATAAAATGTAATATTGAGATACAAATTAAGTCAAATTCCCCTTGTTTTGGGTTTATGAGCAGTAGACTTACTAACTAAAAAGGCACAAGAACCGAAATAAAGTGACCCTGCTACAACACCTGAACCACTCTTTATCCTTCAAGTTTATTTATTTATCAGTCCTCCAAACACCACTGTGACCTCTGTGTCTGCTTGCAGTGTAGGTGTCAGGTGGACAGAAATCAATCCAAATCAAAATAGAAATCTGCACACAAGGCAACACTTCACCATTTATTCAAAGACAGTGCTGCAATCCATTTTGGAAGGATGTTTTTTTTTCCTATAGACCATTTTCTACATGTAAGCACATATAAACACTCAAATAATGAAACATTATGGTAGAAAAATGACCCTTTAGTACAAACATTTATTTACAAAGCACAAGGCAATTTTGGGACAGCAAAATAAAAAAAGAGGAGCAGTTCAGTTGTTGATCTGTTTGGTTTTCGCTCATTCTAATGTCTTGTGTTATTAAGTGTCTTTGTAACATGGTTATTGAGCTAGCACATGCAGTTCTCTCCAAGCTGAAGGTGTTTTGCTGCTGGAAGTCACAACAGGAAGTAGTCCCAGTTGTCCACCTTGTGGTCACATAGCAGCACTGCAGGCAAAGTATTTTTCATTCATTCACAATGACGACCTGCATCCTGTTTAAAACCAGATGAAGTCTCCTGCATGTCCGCACCATCAATCTGGGATAAGCTGAGTGGAATCATTTCATTTTCTGCTGCTGCTGATGATGAGAGGATTTGGATGAAGCCTTAATCTTTAGTTGCCATTTGGTCTCAGTCTTCGTTCTTGGATGTTCTTACCAAAGTTCATGGTCATGGTAGCAACAGCATAAGTGGAAAGGATCATGATGGTGCTCCTCACAAAGTGAGACGAGGCTCCCCTCTTTCCCACAAACCTCCACCCACGCCTCTGGAAGTGAGCATCAGTGGCTTCTGCAGCCTGAGTGATGGAGTCCATGACTTGCAGCTTGGACAGAACCGTCCTTCAGCTCCTAGAAATGCAAATGAATTCAGAAGTCTCTGCTTCCGTCTGTTTATCAGGGATGATGGATGGTGTCGCTCTTGTTGCTGTTGCTCTGCACGTCTTTATCTACTCGGCCTTGTTGGCATACGTCAAATCCCCAGACTCAGCTCGGTGCCAGAGTACGTCAACAGTATCTGTGGGAGACTGACAGGATGAACTAGGTTTGCTCTCCCGCAGCGTAAACTGTCCAGATAGGATTCATTAATAGAACAAACAGCCGTTATTAAGCCACCCTCTGTGTACACTGAGACAAATGTCAGTGCCAAGCAGATTAGAGCCTTTAAAAAGCAACACTTGGTTCATTTTTTCTAAACTATCCCAGTATAATCCTTCTAACAATCTGCCAAGTTATTCATATCTTAACAAGAGTGCACTCTTCTGTTTAATCCCCTTCTCGTTCTCCTACAGATTATATCTGAACATGAGAAGAAAAGCATAAAAATTTACCTGAGCTGACCTCATTCTGTTCAAACATGTGCAGCCGAATTGTTTAAAACATGGAATAATTGCTCAATGTTTTTATTTTTACACTCATTATGATCAAAATGTCTCTTGTATGTTTAATCAGTGTCAGATATATCTACAGTACGGTGCAAACATTAGGAGATATTTAAATTATGCTTCAAAGCAGCCTGAGTCATTTTAAAAGTAGTCTAGATCAATTGTTCTCCAGTTTTTGTGAAAGTGTTTGAAAAAAACTCTTCTTTGTGTTGCTACTTGTAAAGAATAAATGAAGGAGAACATAGCAAAAAAGAAAAACTCAGACTCATCTAAAATATCATTCAGGATGTGTATGAATGTTTCTTTTGATTGATGCAGCTGTAGCTCAAACTCTTCAGATCATTGTTCAAAATGGAAAGATTATCTCTGAAAAGGACAACTCTGAGAAATGAAGCAGAACTAAATGAGAAAGGTTTTAGTTCAGACACTTCAGGCAAAGTTTCCAAAATGGTTTGGCAATTTGGCAATAAATCAGTTTGGCAGATTTTGTTTTCTTAAAGGTTACAGTTTGTCAGTCACTGTAATGCATTTGTCACAACAGATTTAACAATCTTATGACTATTAGTTCAAACTCCACATGTTGTTGGACATATGGCATTTGCTTTTATACAATTCTCTGCTATTTGATGGTATTCATCTGCTTTGTTCATATCAATCAAAATTATTTACATCTGTAATTGTAATCCAGTCAAACCTATCCACTTTATTTACAAAGCACAACTTATAAACATAACAACTTTAAAATACTGCCCATAATATAATATAAACTATCACAAAATGAAATGAAATTAAATTAAATTAAATAAAAAAAAATGCTCACCCTCATAAAATTATGATTCATTGTATTATTGCTTGAGTTAATACCATAGGCTGTGAATAAAAATGGCATTGCACACAAAAGATTTAATTTTTTTTATTAATATCAGTCAAGCAGAAGGCATCATCAAAGCATAATCACCACTCAGGGAGATGCTTCCCTCATTGCATTGCAAGGGATGATTTCCGCTGTGATGTTGGTGAAAATATGTGTTTAGACCAGGGGTCGGCAACCCGCGGAACCGCATGCGGCTCTTTAGCGCCTCCCTTGCGGCTCCCTGGAGGGTTTTTTCTTTTTTTAATGCGGCCTATAAAAATGGAAAAAAGATGGAGAACAGTTGCACTGCCAGCCGGTTTTCTCTGAGCTTTAGGCCTGGATGTTTTGACTCAAGCCCCGGTAACCAAAACCAATATAAGTCAGTGTATCATGCTGTTAAATATAACTGCACGTTCCTCCAGTAGTGTTGTGACCTTCAGAACTGATCCAAAACTTTTGAACAGGAACGATGGGAACCGAATCGTAATTATTTGGGAGCTGTTCCTTTATTCTCTCTACCTGAGTTCACAACCCTGGGTGTCGTCAGGCCGTTTTTTTTATCCAATACTTTCATTATTAGCTTTGTAACGACAATCACGTTAACTATTGCTATGTTGAGCATATTATTTCCAAGGTGCACTGAACGTAGCACCACTGTGTCTCATCCTAAATTTCATTTTCCATCCTAAGTTACGTGCAACAAAGTTTGACCCAGCAAATGCGGTGCCACGTGTAAAAAATTTAGCATTTAAGTCATTGCTGACATGTTTTCCTTATTTATCTCACTTTTTCTTATATTTAGTACTTTTTGTTCAACATTTTTTAATATATACACACTTTCATATACACTTTTAAAGATGTCAAATATCACATTTAATCTAAATATAAAGTATAAATTTAAATGGTAAATCTAAATGCTAAACGTTTAATCTAAATCTTAAATATTATCTTTAAATGCTAAATCTTAAATCTAAATGCTAAATCTTAAATCTAAATGCAAAATGTTAAATCTTAATCTTAAATACTATATTTAAATGCTAAATCTAAATGGTAAATGTTAAATCTAAATGTTTTAAATATATGCTAATTGACCCCGCCCCTTGAAACATCCACCAATAAACAAGCTGAGATGCACACACACACACACACACACACACACACACACACACAAGAACAACCACTCCCACACAGGTTTTCAATGTAGACATCTTAATGGCATAAATTTTAGCTAGAGTTGATCATGGAAGGTTGTCTCCCCACCGCAGAGATCTAGCGAGCAGTTCCTTTATCTAAAAAGGTCCTTCTGAGTAAATTGGCTTAATAACATGTCAAACAATTGATATTTGACACTTTAAAAGTGTATATGAAAGTGTGTATATATTAAAAACCGTTATATGAAAAGTACTAAATATAAGAAAAGTGAGATAAATAAGGAAAACATGTTAGCAAAGACTTTAATGCTGAATTTTTACACTTGGCACCCCATACAAATCATGATTATTTAAGTTAATCACATAATAAACTTTAGCTGCAGATGAAAACAACATCATGAATCTGTCCGGGATTTAAATTTTTATAATTTGCAGACGGTCCTTGTGAGGTGACGCATCAGCTGGTGCGGACCAGAAAGATCCACACAAGCCTTCCAGTGCAGAGGACAGCTTTTTTAATTAATATGCGATTGTAGATAACAGTCTACTTTGATATGGTTCCAGTGAGGTGCCTGTTTTATAGAAGCAATATTTCATTGATAAGTTATTGAAACAGAAAATAAGTGGATCTCTTTCTAACTTTACCGAAGTCACTCTAAAAACCACCGTCCTGTTAATTACATTTGATACCATTGAAACATCTCTCTGACATCTCTCACAGTCTCCTCATTAATAAGCGAATACGGTTTATGTTTCACCTTTTCACTATCTATTATGTAGGCCTAGGTCTCACGTTTTCACAATAAAACGTATCACGTTATAACCTGACAAGGTTTTCATTTATTTTGGATGAAAGCTATACGCTTCCGTACTTACAGCGTGTTGCCTTCACATAAAGGCCCATCTAAGACTTAAATGTATGCAGCTCCAGACATATTTATTTTTTGTTTTTTCGTTTTTTTGGTCCAATATGGCTCTTTGAACATTTTGGGTTTGCTGACCCCTGGTCTAGACAAACAGAGACATCTTGATGCACAGGAGGGATTTAATATATCAGTTTCATGCAGTGTAGTACACCTCTATAAGTACTGTGAAGAAATAACCAAGATGGGAAAGAGCATATGAAGTAAAAATAATTAATAATGATATTTTGTATCAATTTTACTACTAACAACAATGACATCATTAATACAAACTGGATGTGTAGTGCTTTTGGGTATTTTCAAGTACCAATCCATTTTCTTAACCACTTCAGCCAATTGGCTGGTGGGTTGCTGGAGCCGATCCCAGCAGTCATCGGGCGAGAGGCAGAGTGTATTTTCAAGTAGTGTCTCCAAAATTTTGTATTAAAAAGCCTGCAGATAAGACTATCATGCCTTTTCATACTCAGTGGAGACAGAAGTGGCTGTATAGGTCAGAAAAAAGAGCAATCATCTACCAAGGTTAGTGGATTGGATCCAGACTTTCCTAAACTACATGCAATGTCTTTGGGGAAAAAATTGACCCTGTATTGGCCCCTTGTGTAAATGGGGGTGTGAGTGGGACATGTAATGTAAAGCCCTTTGAGTGGTCAGCATGACTCTTACATATTTACCTTTTGATGGCTATGAAACTTTAATTGACAAAAACACCTGAGTTGCTGTTTTAAGTCATGGAGGAATAATGATCTGAGCTTGTTTTGCAGTGACAGGACCTGGATGTGCTGCAGTCACTGAGCCAACCATGAATTCTTCTGCATACAAAAATATTCTAGAGTCAAATTTAGGCCATCTGTCTGAGAGCTAAAGCTACGCTGAATTTGGGTCATGAATCAGAACAACGATCCCAAACACAACAACAAATCTACAACCGAGTGACTTCATTTGATTAAAGAAATTAAATGCCAAATAATGAGGACCAGATTATATATTTTTTATTATAAAGTATTAGAACAGAAACTTGACGTAGTTTCACTTTTATATGAATGAAAACCTCAGACTCTTTGCTTTGCACATAATTTGTTTCCCCCAGCATCTCTCGTACACAGATTAATACTCTGAGAGTTTATCAAACCTCATTTCCTCTGCTCACTTAAGAAGAAAATCATTTGCCAGAAAACGAGACCCTAAATGGAGAGAAGGGATCTCTGAGCCACGATCAAACTCCCCTTTTGACATCAAGGAGCGATAAAGAGACACAAACGAGAGACGAATCTCCCAGCTTGAGCTGTTGTGGTTTACGTTTGGGAAGATGTATCACACAACAGACCTGCAGACAGATTCATGTCGGCAATACAAGCACCGGCTCTGCGGCATAAGACGGATGACAGGAGAAAATCTTGACAAACACAACTGTTTGTTCCATAACTCTGCTTCCGAGATGACGCCTCGGCTGGAGCAAATCAATAGATGATATAAATCATGTTGTAGTTTTCACTTCCTCCGGTGTGTCAACAGCATCAAGTCATCTTCAAGTCTTGTTTTTATATTGGTTGTATTCCAACTAGTAAAGATTTAGATCAGGAAAGCTTCTGAGCAGAAAAACGCAGCTTGCTGATGCTTTTTGGAGGCTGCTGTGTACTCCATCAGGTCTGTTTGCGTCATTGTAACAGGCTTATCTGCTCTTTATAGGTAGGTCTTTTCATCAACTGTCTGCAGTACTAAAAGCTTTGGTTGGGTCTTAGCCTGTGCTACTTTGAAGCTGCACCCAATTCCCAACCGACATCCATCAGACACAAACACAAAGAATCTGCAAAGACTTTAATCAAGTCATCACCTGCATCTGTATTCACTCAGATGCTCTTTTGTTCTCTGTTGCTGTGTTGACTCGTGTGTCTCCCTGTTGATAAGTATTAATGATTAATACAGCAAAGTTTCTGCTGTTTCTTTCCTTCCTCCTTACTGTTCTCCCTCAGATCAACTTATACCATAGAAGAAGATGATAAAACTCCCTCATAGTCAGTGCTGCTAGCATCAAAGCCTTCCCCCGCCCGTGCAAATGAAGTCAAGCCTACTTAACGATAAGATCCTTAAGGAAATACTTGATCTTTAACCCAGGATGGCATTGGTTTGTAATCAATCAAAATAACAGAAGTCAGGGTTGTGTCTCTGCCCCTATTAATAGGGGAATAAATTCAAGTGTTAAGGGGTTAAGTTAAGACTTTTTTTCTGTCTTTTATTTTTTAGCTGAAGGTGATTAGTAACATCTGCATGGGTTCATTGTTAGCATGACATGAGGGGAAAGGAGAGGATAAAATGTCCCATTTCCTGTCTCTTTTATTGCAACATACTCAGACTTAATAACAGATGCAATATTTTTGACATATTTTTGATGTCCGAGACTACGAGAACATACAGGGTTTTGTTATTGTGGCAAAATGTTTCCTTTATTTTGAGACATTTATTTTTAGGTGTTTGTTTATCCTGAATTTAAAGTAATACTACATATGTTTTTTACCCTAAAACCTGCTTTAAGCTAAGTAGAACACTAAATATCATCATACACATTCCTCATATTTCTATAATGTCCAAAAACTGATAAGTAGCATTGTGCAACTTTTTTCATGCCTGGAGCATCACAAGATGGCTGAATTTAGCTTATCTGCACCATACCATTACGCCACCAATTGGATATCAACACAATGGCCGCTTGGAATGCACATCATGGTTGGTTCAGAGTAAGTAAGAGAGCAGGAGATAAGACAAGAGCAAATATTAAACTGATTTTTTTCTGGCTGGTCCACGCCGCCTGCGAGCCAGCCCTGGTCCACGCCGCCTACGCCTCCAGCGCCCAGGTCCCGTCAGGCTCTTCCGCCTCCAGCGCCCAGGTCCCGTCAGGCTCTGCCAGCCGGGGAGGTCCCAGTCCGGGACGCTCCTCCTCCGCCGCCGGTGGTTCC
>JBAMHX010000023.1:4549321-4577942 GCA_037177515.1 Pseudomugil tenellus | reverse complement strand
TATATATATATATATATATATATATATATATATATATAGTCAGCTCATTCATACCTTTCAAATGAAGTCTGTAATGGAATAAAGAAAAGAGTCACTTTATGACCTTTATACAAACTCGACATTATTATCTGGAATAAATCAAAGAACTATGCAGGAACATGTCGAGAAAGTTCAGGTAACGGGGAACTTTTTTTTTAAGAAATCCTAGTAAATGACTAAGTACCATATTATTTGAAGATGTAATAACTAAGCTTATATGCAACAGGCCTGTACTGGTCTGTTTTATTTAGGCTCGCAGTCTCAATTGCTGCGTTGTGTGTGGGCTTTAAACAGGAAAAAACATCATATGAGGAGTGGAATATGGAGGTATTTTGGCTCTACTTTCCTTAATTTACCATTTAGGTCATTTATTGTGGACAAGCTGGTACAAAAGATCTCTGCTTGTATCAAAATGTACACAAAACAAACATGTTTTTGTTTCTTTGTAAAATGTGGTGCCTAATGCAGTCTGAGATGAAAGAAGAGCTTTTACATAAGCATACATGATGTAAATGATCATATAAACAGCAGTTACAGCTACTGGTGAAAGATATTGAGCTCAGTTTAATTCAGCTTTATTCGTATAGCGTCACTTCACAACAATGTCAGGGCGCTTTACAGACACATCACTTTGAGCGAATTCATTATAATTATTCTAGTTGAGGAGAAGCAACAGATGGCGTTTTGACTTGGACCCGATGCCCGATCCAGAACATGCAGATACATAAAATGTATTAAAGGAAAATTCTGCTAATTATTTAGTCAAACAGATTTTATTGTCGTGTAGTCGTTAGACCTGTAGCCTCACAGCAAGAAGATTGCTGGGTCAAGCCTTGTCTTGGGAGAGGAGGGTCCGGTCAGTGATCTTTCTGTGTGGAGGTTGCATGTTCTCCATGTGGGTTCTCTCTGCATATGCCACCTTCCCAACATACAAAGACGTGCATGTTAAGTTAACTGATCACTTTAAATTGATCACTTTCAATGTTTTGAATGAGGATGTTAACATGGCAGTGACAATCTTTTAACAGGGAATTGTAATAAATGGATGATATGGTCTTCTAGCTGCCGCCTTTTGTTCTCTGAATATCATTTCAGGGGACACATAATAAGATTTTCAACTATTAAGAATTGTCAGATAAATCTATGACTCTGTTGTTATCATTTAGTTACTGCTGAAGCTATAGGTGAGTCAGAACATGTTGTAATCTGAGCGTTCTCTGTTCTGTGCTGTTGCATAGTGCATAAAAGTTCCTGTCATGTAGTTCACAGCTTCCAGATGGATTTTCCTCCATCAAGAAAACCATCTTTGTAAAGGAAGGAACAGTCTTGAATGACCCGGTGAAGGAGAGCAGTTTTCAGCACTCACACACACTGGCGTTAATTTCCAGGCTTTATGCTTTGTTTTTATGGAGTTGTGTTCAGGCTGAACAGTCCTTCTGCTCCACTACTGTCTGCAAGCCTGATCTTCTTGCCTTTGAAAATCATAATCACCTTGGCTGTGACAACCCAGGACCAATTAACTGGATCAGCGAAGGACAAAGTGAAGAGGGATCAATGGGTTGAGAATTCGGTCATCCTTGTAGAGAGGGATTTGTCTCAGATAACATGTAAAGCCTGAGGACATGCAGTCAGACAGCTACAGCGCGTATCCTATGACTCACTCATAATCTTGGGGTGAGGACTAAACATGAGTGTTATATTCTGCTTTTCTTGTCAGGTGAGAATTTTCTGCTTTCTTTGGTGATTTAGTCCTGTGGATGCTGACGAATGCCGCTGTTTCCAAATGTATTTTTATGCTACAGCAGTTATAAGTGGCAGCAGGTGCACATGTGGTATAGCACCACATCTTTAGCTGAAGGTTAACGTAACAATTGCATTGACCAGCAGGTGGTCAATGCATTGCGAACATCTCTGTAATAACATTTAGCTGTTTGACAGAAGGGGCTGCGAAGCAACTAACACATTAACTCTTTCTGTTACTTTGAGTGATGGCTCACACCTGACACACAAACAGCATGCTGGACACATACACAGACACGTGCAGCTGATAGCCAGAAAGATAAGTCTGCAGGCAAGAAAGTACCTGTTTCTCACCATTTATTCCACCCCTGTCTATACCCTCTGTCCCCTCAGTGTCCCTAGCTTAGCAAAGAGCCCAGCGGTGCTGCATGAGACCTGGCACTACGCTTGCTTTTTTTATTTGGTGCAGTAAGCATCGACTGCTGTTTAAACCCAGTGTTCCATGTCCATCTGGCTCCAGGATGGTGACAGGATGAGCATTGCTGCCAACAGAATCAGAAATTAACAAACCAAAATGATTTCAAAGCAAACATAACACCCACATTCTGTCCACAGACCCTTTTGAGGTCCTCTGCTGGAATGAATTGTCATGGCCGTTTTTCCTGTCAAGGACGAGGAGATTGGTTTCTTTAGATTGAGAAGAAAATAAATTTAATAATGAAGAATAAAAGAAGTTGAACGTACATTAAACATTAAAACAAGGAGTGAGACAATACATTAAGATATATAGACAAGATACAAGGTTATAACCCCTCCAGAGATCTGTCGTCACACAGAAGTCTGGAACTATTCTCCCCGGTCACTTAGAGACACCTTTGTTTAAAGACTTTGGTTATGTGCGTCAATCTGAAGCCTGTTCTTATGATATGACAAACAAAACAGAGGTCTCGTCTAAACATTTCCCTGATGGAAGGACGCCGGCCTTGCTGACTAAGGTCAGAATGACATCAGTTTAGGAGCCTTATGGTCGGACCTTTCAGCTAGACATTAATTAAGAGTAAGGTAATTAAGCTAATACATGAAATTTCCACAACAGAATGATGACTAGTAGTCAAACTGGTTATTGTTGATTAGTGACTTCTTCTTGGTCATGACTGCATTCACAAAGCAGAAACGGCAGGATGAGATCTGGATATCTCTGGGGTGTGTATTGTGCTGCAGTATGAGGGAGCTACAATCAATGGAGCTGGCGAAGTGGGAGGGGCCACTAATCCTCTTCTATGCCATCCTTTTTGATCGTTAATACAGAAATTAGGCATGTAAAGAATGCGGCAAACATTTAGACTTCATGCTTAAAGCATTTTTTATTATTGTAAACTGTACTTATCCTTGTCTCACTGGTTTTTGAACAATAACTCACAGGTATGATACATCACCAAGGCAACCAACAACGACCTTAAGGCAGCAAAAAGCTTTTTAAAAATGTATTAACTCTGAAAAATACGTTTAAGTATTTGTCTTGTTATTGACTGAATGTAATTTTGTAGCATAAAAAAGTGTTTGTACCTGGTGTTGGCTTCAAGTTCAGTACTAACAATAACACTTTCTGCTTCTGCATGGAAATGATGGTGACGTGTTTAAGGAAACCTTTGAGAACTATATTAGTTTCAATTACAAATAACCTAAAAATCAAACAGTATTTCACACTGGCCAACTCTAGGAGTCATTTAGATGGTCCACCTATTGATTTCAATAATGAGATAATGAGAACAGATACCAAACTGTGCTAAAATTGGCCTTTTTGGGGTCTTCGTCTTAACTGTCTGTGCTTAAACTCTTATTTTGTTTTCCTTTAACTTTATCTGAGTTGGGCTTTGGATGCAGTTTTATTAGTATTTGAAGGAGATTTATAGCTACAGCTTCCAACTAAATATCCACATTGAACCTATTTTATTTGGGTAAGCCTGAAAGCGTTTCTCTTTTGTGCTATGTGCTATGTTCATGTATGCTTCACCAGTAAGACATGCTGATATTTACACACCTTACAAATCTTATGTGTTACAATGACTCTAAATGAATTCAAATAGACATTGTGGTTGCAGAGATTTATTCTATTTATTTCAGTCAGTTATGTTTCAGTACCTGATCTCTCTTTTTCTTTTCTCTTTGCATTTCTGCCAGGACTTGCCACTACCACGCAAAAACAGCAGGTGAGTGCTACCTTTCTTATCACTGCAATCTTGTTTCTGCCAGTCTTCCTTCCCTCTCTTGGGGGAGTGTTGGCCTTTCCATGAAGACAAACAATCATACCGAGCTTCTGGGCATCTACAGGGTCTGTCCTTCCGAGCTTACATCACACTGGCAGGCTTTCTTGGATCATCAGCATGATTAGCACATTCTGTTTGAAAGCTGTGAGGACACTTCTGTGGAGCTTGTGATGTGGAGTGTGTAGTCCATATGTGAAGGAGGAGGAGGCCTCCTGCAGTGCAGATGTCAGACTGACTGGCCAGCACAGAGCTGGTGATGCTGTCCATGGTGCTGAAAGCTATTCTGCCGTTTCTAGCTCCTCGGCCTTCATCTCCACTTTTCTCCTCCCACTGCTTGGTAATTAACAGTCAAATTTCCACGTCTCTGCCTTTCCACTATCCTGTGTGCCGCCACGTAGCTGCCTTTCCTTAATCCCCGCCTTCAGCTCTTTAAAATGCTATTATATCAGTGACAACGTGTTATTAAATAAATGCAATCTTTTTTATATGGCTCTTATTCACTTGCAGTCAAAGATGCCACATATATGCAGGAATCCACCAGCTAATATAGATGTGTAAAAATAATGACATTGATGAGCCACACAGAGGATTAGTTTTGCTCCATGATGTGTCATTTTACTCAAAGCTATTCCAATAAGTGTCTCATACAACATTAGAGGAATATGCAATAAGTGCATAATATAATGTTAATCAAATATGCATAAAAGTACTCTCGGTTGAAATACGTTTCTGAGTTGATCTCAGCCAAAGCTAGGAAGGACAAAACAAAGGATACTAAGGGGAAAAATTAATAAGTATTGCTAAGCTGTTGTTTTCTCTCATGTGACATCGCAGGAATCAGGATGCGTCAACAATGAAGTCAAAACTGAATCCATGCAGATGTTTGCAACATTTAGACCAAACCATGAAGTGTTTTCTAACTTCAATGTTGTACTTGTGACTCCAAAACACAATAAGGAGTGAAAGGACATGAAGAGTCAAACAACTGGGCTGGTTCTAAACCAGCTAACTCTCATATGAAGCTCTGTGGACTAAAGCCGCCCATCATCCCAGCCTTCCTCTACACCAGGTTTTAACTCTTCAACTTCCAAATTAAGAAAAAGGCCTGAGAAAAATGTTTCTCTACATTTTACTGTTTGGAAAAATAATCAGAATAAATGTTTTTTTTAGCAAAAGGGTTGAGGTGTAAGTTAATAATAACATAATGTAAGTAATAATGTAAGTTATTAATAACATTACAACAGTGAACTGTTGGCAAAGTGAAACAGTGTGAGAACAAACATTGAGTTTGGCTTTTACATATCAAAACAGGGTGATAGAGATGGCTCAGGCAGACTTATTTCTACAATTTATTAAGTAAAATCATCATAATCACTGCAAATTTACCTCTACCACATGGTAGACCAAAGGGTTAAAGGGTTAAGGTTTACCACATAACTAGCTCTTGTTTCTTGTTAGAAACCAGGTTATACCAGTACACATGTAAAGGTAATGGTTAAAAAATGTTTTTGTTTTTTTGTGTGTGTGAATGTGAAACTGTGGGGTGTTGCGTTGTGTACTGACGTAGATATTTACTGCAATATTTTGTCAAGAGATCGGCTTGCCTGAAGGATTGTTGTTGAGAGGCTAAAACGGAGCAAAAGGAGGGTGAACTTTAGCCTGTTTGGCAGTTAGAAATCAGGTTATACCAGGTTGTTTAAGTCATTATAACCTGAAGTAACATCTGCATTATTTTACCTTTCAATCTTGGAGTGATGAGTTCATCACACACTTTAAAAAATGTATTTTTCTTCTATTTTTTAAATAATGAAAACAACAGTGCAAATGTTGAGTTTGTCAACTCTAACCCAGCATGTTTCTACCTCCTACAGAGCCTGAGGACTGAAAAGTTTTAGTGGAGGGCATTAAATTTGTACTCATTTAACTCTTGTAATGTTCCCACTGAACAAAAACCAAATTATGTTTTGCTTTTTGCATATTTCACCATTTCCTTTGAAAAGAATACTTATCTTAAATAAGTTATCTGGGTTAAAATGCTAGATGAATGCCATCAAATATGCTTACTGTCCACATTAGATCTACTTAAACAAGTATAAATAGTTATAACGCTAACAGATTTGGTTCCAGAAGATTTCAATAAGATGTAGTGATTAAACATATCTCTACCAAAGAGATGAGCTGGACATTAAAGCAGGACTTATAATATGACCTTTAAAGGTCTGCCGTGGTAATTTTATAAGCAGGTCAATAGTTTTGTGTTTCCACCATCCAACAGTACGTACATGTACTCCCACTTTATTAGGTTCAGCTGTTCGGTTGCTTGATAACACAAGTAGCTAATCGGTTAATCACATGGCAGCAACGCAATGGATTTAGGCAAGTCAAGATGACTCGCCGAAGATTAATCTGAGCATCAGAATGAGGAAGAAAATGGGATTCATGTAACTTTGAACTTGCATTGTTGTTGATTTTAGTATTTCAGAAAATACTGATCTACTTGGATATGATCACACAACCATCTCCAGTGTTATAGAGGATGTTCTGAAGGACAGAAAGTGCATTGCCCCAAAATGTATGGTTGATGTCAGAGGTCAGACAAGAATGTAAAATGGACTGATTGGATATTATGGTTATTCAACAGGAAGTTAAATAATCACTGGTTCCAACAAAAATATGCAAAATATCACATCTGAACCCACATGTACAACCATGAAGCAGATATTTTACAGTAGCAGACCACACCGGGTTCCACTCCTGCAGATATAAAGAGGCTACAAATCACACAGACTCACCTGAACTGGATAACAGAAGATAGAAAATGTTGCTGGTCTGATGAGTCTCCATTTCAGCCATATTCAGAATTAGCTGGAAACAACATGAAACCATGAATCTATCTTGCTTTGTATCAATAGCTCAGGCTGCTGGTGGTGATGTACTATATGGCAGTGGCATTTTCTTGGCACCACCAGAGCCTGATTTAAACATCCCAGTCTACCTGAGTATGACTGCTGACATGTCCATCCCTTTACAAGCACAGTGTAGCATCTTTTGATGGATACTTCCAGCAGGATAATGCACTATGTCACAAAGCTCACAACATCTCCAACTACTTTCTTCAACATGATTCATCAAGATTCACTGTACTCCAATGACCTCCACAGTCACCAGATCTGCACCCAACAGAGCAGCTTTAGGATGTAATTCCAATCATGGATGTTTTGCGGATAAATCTGCAGCAACTATGTGATGCTTCATGTCAATATGGAGCAAGATCTCTGGGGAATATTTTTAACATCTGAGTATATGAATCTAATAAGATCAGTGTAAAGATAAGGCACCTAAAGATGTGTTATTTCACTACACTGAATTGAATTAAATCAGTACATGTGACTCTCAATCTGTTTTTCTGCCATTTTATTCTATTATAAATGATGTAATCGAACTACGTGTGAAGCGACAGACAGGCTATCTCTGTTTGGTCCATGCTGTGTGCTCCACTTCATCTCCCTGCCGTTTCTAACCTTCCACTTCTACCTCATAATTTTACCATCACACCATTGTCTCTTGAGACAGTTTCCATTTGAATTCAGCATGTCACCGTCTCTCTCATGTGGAATCCCTCTCCCTCTCTAGGATGCTATTAGCCCACGATCCATAATGGATGAGCTCAGTGGAGTTGGCTTCACATTCAATCTGCCTGGTGCCTCCATTCATGGGTAAACACAGCCTTTCTGAGTTTGCATGGATGTGTGGCATACATCATCATTATCTATGCTTTCTTAATCCTTGAGTCCATTCAAAAACCTTTTTCACAGTTACGTAACAGTCCACATGAGCTTGCTCTTCTGTCATTTCTTCCCTCACTGCTTGGCTAGATTAACCTCCTTTTACTCTCCGCTTCCTTCATTCATGGTCTAAACAGCCTGAAGTGAAAGCTTTTAAACTGAAAGAAAAACACAAAACAGAAGCATAAACCTCTAAATATATTGTGTATGGTACCTTAGCCTTGAGAAAAATGGCCTGCCACTTTTTGCTGTTTCTTTCTAAAACCCTGACCCACCCTTCCTCTGTTCATCCCTCCCTCTGTGCTGCTCTCTCTCCCTACTTCCTTTTTTTCCTCCCTCACCTTTGGTTCTCGGTTACACTCGCTCAGACATGCAGACAGCAGACGTTGTGTGACCAAGAGTATCTCTGCTTTGCGATGATATTTTTCCAAAGAATTGCTTCATTGTGACTGCTATTCCCCAACACCCAGCCGTTGCAACGGCTGTTGCCCAGAGCTACAACTACAGGAAAAATCCAATCAGCAGCATGTTTCGACGCACTAAGAGGTACTATAAGACTCTAGAGACAAAGTATAGATGATTTTGTTTTTATCTAGGCTTTCTGTGTATTCTCCTTTTTACCAACATACATTTTTTTCTCCTCAGTCCTCTGGTCTGTTTTATTTTCATTTTGAGTCTGCAGCGTTTGCAGTATAGATTTCAGACAAGCTGTGACTGGTGTGTGAGGCAATATGCGTGTGCGTCTGTGTGCCTAACTTGGTTTTAGATAACTGCTTTTTTTTGCTTACTTTACATAATTAAGGGTTTATTTTTCTGGTCTTACTGTCATGCTTAAGGTCTAGTGGCATGCATGTAGATCAATTAAAGTCCTGCAAACAGATCCAAGGTCAAATACTTTAAAGATGTATAAGCCCAGCAGATGTATTTTAGGAAAGCAAGTCTATTTTACATGCAGGACAGTAAACTGTATGTTAAACCAGATGAAAGTATTGCGCATGTTTGTACAATAATCAGCTAAAATATATAGAATGTTCATTGTCATTAAGTTCAGTCCTCATTTTATTAATGTCCTAATATTTTAAATGGTAAGCATCATTAGCAAGTCTACTGAAAGTGAAAAATCTTCTATTTTAGCTCTGACAGACTGAATGAGTTTCCATGTCTGTGAAGTTTTAATCCGTCTTTTCTGTATTTGCACAAATATATTTAAATCTGTGAATGTATTTTATGTACGCTAATGTGTGTTCTTTTTGTTTAACATCATATATAATTATACTTCTTCCAGAAATTTTATGACAAAACTGAAACAATAATGGCACACCCTTTAGTCTCGTAGCCTGCCCCTCTTTTTAAAGCTAAGAATTAAATGGTTATATGCTAACATGCTAATACTTGCTAAATATATGCATACACTTATATTCACAAAAGCATCAAATAACATGGACAAGCAAAAATACTAGAACATTTATTAATAAAATATTCTTATATCTTTAACTAATGTTTGTTTACTTTGGAACTAAATAACTGGCAAGCTAGACTTGAACTGGTTTGGTTCGTGTTAGCATTAGTTGTCACTAAACAGCAGAGATTGGAGGTGATTGTATTTGTAAGGTGACACATGAGGGAAGTGTTATCTGTATTTACTTTTGATGTAACAAATATACAAACTTTTGTAAGGAAATTTAATTTATATTTGTTCAGTAGCAGTTACAGAGTTTTTTGTTCATGTCTTGTTATAAGCTATGTTTGCATGTTAGCTATGTTATATGCTAACATGCAAACATTTTAAATTACACTATAGCTAATAATCTTTGAATTACACATTTGCTGTAGGCTGTCAGTACAACCAAATTTTCTCTAATACACCCAGGTAAGGTAAGCTACCTATATAAGTTTGAAAATTAAAGTTAGTAATAAAAACTTATTATTTTGCCTAAAAAGAAAAAGTATTCACGAGACATTTGGCACTGATTATGGAGTTGTTGATTAAGAAGCTGACCTAAAAAAATAGCATTATATAATTGAAAAGCTGCATCATTTACTTGTCATCGTGACATTTTTGGCAAAGATGTCATTTCATCATCAGGCAGAGGCTTCATGAGTCAGACAGAACCACAGCTTGAAGACAGATTTTTCTGGAGTCTGATTCTCAGATGCTAAAGAAAGCTGTGGAGTTGGATGACTGGCAATGCAGGTTTCTTTACTAAGACAGCGTTTTTGCTGCCTGATGCAGATATGAAATGAAACTAGAAGGTCATCCAATAGCTAGAAGGTTGGCAGTTCAAATCCTGCTCCATCCCTGTCCATTTGTCATATCTCCGTGTAAGACACTCATACTTCACTCCCTTGAGGCATCTCAGGTGTATGAATGTGTGTGAACGTTTGATGGTGGTTGGTGCAGACTTTCCACCAGCGTGCTCCAGTATGGCTGTGGCTACATTTAGCTTAATCAATCCATTTTATTATCCATCCATTAATAAAATTAATACCATCAGCCATGATTTCTGTAAACTAAAAACAGTTTAAATCATTCTCTACCATCACAATTTGAAAATTGAGGTGACATTCAAACAGCAGGGATTTCCTCTTTGGCAAAGGCACGATTGGAAGTCATACTGCGTCTCTTAGAGGGACCACATGCCCCTGCTGATGAGGGATTTGCCAAGCCTTGCATTACTGAATTACTGAAGAGACTCTGGCTACAGACCACCTGAGCCCAGACACAGGATCAAAGAGCTGGAAATAATGCTAGCGTCTCTGTCTTATAAACGACTGACAAGACAATGTCCCACAGGGAATCTTTTAAAACTGTTGTGCTTAAGTGCATGGTGAATTTTTGGGCTTAAATGCAGTTTTCTATTGTCTCCTTCCATTTGGAGAAAAGTCCGTTTCTCAGCTTGAAAATCTGCAAGACCAGGAAGTGATATTGCAGCTAGGAAAGAGGTGGAGACAGAAAGAGGCAATGCAAGAGGTGAAACTAGGAGATGTGCAGCGCAGGGCCCTGGAGTCATATCTGTATCTGCTTTTCCATTAGGGACCAGCTCACTAAGGTTACGTGAGCAGGATGTAGGACATGCCTACTTGCTTTGACTCTCCTTTATTTCCCACTCTTTCTTTGTTTCCTTTGTCTCTTTCTTTGTTGTTGAGTGGAGGGAGTCAGGGCATTTGGGGAAAAGAGAGGGCTTTTTGTTTTGTTTTCACTTTCTTGTGCATTTTCAGAGGGCAGTTCAGAAACTGATTTAGGTTTAAATTAATGACTAAACTTAACGTTAGACATGAAGTTTGGTTGGTTATTGATAAAGGTAATGACAATCATGTGAACAGATTTGTCTGAAGGTGTGTGTGTTTACATCACTCATCCCATGTGGACCTAAACCAGTAAACACAACTAATAGGAAACTGACTTTTTGAAATTATAACAAGCGATCATCCAAACTAAAGTATTTTAGAATATAAAAGGTTTGTTGTGGTGCAGAGCAAGAGTCTATATGACCTGAAAATATACTTCCTTATTTTTAATCCACCATACCTAGTTTTAAATCACTCACAAAGTTTTGATTTTCCAAGGAAAGCAAAGGCACAACCTTAATTATCACTACTTTACATCTGTAGCATAAAGTCATTTCGTTGAGCATGTTATTTAGATTTTAGTGTAAGATTAAGCACTGGTTTCACATTCATCCTTTCCACTTGCAGAAACAGGGCAGACCCATTTCTCTAAGCACCATCGCACCACTAGATATAGTCTTAAGTTCTTGATAAGATTTTATCAGACTTTTCCCTCCTCATGTTTACTAAAATGGCTGCTATTAAAAAGCTCATTTGCTCATTTAGCTATAACTTTTTACATCAGTCCATAAAGAAGAATTACTTTAGCCTAATGCAGAAGAGTGTTTTAGCTCAGAATAAATTATAAAACTTTTTTGGTGAAATTGCTATTATAGGTCTATTTGTGGGAATTTAATAAATATAAGATTTTATATAATATTCATGTTTTTTCTATAAGTACCAAATTTTTATTTATATATATATATAAAGCTAAATATATATATATATAAATAGCTAAAATTATGGAACTGTGTTATACATTTTATGAACAAATATAAATTTAAACATTTTAAATGCTTTTACCAAAAATATACAAAATATACATGTGTGACTCATACCTGCTCAGTAAATCCATGAGGTCTACTACCCTCATGGTCTCAAGCCAACAAAAACAAAACTCCCACTGGCCTGACGCAGTCTGCCGTTAACCTTTTTAAAGCTACAGGGTCTCATCTTAACTTTTAACCCTTTTGCACAAATTATGCAACACAAATGAAATATCTGACTGTAAAGTTTAATATTAAAGTTTGAATAATTGTTAAAAAAAAAAAAAAAAGATCCTTGAAAATATCCTTGCTTGCATGTTTTTGGCACCAACAGGTCTCTAATCCATCAGTGAATGTATTTAGTTGCGCTTGTATTTTCCCTGAAAAACAAGGGAAATGTGGAAGTTTTATGAATTTACCAGCCAAATTGGCTAGTGACACAAATCATGCATATTTGCTAAACTGGGCTCAAATCGAATCTCCCATTGATACTAAATGAAGAGCTGTTTAGAAGCTGTAAGGAGCTTTGAAAAGAGCCCAACCTCCAATCACCATGACGTGAAGGAAGACATAGGATAATTGGTGAGAAGAGGTGTTTTAAACAACTTGACCTTCACTGGTGCAGCTGCTCACTTTGCTTGGAAAAAACCCTTTAATTAAGGAGAAGATCATTTTAAAGCAACCTGGTAAAGATTTGACCTAAGGTAATGGTTAACTAGTATTTTTCCTGTTAGATCACCTAGCTGTAGTTTGTGTTTGTGTGTGTGTGTCCCTCTGGTGCTGTGGCACAGGTGTGCTGTGCTGCTGGGCAAACAGCACAAAAATATAATCACATCTAATTTAGTGGCTGCTTTCCACACATCCCTCACACACTAACATCTCCACACCCTCATAAACACTCATCCTCTGTAACTAAATAAGCCATTAAACTTCACCAAGCCAATAACATGGAAACCCAAGTAAGTCAGAGAGAGGTCAGATTGAAGAGCACGTCTTGCTAAGTGCTGCAGTTCTCCTCAGGAAGATTCCCGGGTTTAACACCCACGCGCTTACTCCTCAGCTGCTACATCTTCTACTTACTCCTGTTTTCAGTGAAGGGCACTGTCTTTGCTCTGATGTAAACGTAATGGAGCCCTTATCCTCTTTGATCACTTTTTTTTCTGTGCTGTCTTCTTTCAGAGCTTCTCTAATGAGATGAAAACCTGTCTAAGATCACAGACCTCTTTATGGCACTAAATGTATGCATGTCTGATATAAGTGAGTGAAAGGCTTTAAAGGATGTTTTAGGGCACCAGAAATATCCTCGAATTAATAAAGGTCATATTTTATTTTTCTCCTGGTCAAGCATTGATTCTTATATTTTACACAATCAAGGAAGAATCTGATGGAGCTGAGTGACAGTGTTGTGCCTCAGGCGCTTTTGGGGGGGTTTAATAACCTTTCATGTGAAATTAGATGAATATAACAATGTATCCATTCTGTTTATAACCTGCAATAGTACTGTTTATATGCAACAGTACAACTTTTATCTATGAAGCACTTTAGAACAGCTAAAGCACTGTGCAGAAGAATTACTGTATAATTAGTGAATAAATGCACCATTTTAAATCAAGACTGATCCTGTTGCAAGTATCATTTTTCACACTTCACACTTTTTTAAACTTGAAAATTGTCTTCGTTTTTACATTTTCAACACAATAAATTCCACCTATAAACAGTGGTTGTCAAAATTTACCTGCAACATTAAAACAGATTTATCAAGTTGTATAATTTTACACACATTTTTTAATTTTCCTTTTGAATCGGAGGATTTTTTTTTAGTCTTACAAAAATATATAACATTGTAAACGCGAAAAATGTCACAGAATGAAACTATCATAAAGTACACAAAAAGGGACAATAAAAATGTAGAAAAACATGATGACATAATAATCTAAAATACACATAAAAGGAACCTCAAAAAGAGGTCATCTATTGAGATCAAATTAAAAAATGAGTAAGACATACAGAAAAATTAAATGAAAATACAACTGAACAACATCCTTGTGGGCCATGTTTACATGAGAGTTTAAATTTCTCTTTAAAAATGACATGTAAACACCTATTTCCAAATGAAACTAATAAACTTATTTCCGAAGTAAGTGGCTGGTTTGCAATTCTGTACATATTCCACGTGCTTCTACTTCCTGTGTAGCTGAAAAAAATTAAGTGGTATGTTCGTGTCGTGCTGGTTTCTCCAAACTGTTATTGAAATCAAAGCAAAAATGGTTCTTGTTATATGTGGTTTTCCTTTTTGTAGCTGAAGGAAAAGAAGCAGGAACAGGAGTCGGTTTGTTCTGGCAGAAGTACCATGTTTTCCAGACTATAAGTCACATTTTTTTAATAGTTTGACTGTTCTTGCAACTTGCACTTGGGTGCGACTTATATACTCCCAAAATTTATATGTGACAACTTTATGCTGCAAATTGACTTAATTAAAACACAATATGCTCCCAGAATCTGTAATCAAGCAGCAGAAAGAAATCTTGGCGTGAATGGAAAACGTGTGAGGGACTGATGAAAAGCAGACATCACTCTTTTGCAATAAAGAAAACAAAGCAAGTTCATCGCAGGCTGAATATGAGATGACCTGAACTTGTGATGCATGGTGGGATCTATACACCGATGCAAAGCGTGAAACCTACAATCCTGTTGCCAGTGGCCAGTTTTACTTCGTTCTCAAGAAACATTTTTTCAAGCCAATAAAATCTGCCTTTATTGGATAATTAGCATGTATTTAATAGCAGCAGGTTGGGTTATTTCATAAACCTGACGGTTGGAAAAAACTACTCGTTCTGGTAGTTGCCATGGATATTAATATAATATTTGTCATATGATTAAATACGACTTGTATATGATTTTATCCTCTTCATGACACATTCTTTTTGACTGATGCAACCTGATGTTATCGGGGAAATATTCAACAGAGATTAAGACTTTTTTATTTTGTCACATTTCCATAAACAGTATAATATAATGAGCCTTAATGATTGTTACATTTATAAGACAAGTCAGATATAGAGTGAAATTTATTTAACTGTATATAATTTAAGTTTGAATAATCCAGTTATACTGTATACTTAAACAGGTGTTGTTAGTTTATCTATATATCTTTAAATAAATCTTATTCTATTCATTTGATGAGATATCGAGCCCTCTATCCTCCCCTGTTTTTATTGTAATAGTCTATGTTGTGTTGTCCTAACATTTCATAAAAGGGAGAAATATACTTTTTATAACATGTGTTTGTAATGTTGACAATGAAAGTTGTTGAGTCTTTCAACTAAGGTAGAATAAAACTTCTAAGTTGTAGATCATTTAAATAGTGTTTTTGTGGAATATCAAAATTTGCCTTTAAATTGTTAAATAAGTTTAGTGTAATATCCTTGTATACATCTTTAAACATTATTATACCCTAGTTTATCCATGCTTTGAAGCCAACGTACCTTTTCCCAGAAGAAAAGGCTAATTTACCCATTCTGGGAAACTGGAAAAATGTTAAAAAATGTCAAAACATGTCTGTACTACATGCAAAATATATATCAGATTATTTTCAAAAGGGTTATTAATACTCTTCTTTAACTTCTTTAAAGAGGCAGAGAATATAAATTTGTCCAATGATAGATATGGACAGTTTTTCAATTTCTACCTAAGGTAAAAGACTATCCGTGGAAAACCAAAAAATTGTGGCTCTTAACAAATAATACCAGTTAGGCAGCTGCATCCCTCCCCTGTCATGTGTGAAATAACAGAATAATAATAAAACAGAATCAGAGTCTGGGTTGTTCCAAATCAAATAAAAAAAAACTTCTTGGCTTTACAAAAAATATGTTTTATAGAGGGCCAGCGAAATGAGTGAAAAAATACAGAAATATGGTTGTATAATAATTTTTATAGTATTATTTACTCTTCATAATAATGACAGAGGCAAGTTCACCAATCTGCAGATTATGTCCGACAGTTCTGCATGGGCTGATAAATGGCTGAGCTGAGAGTGCTTATCTTTGATGCTGGTACCCAGAGACTTAAATCCTTCTATTTAAAAATGGCTGGAACACTGTTGGACTTGCCCTGAAATTTTCCTGTTGGATGAAACATGGAGGGAAACATTGTCAGTTAAAGGTTTCACTGTGAGATTTTTCTCTGTTCTCCAGTTGTTTGCACAAGTAGCTCAAGGGCTCGTACCTACAGGAAGTGAACTTTACTTTGGTTGCCAAGGACCTGCTCCATTATCCTTTGTCTTTTTGCAAAATGTGTTTAGAATCCCCTTCAGACTTTTATTAAGGAATAGGTCAGAATGAGATATTTACCATTAGTGCACAGACCTACATTCATTTGTTGTCACAATTAAAGTTCAAAGGAGGATTTAAAATGCAGACAAGTAAGAAAAACTAAAAAAAAAAAAAAAGAAGAAAAAAATGACACAAAGGTCTGCTGAGCAGATAATATAAAAATCGTAAAAAGGGAAAAAATAAAGAAAACTGAGTAGTATATATTCACTACTTTATTAGGTTCTCCTGTTCAGTTGCGTGTCAACACAAACATCTAAGCAGCCATCACAGAACAGTAACTCAGTGCAGATATTCATGTAGACATGGTAAATCAACTTTGTTGAAGTTTAAACTGAACAACAGGAAGAAGAAGAAAATGGGATTTAAGTGACTTTAAGTGTGGCATGCTGTTAATATTTCAGAAAGTAGTGATCTGCTGCACAATCATCTCTCGAGTTACAGATAATGTTCTGAAGAAGATAAAATATCCAGTGAGAAGCAGATGCCTGGACCAAAACGTCTTGATGATGTTGGATGCAACGTTCAGATGGTAGCGTCAGAATGTAGCAGAAGTAACATGTAGGCATGGATCTATCTATCAACAGTTCAGGCTGATGGAGGTGTAATGATGTTGGAGAAATGTTCTTTGCAAACTTTGGGTCCCATTAGTACCAACATGATGTGGTTTAACCACCACAGTCTACCTGCGTATTGCTGCTGACCATATCCATCCGTTTATGAGCACAGTGTAGCATCTTCTGATCCAGCAGGACGATGCACCATGTCACAAAGCTCACATCATCTCCTGCTTTCTTTAACATAATGATTCACTGTACTTTAATGGCCTCTCCAGTCAGCAGATCTACATCCAGCAGAGCATCTTTGGGATGTGGTGGAACGGGAGATTCTCATCAGCATGTTTGTCAGTATGGCACAAAATCTCTGAGAAATGTTTCCCAAACCTCATTGAACCTATGACACTAAGAATTAAAGCAGTTCTAAACACAAATAGGGGGCCCAGCTCACTATTTTTCCAGACCATGATCTATGGTCCAACAATAGAATATTTCTCAGATGTTGTAATGACAGACGTGTGTTTACATAAATAACCTGCGTTATTGCTGAGATGGTGACTTAGGATGAAATCCTGTTCCTTCTTTCTCTGTTGCCCCCCCCCCCCCTCCCTCCTCCTCCTCTTTTTTCATAATTTCAGTATGGCATACCTCTGACAGATAGCTAAGGACATTAGTTGTTCTGCACATAGCTAATCACAGCCTAAGGACCTCTTGTACTCTGCTGCAGTTTTTTTTTGGCCAATGATTTATTTGCCGTTTCACATTAAGTCACCATTAGGTCATTCAGCGCGTCCTTCTTCTCTCTCTCGCTTTCTTGCTCCACCCATGAACAGGGAACATGACTGACTTTTATAATGAGCACTATTTCTTTTCCTCTTCCACTCCTCCTCTGTGGTCTCTGGTTGGCATTATCAGAGGTCTCCCTGCCGCACGCTGCGTAGCAACAAGCTGTCATGTGACCTGGCCTCTTTTTTTTTTAATGTCCTCTTCCACATTCCCTTCAGGCTTCTAGATGTTGGATAAATTATCTTTGATTTTTAGCCCTGTGGTAAATAAATAACAGTAAAGGAAACCAGAATGAAAAGCTGGATATTTGGAATATTTTGTGTTTGCACATCTTCGCCCCTCCCATGTTTTGACCACTTTAATGTTGGTGGATTTCTCTTTTTATGCCATGCAGATAAATAAAGCAGACCTCCTCACCAGCAGCACTATCCTCCACCTCTTTGATCCCCCACTCCTTCTGTGTTTCCTCCTTCTCTTTTGACTCAGATCTACTTCGTTTTGAGCCTCACATAAATGGCCTGTTTGTTTTGATCGATATTAATGGTCCCCCTGCTGTTAAATAGAGGGAGGAGTATGAGCGAGGAGCAGGCATAGGCTCCTGTGTGTCTGGCTTTGTTTGAGCTTTGCCATTCCTGTCTCTGCCATCTGCTCATGCGCATCCTGAACCATAGTCCCCCATGTGCTTTGTTTATGTGTCCTGTCATGCATGCAAAGAAAGAAAAATAAATAATAAAAGTAAAGTGGGCCATGTTTACATTGAGCACCATTGGAAGCACTTTTAACCTTTCCTGTGTCTAACTCTTGCTTTTCATACTTTCTCTACTGAGTGGACCTGTCCTGTTTCCGGAGGTGTTTACTTCCTCCTTTTTAGCTTCACTGTCATTCTTGCTTCATCACTTCTTTCTCTCTATGCATTTTCTCACCGTGCAGCTCAGACTACTGGCAGTATTTTATACTCAGGCTGTGTTGAGGAATCTTAAGGCCAAAGCTCTGTGGGGTTTTGTGTGTTTACAGCTAGCTTCTATCGATTTTGTGCAGCACTGAGAATCCATTAAACAAGAATAGTCTTGGTATTACTCTCCCTCTGTTTTTTCTTTTCTTTTTACTCAGATGAAGCAACTTGCGAAGCATTAGAAGCATGAAATGATGCTGATGCACTTGCAATTACTTACAGAAATTATCAGTGTGTGTTAGTGTCAGATTGCTTAATCATCAAAGTGGAATTCTCTGGATGTAATTGATGAAGGAGCAAAAGTGTGAAATTGCATTTTAAGTAGTTTGCTTCCCTGCACTTTAAATCCATTGTATTGGCGCATGAGATCAATGTCTACAAAGCCTGTAAAGATCTGATTGATTGGGACATCCTGGGTGTATTTTAAGTCCTGCAAATAGTAAAGATCAATTAGATTTGATGGCACTCAGTTTTGCTTTATTATAATCAGGGAAGGAATTCAACTGTGGATGGGCTCAATCACAGAATTACAATCAGTACAGTCATCGCCGAACAGCGATCGTTTAGTTGTGTAGTCACCCTATCTCCCTGGCGATAGTAGTCCCTTCACAACACAGCATGTTTGTATGACTTCATGAAAACAGTGATCATTGCATGTGTGCAATCAAAACTCGACTTTAAACCTGCATGTCAACATAGTTGACACAAAATAATGTGAAGTCGAGGTTCTCAAAACCTCCAGGTGATGTTATTAGCTTAGTGGACAAATAACCCCTGCACTCAACCAGACTAATATGATGGTCTTAGATGTCATACCAGCTCCACATACACATATCTGAGCATCATTTAATAAAACAGAACTGGGGCTGGGTATTTATTCAGATTTCAAGAATCGATTCAATTCCGATTCTCAACATCTAGAATGGATTTTCACGATTCAATCTGATCTGTTCTGATCAGATATGGATTTGTTCAGTGTTATTATTAAAATCTTAGTTTTTTCTTAAATATATTAATATTAGTATTATATCGACATCGGCAACTAACAAATTGATAAAATGTCAGAAGTTAAAGATGACTTCTGTGTGTTACATGAGGAGATTTATGTCTTAGTCTATGTAGTGTGTTGTCAGATTAATGCCTGTGAAAGGTCAAAGTTCACTAAGGGAAATGAAAATCTATCTTTGGACTTATAGATAGATCTTTAGGAATTGATATGCGAATCGATTCAGAATCGATTAATCGATTAATTTTTTCAACACAGCCCTAAACAGAACATTAATTTAGAAATGTGTCATAAGAAACTGATAGAAAAGTAACCCATTAAAACTCCAGACTGTTGCTCTGCTTTAATATAAGCCTGGTCTTTGTTTGCGTCAGCATACAGAGTCACCGTTGAAGCAAGTTAAGGACATCTGTGCAGCAATTCTGCTTAATTACTCGACATGTATAACGGTCTCCCACTGAGAAAGTTAGAAGCTGCAGAATGTCTTCATATGTTCCACGGTTATGTGGCATCTGACATAACTTGGTGAATCACTCAATTACTCTCCCGTGTAAGGGAACAAAAATGGTCCAATTAAACATCCAGGTCAATCTCTGCTGTGCATGTAGCTGTGGTGAATGTCACAACCTAAGGACTGAATGTTAAATACATGAGCAAATAATCATTCTTAGCGGATACTGCAGCCTTACTGCATTGTTCGGAGGATATCTGTTTACAAAACCTAATAAAAAGTGAAAGAAGCCAACAAGTTGAGCATCTGTTGAGCACAACATTTGGCAAAAGGCAAAACTGCACAAAAAAGCCAAGTGAGCATTAAAGAAGAATTAAGTTTAATATCGTTTTATGAATCCACAAAAAGACCCTCTTTAGAAAAACAGCTGTGTTGCTTTCTGTGTACAGGGTGGGCTAAATTGTCACTATTACATCAAGCAACATTTATACCAGATTACTAGCAATAAATTTCTCTCAGCTTTCTTCGTCTGCATGCATAGCTTTCCTTTTAAAGAACTTTCTATTATAAGACTTGAGCAAAATGACTCACCAAGTAAAATGATATGTGGTTGTATTTCTCTAAATCATGCCAGTCTCATGGTGTTTCACAGCATTTTTTTTCCCATGCATATTTGAGGGTTTACTACAATTTCCACTGACTTAAAGAAGAAGTACCGCAGTACATTGGCAAAGAATAACTTATTCTATTACCATGAGAATAATTTGTTGCCCAAAAAAACCAAACCAAAAAGTTGAACTTGTTCTCATTAAAACCTGCTGTACAAGAGGCGGATTGAGATAGAGGCACATGTTAGGAAACAGCTGTCCTAACATGCAGCATATCAAAATGATGTGTAGAAGCTCAGCTTAAAGACTCTACCAAGCTTTGCTAACAAAACAAAAAACAGTTCAAGCCCCAAGCGATTATATGTTAATGCAACAAACATGAGAACGGCAGTTTCCACTGGAGAGCTTCTGCTGGTTTCACCACTTCCACACAAACAAAGTGTCATGTGAAAGCTGAGATGCTGCTGCTTTACAGATATGTTGGTCTCATCCACAAAAACTCTACAAGCTAGCAGGCAAAAATCATAAATCATGTCTTACTTTTGATGTTATGTTGTCAAACATTTTATTGCATCTTAGCAATGTGTTTTTCTATTACTACATTTAAAATTAATCATGAAGGTCCAGGTGGTTTCCATAGAGATGAAGGAGGTTTAATAGTGAAGTATTTTCTCTTCCTAATTAATACTATGTTGAGGTTCACTTTTTTCTGGATCCTCGTGTCTATAAGATAAATTTGGGGGCCATTTTTTATCATGACTGTCAGTTAATAATCAACATAAGCTTATCTGCATAAAACCTCGATGAAATATTCTGTTACACTCTTGAAGTTCCCTTTTTTAGCTTCTACTTTTGCACTGTTCCTAATAAGACATTATTAATTTCTCGATGAAATGTGAGGCTATCTGCCGGTTTTTATCCATTGTAATGTGAATTTCTTTGAGAAAGAGATAATCATTCCATTTTTTTAGTTTTTCACCTGAATTTGACACAGTAACATATATTTTGGTTCTGACACATTTGTAGAAATCTCAGCTTTCTTTTGAGACCAAGAATATACTTGTAACTGTGAAGATAAAACTTATTTATTACGGCAGTGATCCTTTTCTCTGTGTCATCATGTTTGACATCAGTGTCTGCTACAGCTTCACTTTCTGAACTCTCATCTTATTCAACATTCAACATGTCCAATCCAACAGCTGCTCTGTTGCACATATACTGGTGCAGCAGTGAAAAGGGTCCTACCATTTCAAGCTAGTTAACATTCTAAAAATTATTTTATCTACTTAACCAATGTTTGTTGCTAAGACAAATTCCCATCATAAGTAAAATAACTATCAGTATGTCCCTCAGCGCCACCTGTAGGCTTGTATTTTGTAGTGAGGACAATTTATCACTGGCACAACCTCTAGTCTTTTACAAGAACATCCCACATGACTGATACATGTTTTTTTCTGTCATTATGCATGATTGAGAGGCAATGAGAAAGAACCCAAGCTAAAAGCTGGCAGAAAGAGAAACTTCCTTTTATCCTGTGCAAAAAACTAAAAACTCTGAATGATTCTTGGAGGAATCAAAACTATCCCTGGACAGGTCTCCAGTCTATAACAGGTATCAAAACTACCCAGAAGCAAAAGACTAAAGAACTGAAAACACACCAAAGAACTGGCAGAGAACAAATGAAAAACTGAAACCAGGTATACTGAAGGACTGCCAGTCAAAAACTTGGACACACTTTTCAATTGGATTTATTGGGAAAGTGTGTATAAACCTTTGACTAGCAGTGTATATTTAACAAGAAGTTGGTGTTAAAACCAGGAGAAGGAGCAGATGTCTCGGGGAAGCAGGATGCAAACAGCACAGAATACATCAGGGCAAAAACCTCTACTAAATAAAACACAAGTAAATGCTGAGTAGAATATAAACTAAACCAGGAAATAAGAAATTTATCAGGAAAAGAACCAAGACTAACCTAAACAGTGAATTCCCACAAAATATGAAGCTTTTTCTTCTTACTTTTAATACAACCCTGCATTTAAAGGAAAAAGTAGTTAAATCTACATATAGAAAGGCTGCAGGAAAAGCTGTGTTCAGTTTAAAAACTATCAAGGCCTATGCCGTCGGAGGCGATGGGTAAAGACAGTTTAGTACACCTAAACAGGTATACTGAGTATCAAAATCCAATTGTGAAAATTGTTTGAGTTATCATGGTGACATGAAGAAAATCTGCCAGTGGCAGCGGCCGTGATGAAACCATAACATCCCCGAAACTCCACGTTCAGGAATATATATATATATATAATATATATATAGTTTATATTCTTTATTTCTTCAGGAGCATTAAGTCATTTATAAAGAATCACTCGCCAGATTAACAGTTAAAGCTGTTGTAGAAGACACTCAGTGCTGTCCTGTTGCCTGGTTTCACAGCCTCTAATGCCTTTGTGTCATCTTCATCTTGCTCTGTTGATTTTTTCCCTGTGATCTCATGTGTCTGCACTGCCACTGTGTATGAAGATCTCGTGTATGTGTGTAGAGGTGACACGTCCAGCTCACATGTGACCCCATGTGACGGGCTGAAGGGGCACTGAGGAGAAATCAACCCTCCTCTTTATCTAGCTGCACAGATAAGATGATGCGGTTTGCATTTTGTTTGTTCACTCCTCTTTGTTCTCAGCTGTATTTATTTGCATTTGTTTAGGCTCTCGTACAGCTTTGAAGAGCAATGCACATTGTAAAAAAAGGCTCTTAGATTATATGACACAGCTGGAAGGGGGGATTTTGACGGAATAAGTGGATCTTATCAACACAAAAAGCTTCCTCGGTTTACCTAATGATTGTTGAATTGGGTGCAGTTTTCACATATGGACGTGTTTGGAGTCCATAGGCAGAGTGGAAGCGACTGACTCTGGGCGCTACGATGTAATTAATTGCGGTCTTAGAAAAATGTGGATGTTGCGACACCATCCGTTTTTCACGATTGTCATCTCAATCTTTTCTCTCCTCCAACTTTACCCTCTCCTCCTTCCCTTATCTCAGCTCAGAGGAGCCAGACAGGGATGGATTACTGAGGAAATTGAATTCTCTTTATCACCACTATGCTTATTCAGTGAACCATGCGTTTGCACATCAGCTGCTTCTGCACCCACACATGCAGCTGTGTGCACATTTATGTACAGTGACACAGTTATTATATCCAAACACAAGTCTGTTGAGGCAAATTGGGTATGGTAGCTGAAAAGTCCACTTATGCTTATATTTATCTCTCTTCGTTTTCTCCACAGTTGCCGCACAAGCAACAGGAAAAGTCTTATCCTGACGACCACGTCTCCCACGCTGCCTCGCCCTCACTCCCCTCTGCCCCTCCCTGGACACCTTGGTATGAAAAGCAATGCTGAATTTATTTAAATGCCAAATAAATTGCCTGGAAGACTTTTCACTTGAATACAATCCAGTCCTGTTTGGTTAGAAAATGTGATATTTAATGTTTTGATGTCTGTCAATATGAAGTTGGTAGCATGACACAGCGATTTGTTAGCTGTGTCATGCTTAACAAATTGCTGTGTCATAAGACTTGAAATGTGACAGTGTCAATGGAAAAACAATCCTCTTACTAGCGCCTTTAAGACTTTACAGTTAAGTATTTACAACATGTCTGTTTAATCTGTATGAACATCAAAATTAAACAATTACATATTCAGGTTTTACAAGGGATTATAAGATTGCCAGTGGATATCAGGTTGCTAGGTAACCAGTGGAAACTTTAGGAAATTACTGCCTAGAGCTGAGCCCACATTTACCGTTTTTCCCTGCGAACAGCAAAATGCTTTTTGCACTATACAATGTTTAAAGCACTTGTTTCTTAATGCTAACCTGTTAGCAGCAGCCTCATATTTATGATACAGACCTGAAATGTTAAATTAATCATTTTATGACATTATTTAAAAAAATTACTAAATCTACTATTAAGTCTTCAGTTAAATAAGAACATTGATTAGACCTTGTCCACATGTAGAAAAGTTTATGTCTATCTGTTCAAATTTCACATTGTTGGAACATTTCTTTTACAGGGAACAAGTGTTTTGAGACAAAATTATTATAAAACCTAAAGATAAATCTAAAAAAACACTTTTTTTGTTACTGTATGAAACAATGACATTATCGCACAACCTCTCCTTTGAAGGTACAGTGTGTAAGAATTATTGAAATCTAGTGATAAAGAGAGCAATTAGTTTAAATACCAAGCACTGCTGTAAATGGACGGTGGCCATCAGTGGCCAGAATTCTTCCAGCATAAACAGGTTTTCATCTGCAAACAGACCCGCTAAAATTATTGTAAACTCTTCTCATATGTTACTTTTTCAGTGTCACTTATACTAAATTGTACTGTAGCACCTATCAAACAAGGGAAATACTTGGCATTTTAAAACTCAGAGGGTTCTTTACATGCGGAGTTGTTTGTTCATTCAGACCCACCATAGTAAAAATGGCACCTTCCATTTATGAGACCCCATGATGAGGAAAAATATTAACTATTGTTTTTGTGAAGTGACTAAATAACTATGAAAATAGTTTTTAATGATAAATTACATTTTTTGACATGGATTTGTACCCAGCTGCTCGCCTGCTTTGATTTTATCACATGTTGGATCTTTTAGCTATGTGTGCAAACACCACCTACAGGTGTTTTTACCATGACTGCACATGTTCTGTGTCTTCTGTGTTTTTGGTGTCATTCAGCATTACAGGACCACTTACAGGCATTTGTGCTGTTTTTTTTGGTGGACTAGCACAAAGCTTGAAATTATTCCGTCTTAATGGAAAATATTTTTAAAAACAAAATCATTTTTGTTTCTATGTGGATGTAGACTGAGTGGACTCATAGAAGAAGTTTAATTTTACTAAATGGAATACTGAGACACTTGTTTCATTAACTTTTTCTTAACTGTCATCATGAGACATGGATATATTTATCTATGATAAGGATTCCCAATCATGGTCCTCAAGTACCGCTGCCCTGCATGTCTTAGACACGTCCTCCCCCAACACACCCGATTCACATTAATGTACTTCCTCATTATGTTAATTGCAGTATGTTAACAAACCATTTATTTAATTCGTGTGTATTCAAGTAGAGTTCCTTCTCACACATGCAGAACAGTGAGACTTATGGCGTCTTTCCACACGGACCTAGTCTTACACCATTCCACCCGGCCTCAGAGCAAGCCATTACGTTTTGTTGGGCCGTACTGGTACACTTTTTGGATCTACTTCGTAGTCGGGCCAGGCCTGTCAGGCCGTGTGGGTAGCATGAGGTCTGGAGGCTGATTGGCTTGCAGCGAATGATGTCACTACACAGCAATTTACACAATAATGATAATTATTACTGCCAGGTTGTCTTGTCTTGCAAAACGACGTCTCACGATTTGTGCCGTTGAGTTTATAAGCCATAACCCAAGAAGCAGGTAAAAGGCTGTTTCACCGGCTTCCATATTGCCTCTGTCTTCTTCTGTGGTATCTCTGCGAAAGTTTTTTAATTTGTTTATTATACAAATTAAACTAATCTCGGAGATTGTGTTGTTTTGTTGCGTCCTGTCGCTATCAGATGACATCGGTAACTTTCTAGAAGGAATGCACCAGGGCACTCCTCCCACAATAGAGCGTCTGGACTTAGACCGGATTTGCAATGGAAAAGCATTCCAGCAGAATAAAGTGCTCCCAGGCCGGTAGAGTACGGCGGACTAAGCGATAATGAAAAAACGCCTTTAGGCGCAGGACTGAGACTGAGAAACTGCAACACCAGTCAGTATTACCTGTTTACCTCCCCATTTACCTTACCTAGATACCTGTTTTCGTCCCTAAGAGGACGACGAATTTCACGATTTTTGGATTTATGCTTTTCCCACCAGGTGGTGCTTTATGCACAAAAAAACAGATTTTTGGCTGTATCTCTGGAAATATTTGTCTTATTAAACCTGAAATACAGTGCAAATAAAAGGTCATGACCCCAGGATGCATCCTGTCCTGATGTTATACCGGGTTGGTTTAAAGTTTTGACACCAGGTGGCGCTTTGGGACTAAACATGTGCAGTTTTATATTATTGTATTGTGTCTATTCGAGGATTGGAGAATAGGAGGATTGAGAGCATTTGGGGATATACTCCTAGCCGTCGCTTCTGACGGCATAAGGTTTATTATTTAGTACTTATCTGTGTGTGCAAAAAGACAACTGTTTGTTTTTACCCATGAGTTATGCATTCCTGTGGATCTGAGTAAAGCACTTATTCATAGAAGTCTGGTTTTACCAACTTATACCAACCAAAGCTATATGGAAAATTTTGTTCTTGGTGTGTTATTAATGTTGCCTGTTTCATCCACAGCAGAGGACTCTTAAACTTTAGAAAACAATAAATATCTCATGATTTTATCCCCTAAACCACATGTATTAATAGGGCATACCTCTGAGTCTGCTTTGGACAGACGTCTTTCATTACCAGGTCATGCTACTATGAGCTTTTTTTTATGTCTTTGTCGCTCTTTGTGTCTCACCATCTGTTCTTGTCTTGTTGCCCCAGCAGGAAGCAGTCCCCTGGACAGCCCACGAAACTTCTCTCCCAGCAATCCGGCACACTTCTCATTCGCTTCCTCCAGAAGGTGACTGCTTTATGACACTACTTCATATTGATTGCGTTTACACGTGTTTTCTTTAGCCCGTGTTTCTGCCAGAGGTGTAAGGAGGAAAGATAATGAGTTAGAAGTCAAGTCAGCTTGACACAAAGGGGCAGAGAGCAGATGAGCATGTGGGTCTGTTGTTGCAGATCCAGTTGAGCCTCAGCCTTGCAGGTGCTCACGGTGTCACAAGCTGACTCATGCATGAAGGGGCTTTCAGCCATTACACTTGGTGTTTACTCACACTGCTATAGTGTGGAGGCTGTGTGACACAAGCGTTCATCTGTTTACAACAGTGTTGTTTTAAGGGGCTTCAGCTTTTACACATATCTCTGCTGTACACACTCTGCAGAAAGTACGGTAAAGTAGCTAATCTGTTGACCCCCCGGGCCACACTCTCATGTGCTTTTTGCATCTAGCAGGGGTCATGAACTCCAGATCCAGGCCACTATCCTGTAGCTTTTAGATGTTTTCCTGCTGCAACACACCCGGTTTAATTAAAATGGCTTTCCAACAGCTTGTTGTTAAAGTCGGTCTTTGCCTTTTGACCCATTTATTCATGTCAGGTTTGTTCCAGCAGTGTATCATATAAAACCTGCAGGACACAGGCCGAAGAAGCTTGAAACTGGTGCTTCCTGGGATACAGACTGTTTAGTGCCAAGACCTCTAGTGAGTGGATTTTAATCCACCATTATACCACTATTATTGCTGGCAAAATGTTACAAACGTTGCATTAGTTTTGAGGATGCCCTTGCTTTTATTACTCTGACACTAAACACAAACTCAAGTCCAGTAAGAACATGGCAGCCATGTACCTAGTTGTAGACATCTTTAAGCTGGGCAGACACTGTGCGATATTTTTGTCGTGGATAGTCAGCGCCTGCTCAAACTGTACGAGTGAATCGCAAACGTCAAAAGTTAGCAGCTCGCATTTTATGTCCTCACACTAGACGACCCGATGATCGGACGCAACCTGAGCGCTCACAATGTACGTCTGCACACGGCGCATCAGACTCTTGTATCCAGAGGAGAAGAAGAAGAATCCGAAAGTGGAGAGACGCTCTGAGAAGAAAGGGATGCTTTCCAAATACAAACGCGCTGTTCTTGCAATTTGTGCAGTTTTGTGCGTTGAAACGCTCCAAAACAAAAGCCGGCAAAGTCGTGTTTGTACCAGGAAATGGCTTGGGAGACGCGGGCAGTACGGTCTGTTAATTGTGCAAAAGGAATTAGAGGCTCGGATGAGCTTGCCACAGTTCTACGAACTGACCCTCCATCGCCTGCGTCCAATTGACCCGCTGCCCTGCCATCTTGCCCCGTCTTTATCATCCTAAACTTTGTT
>JBAMHX010000023.1:4524615-4538111 GCA_037177515.1 Pseudomugil tenellus | reverse complement strand
TGAGCTGCTGTCAGATTTATTTGCTGTAGCTCTTTGGACATTTTATTGGTTTCTTCCACCAACATCTCTAATTCCATCAGATCAAACTTGTATTTTCGCTTGCGGTTTTATAAAGTTGTCATCATGAAAACCATGACACACGCTAAATGTTTTAAGGCATCTTTTTCCAAACTGAAACAAACCAAATTGGGAATTGTTTAGCACACTTTAAAAACACATCAGCTAGTGCATTATTTGTTTATGTAGAAGGATCCCATTAATCATCACGCCGTTGTACGAGCAGTGATTCTTCCTGGAGTCTGAGACAATAAAAATAAAAAAAACAGCAACTTCCAATTATTAAATCAATTAACTAGACACAAAAATTTATAGGAAGTTAGAATTTATCCACCAACCTAGGTAAAAACTATTTTCTTCATTTAAGTTTAAAACCACTTTGATGAGCCAGTGATAGGAGCTGAGACGTACATCTGTCCCACTCTGCTGCAGCTCTGTATTGGACTGTTCTCATTTGTTTTATCTGAAAGTCATCTATTAAATCACTGCTTTTATTCATTGCTTGTCTTGTCTCATAATTGTGTCTGGTCTTAGTCGGATGTAAGTGTCCGTAACTGAATGCAGACTGAAATTATTCAATTTGCAGCGAACATTAACGAGTTACAACTAAAACAGGGCCATAAGGACACACACATTTCTTCTGCCAGTTGAAATAATGTGATGCTGGCGGTGATTACAGATAGTCGATTTAGTTCAAGCCTTTGTAATTTCATTCAACACATGATGCTTTTAGTGCGAGTCAATTTGAGATGCGGCTAACGAAGGCTAATTAGACTTCATGATTTTGCCAGAGCAGATAACAGGTATCGGGGAATTTCATCACCAGCCTCTTCTCGGCTTGATTAAATTGCTTTGATTGCTCAGGGTTGCCTATTTTGGGTTTCAGTGTATCTCCTGGTTTTTTGCGATAAGATCATCATCTCCTTCACAGCTTTGGGAATCTTTGATCTTCTTTAATCACAAAATCTGCCATTATACCTCTTCTTTTACTGCCTGTTTGTTTTAAGATGGGTTTTGCAAATGATTGAAATCTGTATTTGTCTCTACTTTTTTCACACTTGTTTGTCAGGCTTTTGAGCGTTCTGAGAGCTCAGAGGTAGCCTTCGTCACAGAGTTAGTGAAAAAGCTGCTCATCATCATTTCCCGGCCTGCAAGGCTTTTGGAGTGTCTGGTAAGTTCATAACTACACAACCCACATGATCACAGCCATTCTAGAGACACTTTATCCATGAGAGAGGATTTCATAGGCCTGATGGTAGAAAAAAATATGAAATTATTAAGCCCATTATAAGCATTTAAGAAGCCTGGTATATTACACAGCAGGAGATAGAAAACCAAAACAAGCAAAAAGAGAAACAGGATTAGGAAGACACTTTGTGGATGGTGGAAGACATTTGCATTTAGATTAAAATTTGCCGTGCCACAGGACGGCTAATTCCAGCAGACTCATGGTGATTGGCTGCCTTCCAGCCTAACTCAGACAGACGACGGTTTCTTTGAAAGTTTGAAGGATGGCTGAGTTTGGGTTTGTCTGTGAAGCTATTCCAAAGTAAGGATATCAACTGAGCCCTTTGCATGAGTCATACCCTGCTGATATAGATGATGACTGAAACAGCCAGGCAGAGAATTTATTGATCCAGTTTAAGTCTGCATGTCCCTGCTTTTGGTTTAGAGTCTGAGGCCTTAGTATGTTAGTGATGTTTTTGTAGCAAAGTGTACAGTGTCCTTACACGTCTTCCTAACAAACCAATGAGACACCTCCAGCTAATCCAGAACTCTGCTGCTAGAGTCCTCATTAAGACCAAGAAAGTGGACCACATCAGTCCAGTTCTGAGGTCTTTACACTGGCTGCCTGTCAGTCAGAGGATAGACTTTAAAGTTCTGTTACTGGTTTATAAAGCTCTGAATGGTTTAGGTTCAAAATACATCAGAGACCTCTTGATCCTGTATGAACCCACCAGACCCCTCAGGTCATCTGGATCTGATCTTTTATCAGTTCCCAGAGTCAGGACGAGACACTGAGAAGCTGCATTCAGCTTCTATGCTCCACATATCTGAAACAAACTCCTAGAAAACCTTATTTATTTATTTAAATCCAGGTTAAAGACCCTCCTGTTCTCAGCTTTTCAGTAGTTTTTATTTTAAGTTTCTTTAATTTGGAATTTAATCATTTTAATTGTTATTTCTTTTTCATTTCTTTTTTGTTTTAATTTTATGCATCTTATGTTTTAATGCTTTAATGTTTCTGTAAAACACTTTGAATCACCCTGTTGTTGAACTGTGCTGTATAAATAACCTTGCCTAAATAAGTACTAAAGGCTTCATACAGTGAAAATTACAGTAAAAATAATAGTAATACTGTGCTCACAGTTTCATTTTACTTTACATTACAATATTTTTCTTAAAAACAGAACCAAGGAGTTCCAGTTTACAGGTTTACAACATTACCAATTTTTCTGTAATTTTATGACCTAAAATCTCTTTCTTTCAATAAGGACATATGAGTAGAAAGTCAATTCAAGTCAGGCTTTTTTGGAAAGCACACTTTATGCACAATAATAATCAAAATACTTTGCAAAAGAGATAAAATGCAGGTTGCAGAGAAAGCATCTGGAATAGGAAAGCTAAAACAAACAAAAAAGAATAAAATAAATTAGATAAAAACAGAGCACCATCTAAATGAAAGACTAATTAAATGCAATTCATTATTATTTACATTATTAAAAGACAGCAAGTAGAAACATTTCAACATTGATTTAAAGCAGAAGAGTTTGTGCAAGGACTGGACTCATATCACCCACTTTCTTTGTCTGAGTAAGACCTCAACCAGCAGCGACTATCTGCAGCTGTCAGATGGACTTTTTAGAAAGACCTGTAAGGACAGCGTTACAGTCTAGTCCACTAAAGATTAATACATGGACACGTTTTTCTAAATCCTGCTCACACTGCAGTCCTTTAATCCTTGATATGTGTGTTAGGTGATAAGAGACTGATTTCACAATAATGCTCTTTATGTGACTGGTGAAACTTAGGTCTGAGTCCATGAACCGATTTGTGCTTTGGTTGTTGGGTTTCAAACTGAATGCTGGCTTTTAATTTTCTTCTATGAAGAAAGTTTTTTTTTCAGTTTGGTCTTCATTTCACTGAAATTTCATTTAATTTCATTTCACTTTTCTTGATCAATGCATCTGATCAGTGTTTGATTTGAACTAAAGTCTCCTTTACTCTTATAGAGACAAAGAAGTCCTGTCTAGAAATTGCATTCAAGTCATAACAGGGTTATCCCAGTTGTAAGCTTGGTGGCGATACTATCACGGTTTGTGCTTATTTTGCTTAATGTAAATGTAATGGGGGGCAGCTGAAAGCTCAAAAGAAATCTGAAGAAATGTTCTGCATCAAGAAAACTCAGCACAGCACATAGCTTTTCTTGAGCAAATAAAAACGTTGTGGAGGTTCCTGAAGTGAGCAGTTTGTGTAAAGAAACAACAGCAAAGAGTTTTTTTTGTACAGAAAAATTAACAAAACTTTCTTCAATGCTGATGTTCAGTGGTAATTGTAATAACTGAAAATGCTTAGTGCAATGAGTCCACACTACATACGGAGAGATTTTAATATGGAATCATTTTTTAATAGTTTCTCAATCTTAATCTCATGTGCGATAAGAGTAGCAGCAAGAATGTAAGGAAAGTGGTGTGAGATGCTGATGCAGCGTTGCACCATGTGGAGATAGTAAGCATGAGGAAAATACAGTTCAGAGCTGAAGGTAGCAAAGAAGAACATGTGGCTATCTTTGGAAGGGACCATTACATCAGAGAGACAGCATGTGTTAGAGACCAGACTAAGATGTTTTGTTGCTGCACACATGAGTGAAAGTGGACATATCTACAGAAGGATGCTGAGGTTGGAACTATCAGGCAGGAGGCCAAGAGGAAGACCAAAGAAAAGATTTATGGATTTAATGAAAGAATCCATGAACTCAGCTGATGTAAGAGAAGAAGATGAAGAATATAGGGTCAGATGGAGTAAGATGATTCACTGTGGTGACTTCTGAAGGGAGCAGCTGAAAAGGAAATGTAGTCTGATTCTGTGGGAAAATCTGGTGATGCTTAAGACAATATTTATGGTGAAATACAGAAGATTCAAAAGGAACTGAGTAAGAACTGAGGGACTGGAGGGGCCGTATTATATCTCTGAGAAACGCATAAACCTCATAAATGACATCTTTACATATCCCTAAATCTGAAGCATCTCCATAGGAGCAGTGCAGACTGTAGACCTTTAGACCTTTAGATCTTTAAATTGCTGGACAAGCAGTAAAAGCAGAATGTTAATGTGCAGGAGTTTAACCCTGAGGAGTTTTACCATCTCCTGGAGGCAGCAGAGGACCATGCCAAGGAGGGCCATCTGATGAAAACAGACATTCCTCGTTACATCATCAGCCAGCTGGGCCTGACCAGAGATCCAATTGAAGGTGAATGAAAGCAATCAACATGTTGCACATTTAAACCATTCAAATAACTTTAAGCTGGATTGGAGATTTGACGTTGAACCCTGAACTATTGTCCAGCTGCAGCTAGGGGTGAAATCTTGAACTAATACTTTAATGTTAGCTGGCTTAGGATACCAAGATTAGCCCATACTAGCCAGCTTGCTTAGAGAGTTTTTTCTTCCTTTTAAGTGAGGAATTTGTGTTTTACTTGCAGTAAGTGCAAAGCCCCACATCAAAACTTTATTGATTTTTTTTTTTTTTTTACTTCAGTGGTTGGAGCGCACACCAATAAATGGAGGAGAGGATAGCAGAGTCGCTAGCTTAGCTTATGCTACTTAAAACAGAGACAGGAAGAGGACATTTTCAGTATCTAAATCTACTTTAACATTAGACATTTATGTTATGTTATTCTTTATGTTGTGTTACACATTATTTTGGCTTCAAATAGATATTTACACTAGAATTATACATTAACAGAGAAAAGCCAAACAAAAAAACATCCAGTTTCCTTTGGCAGCATGGTGATACTTTTATAAGCAAGTCCTGAACAGCAGCAGACTGGACTCTGTAGATAAGCTGCCTACTGTATCAAACTAGACATGATTCATATGTTTATACATTCCAGGCATCAGTCAACTAAATACTTAATCTCTTTAGATTAGATTTATTATACTACTGACCAGAGACCCAATTGAAGGTGAGTGAAAGCAATCAAAACTTTCTATAAGTGTCTTCTTAAAAGAGAAAATGTTTTCATTCATAAAATGTTTTCTGGCTGATTTAACTGGACATTTCTTTGTCATCAGACATGGTGAACCTGGAGAGTTACGACAGCGAGGGGCCTGTAACACCTGAAACAGATGACTCAACAGAGGTGTGGTCCTAAATAATGCCCGGTTGGGTCAGCTCTCTTGACTCCAGTGCTTTTCTTACTTATTCAGACAACATTACGTCAGATTTGCTGAAAAGTTGTTGCACTCAGTGAAAATGTCTCTTTCATCTTCTAATGACTTGGCATGGCTGCTCTAATTCATCTCATTTAGCTAATTCATGCTGACGCTGTGAAAGCCGGATATCCCTCTTTGAAACCAGCTTTTCCTTTAGCGGTGGGCAGGCCTCCAAAAGGCAAAATGAAACAGAAAAAAAACCCCAGATAATTAAAGAAGCGGAAGAAAAGAGGGCGTATACCACAACATTTAGCACCAACGATAAAGTCAAGTGGTGGAAGAGATGTTATAACACATGTAACATTTAAGGGCTCATTCTTTATTGATTTTCTTGGAAATGATCGTATTCTGTCCATTGTGGTATTTGATCTGCAGGGTAAGATTAGAGGAATGAAACCACCAGGAGAAGCAGATTTCCAGACCATCAAACTGATCAGTAACGGAGCATATGGGTGAGCCGCATATTTTAGGACCTTTTTCATTTTTCATATGTTGTTGTAGAAGTGACTTATGTCCACATGTGTATCCTCTGATATGAACAGAAATTGTATTCCAAGCAACTCAAAGCCAAATAAGAAAAAATAATGCATTTTTATGTCTCCTCTGTGTGTGTACATGTGAACTAGTGCTGTTTACTTAGTGCGCCATTTGGACACTCGTCAGCGGTTTGCCATGAAGAAGATTAACAAACAAAATCTGATCCTGAGGAACCAAATCCAGCAGGCCTTTGTGGAAAGAGACATTCTCACCTTTGCAGAGAATCCCTTTGTTGTCTCCATGTTCTGCTCCTTCGAAACTCGACGGCACCTCTGTATGGTCATGGAGTATGTGGAAGGTGAGCATTCAGTGATTACACTGGAGCTGCTTAGTAGATGAAAACCTGTTACACATATTTTATTTAAATGACTAAACTCTCATTTAATCTGGATGAACTTTTTCAGTTTCTGCATATTAGTTGTGAATTTGAAGCTTTTGTCCAAAGTTTGTACACTTGGGTTTTGAAGGGCAGGTTTGTCTGTATTTTCAACTTGGTGCTGCAAATGATACAGCAAATGCACACAACGATCTACCTGCAGTAGAGGCATTCATGTGATGTCACTGTTTCTGTGGAATTCATTCTTATCCAATGCCAAGTCAAGGATTTTATAAATGCAAATGAGCTTGCATTGCAGCTCCAAAAAAATAGCTTCATGTAGGTCTTCCAAACAATGCTGGTAATATCACCTGCCAGTTAGTTGGAAGTCATGCTAGCTTGATGTGAAAAAAGGTGAAAGTCAACAAAAAAAGTTTGAAAAACTATTTTAAAAATGGTGATGTTCAGGTTAGTAGCAGAGAAGTAACATCACTTTTGCAAATAAATAATTATTGAAATTATTTATTGGTAAACAAAGTTATTCATTTGAATTAATTTGATTAATTAATGTATTTTCTGTATGAAAAAGTAAGTTGAACACTCTCTCTTTCGAAAAAATTGTACAAAACCCACCACACCCTTAAAGCAACACTGCCACCCTGCTCGTACAAGTGGTGATAGCTAAGTGGTGATTGTTCTTTCCATGCTTTATCAATGAATTGATTACCTAATACATTAAAGAATTTATTACTACATAACAACTTTCCTCTGGGGATACATGTCTATTTTTTGGTTCAATTTAATGTGGGTTGTTATGTAGTGGGAGACGGACTGGCTCCTGTCGGGTGGCAGGCTGGGAGCCCTGGCCTTCTGCTGGCGTTCGTTGTCTCTTCTGCCTGCGGGGATGGAGAGGTTGCTTTCAGTCTCTTGGGGCCCTTAGGCTGCACTCTGCCTGTCCTGGGCGCCATGGGCACCCGGTGGGGTCTGCGGTTGCTGATCTGGGCCTATTGGGGTCCGTTCCCCATAAATGAAGGGGGCTCTGGCTGAACCTCCCCGTGCAGCCTCCTGAGTGGATGCTGGGCTGCCGCTAGGCTGGGGTGGTTGGGGTCCTTGTTTGGAGCTAGCTACCATTTGGCGTGGTCTCGGGGTCTTCATGGTCTGCCTCTGACTATTTGGGTAGAGGGGGTTGCCTGAGAATGTTCACTTTTCTGTGAGCGCCTTTTACCTCGTACATTCTGCATGATTAAACAGAAACTACGGTTTGTTTCAGATTTATTTACTAACAGCCATTCTTTCTCCAGATGTTTTTTTTCTTTTTTTTTTCAACTATACATTTGTCTTATTCCTCTCTGGCACTCTGAGATGTCCTTTTGCAGGAAATGTTGAGAAGCACTGCACAGGCTAATTAAACAGCACGATCAACATGTACATGTAGCCCAGATTAGAAGGTTGTTCAAAGTATTTCTAAGGAGAGCTAACACATAACCATGCCAGACCTGATTATGAAAAGCTGATTATTAAAAAACAAATGGATGAATATTCATCTCCCTCTGTATGAGAAAATTGTTACGCTAAAATATATTTATATCCCTGAACGCGAAGTGTTGGGGATGCAATGGTTTCATCACGACCACCTCCGCCGTGTCATCCGCCGCCACTGGATACCCTTTTTGTGAGCGTGATAACTCGAACAGTTTTCACAATTAGCCCTGTCGCAATAAGCAATAAGTCAATTAATTGCACGATAAGAAAAAGTGAGTGCAAAGTTTGCTGGATGCAATAATTTTAGTTTTGGTTTTTCTCTTTCTTCAAAGATTGCAAGATGTTTCACTATGGTCACTTTGGTGAGAGCAGTTCAGAAGCACCGGTTCGCCTTTGTCTACAACGTTGCCTACAAGATGTCGAACTTAAGATCAGACAACCAGTCAGTTTTAATCTGGCACTTTTTTATGTTGACTAGTTAAAACAGGACCCCTTATATGCCTTTATATGAGCAGACACTATGTAACTGCGGACTGGAGGATGAACTAGCAGAAACTAGTCTGCTAAATCAAGCTAAATGTTCTTTAGAAAACTTTCAAAAGGTTTGTTTTGGCTTATTACTGCATTATTATTATTATTATATTAGTTGAAAACTATCTAAAAATTACATTAATCGTGCAATATTATCATTTATCACAATAATTTCTGAGACAATTAATCGCACAGCTAACTTTGTTACCGTGACAGGTTGATACTTTTGACAGAGTTCACAATTTGATACTCGATGTGTCTGTTTAGGTCCCCAAGGGGATGACCTGCATCAAATTTTAGCATTTTTGGATTCATGGTTTTCCTCCCTAGGTGGCGCTTTATGCACAAAAAAGCAGATTTTTGCCTATATCTCTGGAATTATTTACAATTGGATTTTAATACTCTGTATACCTGTTTAGGTCTCCAAAAGGATGATCTGTATCAAATTTCACAATTATCGAATTTTTGGTTCCCCCTCCATGTAGTGCTTTATTCATGAAAAATCTTATTTTTAGTTATATCTCTGGAACTGTTTGGACTTTAAATCAAGTGCAAATAAAAGGTCATGACCTCAGGATGAATCCTGTCCTGACATCATAGTGGGCTGGTTCAAAGTTTCCACACCAGGTGAAGCTTTGTGACTGAACAGGTGCGGCTTTATATTATTGTATTGTGTCTATTCGAGGATTGGGGGATAGGAGGATTGAGAGCGTTCAGGGATATATCCCTAACCGTCGCTTCCGACGGAATAAGCTTTGTTCATTAGTATTTCAATCAAATAAAAAATTTAAATCAAATAAAAATAAAATCTCATTATGTCTCTAGCTGGAAATCAGGATATTTAAGTCTGCATTGATATGTCAGATTCACAATATGCTTCTAGAGCCATGCTGCTAGCATGACATACAACCTAGTAACACTACTACCACACACACTCCACCAAACCACTCTTAGACACAATGCTTTCTATTTTCTACTGTTTTTGTTGCTCAATGCCCTAAATTTAAACTAAAACAACCTGGGTCAAGAGATACCTGGAGACATTCATGCTAACCCCTAATATCAGCAGAGAAACCCATGAAAATGAATTCTGTTGGCAGGTGGGGACTGCGCCACTCTGTTGAAGAACATCGGGGCTTTGCCTGTGGAGATGGCACGCATGTACTTTGCAGAGACAGTCCTTGCACTGGAGTACTTACACAACTATGGCATTGTTCACCGTGACCTCAAGCCTGACAAGTGAGACATTTTTCTCAACCTGCTACACAGATTATGTAAACACTAGTACTTAACCTTAATTCTGCGTCTGCTCTTAGCCTCCTGATTACCTCAATGGGCCACATCAAGCTGACTGACTTTGGTCTGTCTAAGATGGGTCTGATGAGTCTGACCACCAACTTGTATGAAGGACACATAGAGAAGGATACACGAGAGTTTTTGGACAAACAGGTATGGCATTGTGAAGAACACAAATATGTTGGCACTATTTGAGTGTGGTATGCTCATATGCATCATGATCCAATCAGCGTGACTATAAAACGTCCTTTGAAGTCTTCATTTCTATGGAAATACGCCGGACACCCTCCATTATGTGGCAGGCGTATCTGAAGCCTGACTAAATGAGTGTTAACAGTTGGCAGAACAACACAACGCTATTTCCCTTGTTATTACAATCATTTCTCTTTTAGGTGAGGCTCACATTTACAAGCCTTTTATTCGGTGCATATGCTTTGAAATGAAGCCTCATTATTTCTCGCGGCCTCATCAAGGCAGCTGGGTATCTGCTAGTATTCAGTGCACATAAAACCACTCACTGGGGCTTTCATCTTGTTTTGGCATCTTTGAGGTGATCTACTTGGCTAGGCCTGAGTGTGTGTTCTCCTTATGATACAGTGCACGTGTGTTTGTGCCGCTGATTTTGCCTCGAAACTGTATATATCTGTAATCTGGACCAGGCTGGACGAAAGTTTACCAAAACTCATCAAGTGTTTTGTTTTTTATTTTGTTTTTGTTTGTCTGTTTTAGGTGTGTGGAACTCCCGAGTATATCGCCCCAGAGGTTATTCTTCGACAGGGTTATGGGAAGCCAGTGGACTGGTGGGCTATGGGCATCATTCTGTACGAGTTCCTGGTGGGTTGTGTGCCTTTCTTTGGAGACACCCCAGAAGAACTTTTTGGACAAGTGATTACAGGTGAGAAATCAGAGGTTTTTGTAGGATGACTCCTTAATTTACACCCTCCCTCACACCTTCCACCTGTTCTTGCTGCAGATGACATAGTGTGGCCAGAAGGGGATGAGGCTCTTCCTGTTGATGCCCAGCACCTGATCTCCTCCCTGCTGCAGCGAAATCCATTGGTTCGGCTTGGCACAGGTTAGCCGTCTGCAGAAAGGAGTCAAGCTTGTTTTTTTTTAACTACATCAGATGAATGTCTGCACCTCTAATGTAATTTTCCAACATTTTACATGCATGTATATTCATTACTTTGCAGTCTGTTTGCTCTTTTGCTCTTATTTGTACTTGTTTTCCACATGTTCTGAGTTTCTCACATTACAGTCAAAAGTTGTTTACCAATAACCCAATGGAGGGAGGATGTTATCTGAGGGATGCTGAGTGGCAGATCTTATATCGATTCAAGTAAACTAAACCAAAAATGTAAACCAAAAGGAGGTCCAAACCAAACTTCTTAGATGTGAGACCATAGATGGAAACAACGTATGAAGTGTTTTGGTTAGAATGTTTTTAGCACATTAGTGGCAGACAGAGCAAGCTCTGGTGTCTGTAGTGAAACTTTGCAACACTACCAGCTGAAAATGAAGCTGTTGTTGGCAGGTATCCTCAGCTCTAAATGATTCTGCACAGAATGTATTCTCCATCTGCTACTCACACATTGTGTGTTTGCTACTCACTACATACTAGTAAGTATGTGCAAATAACGCATAATGTCTCAGGTTCTTCAATCTTTTCAATGTAGGGCTGAACATTTCAGCTGCTGGTAGCCCCACAACCATTTCCAGAGCTTTCTTTTAACTCGGCACTTCGTAAACTATACTAAATGACTCTTTCTAGTACAGTTTCAGTCAGAAGCTTGTTTTCTGCTAATTCTGGTATCTTGGTGAGATGCATTTTAGACGAAGGAAGAACAGTAAACTAGCAAAAACTGTCAGTTATGCACCATGCTGAGCCTTTCTGAGCCTCATGCATAAAGTAAGCTTGTATATTAAATCACAGTGTTTGGGATAAGTTGGGCCTTTAGAGGTGGGTTTATAGACCTGTTTCCTCATGTTTAATATCACTTTGCAGGTCTGGAGAGTACAAGCAGTGTTTTCTGTCTTGGTTATAGTTTTATTTCTTTGTATTAAATTTATTGGTCGAATCCCAGCAAGCACAGGATGTCAGGAAATGGTTCTTTTAGGATTAAATGACAATAAACATAAACTAAGAGAGAAACAGAACATTTCCATAACATTTGAGGAACTAAAACTAAAACTGGCGATGCTCTTTCAGTAATACTCCTAACTGGTTCCATTTTGGAAACCATGAAAACATCAGCAAGAGGACATTCCTAAAACACTGCACAGATGTTGAAAATGTTTTAAATTGGAGTTGCACGTTGACTTAAGACTTAAGCATAGGATCTGAATTCACCCTGCATCACTGAAAGCACCCCATCGGGTACCTCTACCCTTAAATGGGACTCACTGACCTAGAATATTAATCGTTATCATGCATGTCTGCCCAGAGGTTCAGTTTACGCACATAAGTCAACTTCTGTCAGGATAAAAATACCTTTGAGTGCTTTCAGGCTGAGGCTATCTGTCTTTCCACCTGCTTTTCTTTATTTTTGCACCCACCCACTTCCTTCCTTTTGCCCTCCAGGTGGTGCTTTTGAAGTGAAGCAGCACTCATTCTTCACAGAGGTAGACTGGAACAGCCTGTTGAGACAGAAAGCAGAGTTCGTCCCTCACTTAGAGTCAGAGGAAGACACCAGTTATTTTGACAGTAAGTTTTTTTTCTGGCTGTTCAGGATGCTATGGAAAAGTTTGATCTTGGGCAAAAACCAAATTTTTTGTTGTTGCTTGGGAAAAAGTTTCCATTCTGACTATAATCACTGTGAAAAAGCACATGGAATTAAAATAGTTAAAAATGTTTATTGTAGTTTGTCTTTTCTAAATGTGCAAAACAGTTTGTGACCGACTGCAAAAGCTAATGTGTGTTTGAATACACACACTCTGAGACCAAACACAGCTTGAAATGAAAGTAATGTTCAATCAGGAGAGACGAAAGTTCAACTACTCGCTAGAAAATTGTCTGTCTGAAAAGAACAAAATAATGGTCCTATATGGCCAGAATAAAACCAGGAAGACTTTTTTAATTCACAGTGGCGAGAAAAATGAGCTGAGTTGGTTTTGTTAAGATAGTAGGTAAAAAGTAGCATAAATAACAGTAACTAGAAAAACCACCTGCAGGAAAATTGTAAATAGTTTTTGTTCTGTCGTTGTATTAATATTTGTGTCATAAAAGCCAAAAGTTGATATGCAAAATGATGAAAGGCTTTTTCACTGTTGATCTGTGTTTTATTTATCCAAAGTACTGTTGGTAATAAATTCTGTTTTGTTGTTTTGATTGGCCTTTTTGATGCTATGTCTGTTATTACATTCATTTTACATCATTTTGACCTCAAAAACTGACATTTCAACTGTCTTGCAAGTTTAAGGGTCAAGAAGTAAAGAGCATAACTACTCTGTAGAAGTAAATATTTTATGTGGATAAACATGTAACACATGTCATAATTATTCAGTTACAGAATGCATCTTTTAACTATAAAGGGAAATAATAACCAAATCTGATAAAAATAAATAAATAAATAAACATCCCAGTACTTGAAGACGGCCTGTATCTCAAAGTTGTCCCAAAACTCCACATGCACACACAAGCTCATCTGTGCACAACTGCAATCTGATCCTTGCAAATCAGGTCATAAATGCACACACATTTAATAATTTGTACTCCAATGAAGCTTTTTAAACTAAATACCTGTGAGGCTGTGGGCAGAAATCTGGAAAGAAAATGTTCGTATTCGTGCAGGTTGTCGGTCAAATTGTCTATGACATGATATGATATATAAATATAATATAA
>JBAMHX010000023.1:4488965-4519861 GCA_037177515.1 Pseudomugil tenellus | reverse complement strand
TACAATGGAGCTTGGTTATGGAGAGCTTTATATGTAAGGAGAACGATTTTAAACTCTATCCTAAATTTAACAGGGAGTCAATGAATAGATGCTAAAACTGGAGAAATATGATCTCTTCTGCTAGTTCTCATCAGAAGCAAAACAATAGAATAAAATAAATATGAACTTTCTTCATCTGTCTTCAGGAACATCGTCCCAGAGCAGCTCTCCAGCATCCAGCACTCCCAACTCCCCGGCAACCTCCCACCACATGAGGCCCAGCTCCCTGCACGGTCTTTCTCCCAAGCTTCACCGCCAGTACCGCTCTGCACGCTGCAAATCTGCAGGCAACATCCCGCTCTCGCCTCTGGCTCACACCCCGTCGCCGACCACTTCCTCTCCCCCCCCTCTCTCCGGCCACTCAGTAGGAAGCTCCAATACCACCCAGATCTTCCCCGCCAAGTTACACTCCTCTCCTCCTGTCGCTCGGCCTCGTCCCAAGAGCGCTGAGCCGCCCAGGTCCCCGTTGCTCCAGCGGGTACAGTCTGCAGAAAAGCTGGGTACACCAATCCTGCCTTCTTCATCTTCATCATCATCGTCGCCTTCTCCTCTAACAGGCGGGGTGTCGTTACGCAAACACAGCTTGGAGGTAACTCACGGGGACTACAGGAGAGAGTCTTTCCACTGTGAGCACAGTTTACAGAGCTTGTTAGAGATGGAGGGAGAGAACGGACCTGCCCCACCATCGCCGTCTTCGTCTTCCTCGCCTTCTCCTCCTATGGGAGGAGAATTAGGAGGTCTAAAGCCTGTGAGGAGACTGGGGAGGCAGGAGTCACCGCTCAGCCGAGACACTGTTGCAACCGAAAAAGACACTCAAACAACGGAGTCTGAGTTAAATGAGGTGGACACGGAGAGAGGCTCCAAAGGCAGCGTCGCTAAAACCAGGAGAACCACCGCTGAGGTTAGGAAGAGTAGCGAAAGTTCATCTTCTGAAATCAAATCTGGTTCTACATCCACTCAGAACAAGCTAAGTCCTGAGAAAATCCCTCCAAATGCCGGCATCTCCGTCGAAGCAGCGAGTGCCAAGAGCAAACCGAGTGAGAACATCTCAACTGCAGGCACACCAAAGAGTCTGCAACAAGACACCAAGCAGCAGAGCGCGCAGACGGACAGTCAGCCGGCGACTAGAGCTCCAGAAAAGAAAGAAGACAAAGAAAAAACCTACACAGCTGCCGACAAAGCAAACTTACAGAAAGCATCAGCGACAGAGCAACCCAAGCAGCGAAAAGGAAGCGAGAGCACAGAGAAAGGAGGCATCAGTGGGAACGATAAAGCATCCAAAGGACCTGCCCCTCCAGTTCCAACCCAGATCCAAACCCAGTCTGCAGCCAGACACAGACTGGAGAAGCAAATAAGCAGCCACCAAGGGACCAAGGAGGAGAGGGCACATCTAGAGGTCCTGGAGGAAAATCCAATGTCTCCATCCTCAAACGCAGCCTCGCCCTCCTCGAGCAGGTCGCGGCCCATGTCTCCGGGAGATAAAGCCAGCTTCGTTTCCCAGCTCACAAGCGTGGCCAAAACAGTGCTGGCGCCCATTAAAGGGGGCTCACAAGAGGGAGGAAAGGCAAAGGACGCCTCCAAGTCAAGTGAGGAGAAAAAAGGGAATGTCACAGGAAAAACAGAAACTTCCTCTGGGGGTGTCCGGCATGGCGCTGCTTCAGCCAGCGCTGCCTCCGCTCACTGCGATAAGGGAAACATTCGTAGCTCCAAGCATCATTCGTGATGACAGAGCGAGACTCTCCCATGCAATGCCTTTTACTGTAGCATCATACTAACTTGTTATGACTTAATATGACACCAAATGAAGGGAGACATTAATGCCTGAACAAAAAAAACAACATACATTGATTTTTTTAAAAAACACACCAAAAATAGATGATGTGCGACACGTAGAGAAGATGTGAACAAACATACATCAGTTGGGAAAATGTGTGCACATGGGGTCATGATGTAGACCAGTGTATGTACTGTATGTCAATCACAATGTGTCTCGTGTGTAGTAAAAAAACAAATGCATATGTCTTAATGCATGTCTGACAATGGATCATGAGAGAATATTTAAAAAGAAAATTCTAAATATACAACAGACCTGGAGGTAGAGATCACTGTGAACAACTTTCCAACCAAACACAACAGGCTACCTTTGACCTGTGTGTAAACAAGCAGGCTTGTGTTAGAAACGGGCATTACTCGTGTTTCAGAAACGTTCCAGTGCCATCGCTTAGTTCCCATAGCGACCAGGAAGATTTTCCCACGTATGGTGCACTGAAGAATATCATGGAGGAAACTGGACCGAAAAAACAAACAAAATGCGAGCAGTGATAGAGCTGAAGGGTGGACCAGACAACTTCAGATTAGTTTAAGGGCTGACTTTTAGTGGGATAGAAAGAGGTATGAACTTGCACAGGGACACTATGCAATGTGCTGATAACGCCAGTTTTTTTGTTTATTATTTTTATGCTTGGTTGTCCCCAATCGCGTTTACATCGTGCTATAGACAAAGACACTGAAAAAATATTTCAAAAAAAGGCAACAGGTTGCAATAAGCCAAGCAAACGCATATTCATCATAGTATAAATGTGCAATTCTATATTTTAGTGTGGTCAGAGTATAATAAGGAGGTAATTATTAAAGTGGCTTTTAGAGTAAACAGTGAGCTCTTTTATTTGTTGTTTTTATGTTTATCCAGGATTACTATCTAATGTTAGGTGTGACAGAAAGTGCCAGTGTTTTTATTTGGAATTATGTGAAGTTTATTGGTTGTTTTTGTACTTAAACGTATAACAATATGCAATCCATCAATTTCATAGAACTGAGCATCCTTGTCAGTGAAACTGTACAAGATTATACATAAAACAGAAGTAGGTTTGTAGACAGAATAATTTGTGGTGAGGTTTTGCTTGTTGTGTGTAAAAACAAAAAAAAACCCTAGTTTCTGGACACAAGGGAACAGACCAGTGTTAGACTGCCACCTTGTGGACAAAGTGATATGGCGCCAGAAATTTCTAGATAGAAGGAAAAATATATGTGGAATTTCTGAAAAGCCTCATATCTTCTGCCTGTGATTTTTTCCATTATAAAATGTATCATTACTATGAATCCATCTATATCATTTTCAGATTAGTTTTACAGTCATTTGATCCTTTATGATGTAATGGATTAAACAGACATCCACCAAATGTTCAGACATTAGACATCAGTGTTTTTTGTGTAGTGTAACAGAAATGCACTTTATGTTGTGTTAAATATTTTGTTTTGTTTGTTTTTCTATTTATATTTATTAAATTCTCTTTTTTATTTATTCAGAACTTGGTGAGATATATAAAGTAGTTAGGGTAATTTTGAAATATCTACATTTTACATCTAGACCAGGAAACTCACAAGGGATAATAGGTTTTGACTTATTATCCCTTAAATCTGAAACTGTGAGCTTGTTTTGCTGTCATGTCTATTTCATCCAAGTGGTTTATTTTCTCTTTTTTCCTAACTGTAACTATCTATTGTCTTGTCTGTCATTGCAACATATTTACCAACCACTGTTGTCAAGAACAAGTGCAGGGGAGAAAAAAGTCTTACACAAATGAAGTGTAATAAAAGCGTCAAAAACTAAAATCTTGCTCTGTTCGCCATCTTTTGTTCATTTCCCCAATAGAATGGTAACGCTTTGTGATTGGCTCTCTATTGACCAATCACAGAAGGGCTGACACGTGACAATCATAAACAGGAAGTGGAGTGAAATTTACGACTACGCTGACTAGATGGTCGGGCAAAGCGGACAAGAACTAAAAACAAAACGGACGACACTTAAATTAAGCATCGATGTTTCAAGAAAGAAGAATGACGTGTCCAAAATGAAGGTATATGTTATTGCAATAAACTTGTATTAAGGTCTAAACTTTAAGCAGGACTGTTCATTAACACGATGTTTGAAACGGGAATTTTTAACTTTTAAATTGCTCAATAGGTTTAAAATGACTTTTGTTGTAATTGGTGATGTATTTAATATTAAACTATAAAGCGCTAATACGCTGTCAACACGTAATTGTTGTAAAAATGTAAAAAGGTATACTACGACTTTTATTTGAGCTAAATAGGATTAAACATAAAACATTTGGAGAGTATTCAAGTGAAATTACACTAATTTATTTTTATTCATATATGTTTTTATTCATCAGAAATATGAGACTTCGTTCTCTTTCGCATTTATATTTAATATAGAAATTTATTATGTTAAAAAGATTTTAAACTTATTCATCTTTATAAAACATTATATATCTAAGCTATTATTATTATTGCCGAAATATTATTATTTCGGCATGTGGTTATAGAAAATTAAGTATTTATTAAATTATTTTGCCAGCGTTGCTTTTGATAAGTAGAAAGTTCACTGCCTAGGAAATCAATCAATAAATAGATTAAATAAAATTAATCCTTTACCTGCATATAATTCAGCATATGATTTAAGGTTGGTTCAGTTTCTCGGGTCTTTTCCAAGATGGTAGTCCAGGAGTCGCTGGTTTAGTTTAGTGTATGTGAAATTTACATGTTGATTATCCAACTTTAACAGCAAGTTGGAGAAAACTTCATGCAGTGGTCCAACTTTCCCAGTATCACTACAAGATCTTAGACACAACAGGCTGCATGAGACTGATTAAATGAGTATTGCGTAAGCTTGAACTGATGCCACAGTAAATGCATATCAGAATTAAAGCTAAAAATGATCCAACAAATTATATTAGTGTGTGGCATCACATTTAGCCAGACAATTCAGTTCATACTGGCTGTATATTAAAGAGTGGTTTATCTATTTATGCACCAGTGTTGATCCTACTCCAGAGTAGGATTATAATCAGACATAAGACTTAATTCTCTGCTGTTCAAGTACATTTATTGTTTAAACTGTCATTTTTGTTAGATGACATGTTGAATGTAGACATTTCTTATAATAACATGACTGCTTAGTGACTTACTACATTGTTTAAAGTATCTAAATACACATTGTTTCTGTGCTTTCTGTGCACTTTTAACTGCACGTGTATGTGGCGTGTTTGTATCTGTGACTAGATGTCGTGAGAACCAGCATGTCTTACAGTAGGATATCTGAAATTCCTCGAGTCATGAGTTGTGGTCACATTTTCCATTTTTGACTTGCTGTTAGTGAGAACTATTTGCTTTGTTGCGGAAAGTGACTCATTAACTCATCTGAATCCTGAAGCAAAGCTTGTTTGTAGCATTCATCATGTGTTCTGCAGTTCACAGCTCACAACTGCTTGGTTCAAGTGTAAACAAAGAGCCTAGTTTGCTGCATTTGTTGAGCTTGCAGTGGTCCTAAGGCGTAATCCCTCTCGCTCATATGTGGTCCTCTCCAGCTGTTATGAATCCCACCTCGTCCTCCACTCACTGTGATGGGTCGCTTGCTGAGAACCACATGGACGACTGGCTCTTCCTCTGCCCTGACGCTGCTGAGCCACTCGACCAAGAGGTGTGCAGGGAGGATCAGGAGGCAGCGGAAAAAAGCAAATTCAAATCCAAGTTGGTCTCTGTGTGGAACAGTGTTAAATACGGTCAGTGTTCATTCTCGGATGTTGAAGCGACATCCTTTCTCTTTGCTCTGTTTCTTTCATGGATCTGAGTTGTTTTTCACCTCCTCTTCATGCATCAGGCTGGAACTTGAAGCAGAAATCAAAATTCAGCAAGAGCTCACCTCTGATCATGTTTGGAAAGTCCTATAATCTCAGGGAGGAAGGTGAAGTTTTTTGTTTTTTTTTACGTTAGAGGCCTCCTTCAGAGTTTTTACTCGCTTTTAGAATAATATTTATTAAATGATCGCTTAACTAAAGTGGCTAAATGTAACTAATGCTCTCATGTTAGGGGAAAAAGAGGATTTCCATCGCTCCTTTGTGTCTCTACTGTGGTTCACGTACAGACGAGGCTTTCCTCAGCTGGCCGGCTGCTCTCTGACCACTGACAGTGGCTGGGGGTGTGTTCTACGCACAGGCCAGATGCTGCTGGCTCGAGGCCTGAACTTACACATGATCTCCGCAGGTGACACACACGATAACTCCAAAACAGTCCATCAGTAAACATGCATTAATAAAATAATTTAATGAGTATTTTCAGACAAGCTTTGCCGCATCCGATCACAAGACAGTTTTTCACTTTTCTTACTAACGTTTATAAATGAACTCATTTCTTTCTTGTGTATAAAATATTGCTAAAAATATCATGTAAACCTCAATCTTTGCTTTGGGGAATTTGAAAATTATGACTGGCACAATTCTCACAATCATATTGTAGGACATGAGAGTCCTGAAATGTGTGACGTCGCCTTTTCTAAGATTGGACGGGAGGTTTTTCACACAGATGGCTCATTTAGTTCATGATTTTTAAGACTGTGGGGGGGAAAGAAACACTTCATCAACAGAATGAAATAAAAAAAAATAGAAATTTATGCTTTTGAAAATTGCTTCTTAGGCAGCGTTCTTTATTTAAGATGGACCAGATGGAAAAATGAATGACTTCCATGTCTTTGACGCTTTTAATTACTCCTTCATATGATTTCCAGAGTGGACATGGTCTACGAGGTCCCGGGTGGTCAAAGACGACATGGATCTACTTCGTTTTATGGACAATGTAGAGATGGTTGGGAATGTAGAGGATAAAACAAATATGAGGTGTCGAAACCTGAGTCTTGGCTCCTTACTGGACAGACCCGACGAGGCTAAACACAGAAAGCTGGTATCATGGTTTGCAGACACCCCCAAAGCTCCTTTTGGTATCCACCAGCTTGTGGAGTTGGGCAAAAGCTCTGGGAAGAAGGCAGGGGACTGGTACGGCCCGTCCATTGTGGCTCATATCCTACGGTGAGACCTGAAGCGATCGCTTGTTGTCCAGAGATTTTGAAGCAGCTGGATCAATGAATGTTTTCCCGTTTCAGGAAAGCTGTTTCTGCTTCAGCAGACCTTCCCAATCTAGCTGTCTATGTCGCACAAGATTGCACCAGTATGGTTATTCTTTTATTTTCTTTGTTCCTCAAAATCTAAATCTAGATGGGAGAATTGACCAAAGCATGTGGCAACCTGAGTCTTTCTTTGCCTCCAGTCTACCTGCAGGATGTGAGGAGGTTGTGTGAACGGCCTCTTTCCTGGAAGTCTGTCATCATTCTGGTTCCAGTTCGACTTGGAGGACAAGATCTCAATCCCTCCTACATCACATGTGTCAAAGTATCTAAATTATAGGTTTAAATGTTCACATAATGTATAAACTGAGTGATTTGTAATTTTGTGGAGACAAGTTTTAATGGAAGTAATTGATGAGATGAATATTTCTACAGAAACTACTGAAGTTGGAATGCTGCATCGGAATCATCGGCGGAAAACCGAGACACTCTTTGTTCTTCATTGGTTTCCAGGGTACGTTTAATAAAGTGTAACCGTTCTCAGCTATTTAATTAATGTATTAAATGGATGTTTGTTTGTCTATTTTTTGTTCTTTTGTCCCTGCTGCACAAAAAGACGACCATTTGCTGTATTTGGACCCTCACTACTGTCAGCCTACTGTAAATATGGCAAAGGGCAACTTTCCCCTGGAGGTATGAGCTCCTGTTTGTCTTCCTGTGACTGCGCTCTGTTTTCATCTGTTTTCTCCTTGTTCATTGTCAAATGTTCATTTGAACTAATTATTACTATTATTTGGATCACAAATAATTGTAATACATTTTATTTTATTCACATTTTAGTGTAATATATTTAATTTCAAATGTTAATTTATTGTTATATATTTAATCTACTTTTTAAAAATATTTTTCACATTTTTTTATTTGCTTATTTGAGTTTTGGTTTAATTTTATCCCAAATGTTGTGTTTTATTTGTGTTATTTGTTCATTTATTTATGTATTATTATTTAACCATGTGAAGTTTTTATTGATTTGCTCATTAAACATTGGATTTGTATTTATGTATTAGCTACTTTTAGATTGGACTTAAAAGATGGGCATTTGAGTCAAATGCAAAATCCCGACAGACCAGGATGACTCCAAGAAACCTTTTATTTTTCCTAACTAAATATTCGGCGCATGCATGTACAAGTCATTAGTCATACTTTTCCATCGTTTTTGTCCTGACGTCGTCATTTCTAGGCTAAACATGAAGATGGCTATGGCCTAACGTAGACCTCAAGACTTCAATTTTAGTAGCAAAACATAAATAAATCCACTCCTTTTTTTTCTTTTACCCATTTATGTTTTAATCAGATAAAAACTCCACACAGTCTTTCCATGAACTCCCTGCTACAAATTCCTCTGATTGACTTTCACTAATAAAAGCAAGCTCAAATATCAGTGTTAGCTTGATGCATTGATAACCAAGGACTTGTTTAAGCCACGAGTCCCACAGTAGCCTTCTCTTTCTGATCTAATCCCTTTCTACACTGCTTGCAGTCATTCCATTGTAAACAACCCAGGAAGATGAACTTTTCCCGCATGGACCCCAGCTGCACCATAGGATTCTATGCAAAAGGACAAAAGGAGTTTGAATCCTTGTGCACATCTGTTAATGAGGTGCGTCTTAAGTCTAAAATCACTGAATCTGCAGCTTTTTTTTAGTTCTAAGACCATATAGAATATATATCAGGTTGGATGTGTGATGTGAATGTGATCATGTGAGATCTTTTGTTGCACTAGCTAGTGCTCTTTAGGAGTTACCGGGGTTATTGTTTCTATTCTTTTCTCCCACAGGCCGTCTCCACATCTGCAGAGACGTATCCCATGTTTATATTTGCGGAGGAACGAAGTCGGGAGGACAGCGAACACAACACACCAACAAACATTACCTACATACAGAGGAAGAGCGGACTGGAGAGAGCCGACACGAGCAGCAGCATGGACGAGTTTGTTCTCCTTTGAACAGAAAAGGATCTGCTCCGCCTCATGTGTGACGTTTGTGCCACTTAGCATCCACGGGAAGGTTTTCCAAAATAAACTGCTCAGGTATTAGCTATGGCTCTACTGTATTTTTAGACCTGTTTCATGCATATTTGTAGTTTTATTTATTTCTTCATTCAGGCCTTTGAGGGATGAGCAGTGTGCTGTTACCTCAGCCTGTTTGCATTCACAAAGGAAAACAATGTAGTTTAATTTGTTAAATGAAAAATGTTCAAATAATTTGAGGAATTGCACACATGAAAATCACAGAGCAGGATTGTCTTTTTTTCACGTCTGAGTATATGTCTGATACATAGATTCATAATTAAAAAGATATTTCCAAGATATTTGTTTGTGCTGAGTTGTTTTTTCTTTTAAAAGTCCACACAAACCGGTTCATTTTGTAAAGTTGAGTTTGTCCGCTCACATTCCCCAAAAAAGTGAAACCATTTCTGAAAACTGCTTTAGGAACATGTTAAGCCAAAAGGTAGTGATCTGGGCTTGAGTCTGAAGCCACGTTGACCAATCAGAAGTCTGACAAAAAAATATTGCTTGTAGAAAATGCAAACAGAGAAGGTGAAATATTTTGAAACAAGCCAAAATCTCTGGCTACTCTGTCCTCCCTTCATGGTACAACTATATTATCAGCTATTTTTCTTCTTTTAAAAAGCTTTTTTTCCCCCTAAAACTTTTTAAAAACTATTTAAATATGGTAAAAAGATGCAAAGTGTATGCTTTAAAAAAGTGTCATTTGTCTAAAAACAGATGTAGGTGTGGACATGGCTTCTGTTTTTCCTTGTGAAGAAGAGACCTCCTGCTAATGTTGGACGTACAGATGTACTGTACATGGTACTATAGTTCAGGTACGACAAACTGCATGCAGGTCACAATACTCATTGTGACCCATGATGGTGACTAAATGGTTCAGTCATCCACTTCCACAGGAGCCGCTTCTTTCTCACCATTTATTATCAATAATAATAATGATGCATTTTATTTGTGGGCCTTTCTGATAGACAAGCTCTCTTTACAGGATAAAACAACATAAACAGATCAACAAATATAATCTTAAATAAAAGGTAAAACAACGATTAGAGCTGTGTGGATGTTACAGGGAAAATGGCAGTTTGAACAGATCAGAGTTGCGGAGGTCGGGGGGTGAGTTCCAGAGATGAGGAGCAGAGCAGCGGAAAGCTTTGCTCCTCATGGTAACAAGGAGTTGGATGGAGCATTCTCTCTGGTGTGGGCTACATCTGCGTTCAGCCTCTCCGGTCCGTATGGCTCGGCTGTCTTCCAGAACGCCTGAAGTAAAAAGTCAGAGCAGCAAATCTGTGTTGTTCCAGGCTCATATTCTGGCTTTGGCTGCAGTGAGTGAATGTTGAGGCAAACACTTTAGTTCCTCCAGCTTCAGCATGGCTCCCATCAAAAAGCTCTGCAATCATAACCAGCTAGAGGTTTTCACCACCGCAGTTAGAGATTGCTGGTCAGAAGTCCCGATACTGGTTGTCAAGGCCAAAGTCAGAGCTCATGGAGTTCTCAAGACTGTGGTCAGGGTCCCAGAATGACTCTGGCAACTTCAGGACCATCCAAAGTGCTTCATGGTCTAAAAAGAATGGAGATACAGGGCTGGTGTAATAAGAAAAAAACACCAAAATATCCGTACAGGATCACAGAAAATAGAGATGCACATGTGTTTGATGCCATCAAATGTTTCTTTCACATCGAGATGCATGTGATTACAAAATATGTCAAAATGAGACGTACTTTCAGGTAACTCTTCCACAAATTCTGCCTTAAACCTGAGAGAAGGAAACGAAAATGTCCCTTGGAAACCACAAATGGAGAACAAATAATACCGACGACCATAGAAATGTGAAGTCTGAACATAATGACGTCTGCGTGCTTATGCGGATTGCTGAACTGGTTGCTGGAAGAGGACCACACAAATGTAACTCCATCCTTTTGTTTTGAATGATGCCACTTCCTGTCTTGTGTGTTTTAATGGAAACGAGTGGCAGAATATGCTTCTCTTTCAGCATATTATAAGCATGAAATCATATCATAAAGCATGTGAATTTAGGTCTTACCTTTGCACAATGAATGAAAACTAAGCAACTGTTACATGTTTCCTTTTAACTTTCCACTTTTTGTGCATAAAGTGGAAACCTTCAGCCCTGTATTGCTAAATCTTTGTGGCCAAACAGTGATGGGCTACGTCTCAATGTTCAACCAAACTCAGACTTTTTTCTCTTTCTTTCTGCGCTCTGCAAATAGCTCCTCAGCGTGGGATGATACAAACAACTTAAAGACACTTAACCTCACTGTCCTTAAGCTTGTGAGTCATGTGGCAAAGGGCCTCCTGTATGTTACATTAAATGACTAGATCTTGAAGAAATAAATACTGTTTTAACTTTAAAACAGAAAAATATTTTTTCATAGAAAGAATGTTACAGCTTCCCATTAGCATTAATTGGGAGTAATGGGAGGTTTTCTTCAATAGATATGTGACCTTCAATAAATCACTGAAGTACATGGTAGAGTACACTTTGGAGATTTACTTCAAATCTTAGATAAAAACAACAAATGTCATATTCATTATTAATGAAACAAAAATTAAACCTTAAGAAGAAGCTGAATACATAGACATAGCCCACCTCATGAATCAGGACTGCCTTTAGCAGCACTACCCTACAGGGAACCTGTTCATTATGCCGTGGTCCACTTTTTTATATCATTGGTTCAGTTGTTTGAACTTGTTGAAACACAGCTCAGTCAACATCCCGCCTCAATATGTCAGCCAGGTTAAGGTCTGAACTTTCAGCACCTTTCTTCTTTTCTTTTTTCCAGACATTCTGTTGTATATTTGCATCTGTGCTTAAAGTTTGATTTGAGAATATTTTGGTTTACAGAGGAGTTGATGATGGCCTGTAGCAGCAAAACCTGCCCAAATCATTAGCCCTCCACCACCATGCTTGGATATTTATATGATTTTCAAAGATGCTGCTGTGCATTCTGACCAAATATCTTCACATTTAGTTTCCAAAGAGTATTTTTTGAAGATTTGGCCATTTTTTCACATGAAAAGCTTCGAACCAAAGTTGTTCTTTCTTAGAAAGAATAAGATTATTTCTCCGACAATCCTTTTTGGAAATAATTAAAATAATTTGAAAACTGGATCTTTTTTGTCATTTTCTCTGAATTTTGCTAATTATTTTGGAAATCATTACGCTATATTCCTTCCTGGAGTGATGAGTAGCAACATTGTACCATTGCTGATGTCTTTCCTCCTAGGCATTGTGGTAATACACACTTTATGCTGCAGACCATTACACTGTTGTTTTTCACTTACTGTTTATGTATCATATTTGTTTATTTGTCTAATATGTAATGTTTTATTTCGTTTATTTCATTCTATGAGTTGATATATGAAAGTAGTCTAATATGCTATTTACGCCCACCCTCCTTTCTTAATTTGAGCTTCTATAGTTCTCCTTTCTTTGACACATCATCACTGGTATGGTTAACACAAATTAATCAGAATAACTCTGATTAATTTAAGAAAAAGTTTAAGAGGCCTGCATACTCAAAAATACTTTTGCACCCTCACTGCCCACCACTTTAACAGCCTTAACACCACCTGTCTGAGAAATTTAAAGGTAAGATATATTCTCCCACCTGTGCTAGCTAATGTAAGTGACAGTGTAGTCACTGTTAGGGGTACAAACTTAGATAAATACATTTTAATCATCATTCTAAATTGCTTGTATCAACACTTAATAAGATTATATCGAATGAATCAGTTGATTAAGACTGGTATGAAGCAATAGCCTACTTGCAAACAAAAGCTTTGCGTCATTATCAGTGAAAACAAAACTATAACGTATGTTGTGATAGGTTTATTTTTTTAAAAAAATCTGAACCATCATCTGTTTAATTAGATTTTATTCAATAAACGTAAATGTTTAGTCTCTTTCGCTGTAAACCAGGCAGATAAACCGGATTTCTTGCGGTCTTATCCATGATAAGTGTCTAACTTGGGCTCCCATCCCCCATGCCGGCCGGTGCCCTCACTGAGCATGCGCGAAGTTACACGGTTACAGGGGGCGCTATTGAGTCTCACGAGCCTGCCTCTGCGATACAATCTACCGAAAGAGGGGGGGTGAAGGGAAAAAAACCAATTGGGTAGGTCGCTCTTTGTTTCTGGCTAGGAGGAAAAATAAGAGACTGTGTGCCCGGTGAGAATCCACATTTCAACTATCGCCACTTGTGTAAGTCAATTTGATATATTGTTGTTAGATGACGACACTTTTTCTGTGTTTTACGCTGCTGTTACGGAATAAATGTGCTTCTTCTGGTGGTTTTTCAGAAGAAAATAGACCGACATTACCGTACCGCTGCTGTCGCGCGGCACAGTGCAATGAATGAAATTATTTTTGGAAATGTGCTCAGAGCGGAGCGCTTGAGCCAAGGGTACGGGAGGCGCGTTGGATCAATCAGCTCCCACGATGAGTGATGCTCCAACATTTCACATGTTGCCTGAACATCTCGCTAAACAGCAGTTTTCGTGTCTTATTCGGCCAAGCAGGGAATGGCCGGCGAGGCTAACACTCTTAGCTTGTTAGCATGCTAACCACCATAGCCAAACAGCTTATGTTGTTATTTCAGGCTTTAACTTGGGAAGCTTGAATCTGGTTTCTGCTCTTTGCAGCTTTATCGGTGCCTCTGTGTCATTTTTCTACGTCCGAACAAGATAGTAAGCGATTACTGACAAACTGGTTTAACGTTAAATGAACGAGGGAATTGAAACAAAAAGTTTTTAAATTTCGAAATCTAATGTTCATGAAACCCGGCAAGGCCCGGCTAACGTTAGCAAAGCCCAAATGCTAAAGTAACCAGTAACTGTTGTGACTTCTAAATGTAAACAACGTAGTAACTGTACTGACCATTGACTGTATATACGTACAGACATAAGTTTTTTTCTCTTTTTAACGTTTCTACAATTTATATCACACTACTGTTTTTATGAATTATGGCTTGTAACCGGAGACATATTGCTACTGCCCGTCCATTTTTTTGTCCCTTTTTCATTATGGTAGATATATATATTGTTCTTTTTACTACTGCTTTAATGATTATATAAAAATGTTTTTTTTTGTTTGTTTTATTTACAAAGTTATCTCAAAATTTTTGCTACATCTGTTTCTTTTGAGTGTGGATTGTGTTTTGTCTCACTGGTAAAAACAAAGAAATCATCCCTCTATCATAAAACATCCTCCAGTAATCACAAACTACTTTCTAGATCTATTATTACCAAGAAAATATTGAATTTGCATGAGTGTCCTATCATGTAAGTTTTAAACCATGTGTTTGAAACCAGTGAACATTTTTTAGAAAGATAGATGTAATCAGATGCCAGTTTTTCAGACATAATTCCTCTTTCGTTGCTTGCAGAAATAAAAAAAGCGAAAATGATATTTTTCTAATGTTGAGAAATATGTATGCTTGTTTTGAACACTTTTCAGAAATTATTTAAACATATTTGAAAGAAAGTGAATGATTTATATAGATAAGAACACTACATTATGGTTTTTATATGTGGGATCTTGTAGGATTTGGACTCAAACCTGAAATATTTTTTTAAAATTGAAAAGTAGGCCTGTGTGTATCTCAGAAACAGCTCGTGATCCTTGTCTTTGTTGCTTTTCCTGCCTCTCTTTAGTGGTACTTGCTGCTACCACACATTCCCAGTTCCCCCTGAGAGATGTCCACTCCTGATCCCCCAATGGGAGGGACACCTCGACCTGGTCCCTCCCCAGGCCCAGGACCATCTCCCGGAGGTATGATGGGCCCAAGCCCAGGTCCCTCTCCAGGCTCAGCCCACAGCATGATGGGACCCAGCCCAGGACCTCCAGGATCTGGACACCCCCACCCTCCACAGGGACCCTCAGGATATCCTCAGGACAACATGCACCAGATGCACAAGGTACTAATTATTTGTTCACTCTTGTATAAATGAACATATTTGACTAAAGTTTAAAATGACTTAAATGTAATTTAATAGTAATTTACTGAGTCGTGTTTATAATGGAATTAAATATGATTTATTCTGTAGTAATAACAAGCAGTTTACGCTTCATTATGATGCTTTTTTATAACTTTTGGAGTTATTTTTGTCGTCATAGCTCACAAATAAACTGATTCTGACTTTGTGCAGCCCATGGAAGCCATGCATGATAAGGGAGTATCTGATGACCCTCGCTATGGCCAGATGAAGGGTATGGCCATGAGACCTGGTGGTCACAGTGGGATGGGACCCCCTCCAAGCCCAATGGATCAACATTCCCAAGGTAACCTTCTGAGGATTTCATTTCATGTGGTTTGGCCTTTGATTCTTTGATATTTCTGTCTTGATGGTGCAGAAAGTAAGTTAAAAATCGTGGATCCTCCTGTTGTTCAACCTCTTTGTGCAAGAGGAACAGATAATTCAGTCATGCGGATATTCTGTAAGTGTGTGAACCTGTCCTGTCAGTTTCTCCTCTTGCGCTGCCACTCGTTTGGCAGCAACACGAGGAGGCGAGGTCGAGTTGCGTCTCCTTTTCAAACAACAAAGATGCAGCTGCATGAACAAACCAAGCAGCCGGTTAGCAGTGTGTTGAGCGAGAGGTGGATAAGAGCACCTGCTGCCTAAATGTGGCGGGGGAAGTACACCAGAAGAAGAGGTGAAAATAAACTCAGATCTTTTAATTAGTTTTTTAATTTTAAAACATGAGGCACCTTATTGTGGTGTCATTTTTCAGTAGTTAAATTTGAGTGTGAGGATAGTTAAGTTAATTGTTTATTGTATGACTATATACCTTTTTGTTATGCTTATTTCAGTTCAACTTTCCACCATTTTCATCACCTTTGAACATGAATTTGTGCTTTTGACTCTTCATATCTTCATTTTCCTGATTATTTAAGCATTCTTTAGCGTTACAGTTCAACCGTTTTCCAATCAAAGGATTCACACTGCTGTTCTGGAAGAACAGAAAATCTTCTAGGTAGTAATTTTTGCTTTTATGAGGTCAATTTAAAAAGCTTCATTAGGCTTTAATAACTTTTACAGAGGACGTTGTCTTTCTGCTGCCATTTATGAGGCCCTCCGCTGTGCCGTTAAGTTCATTGCTTTATGTGGTTTGTTATTTTACCTGTATTTTTCAAGCATTAAAGTTGACATACAGTTATTTTGGTGGTACTGAAAGGTTCATGACTTTGTTTTCTTCACCTTTTTTAGTTGATTTATCTGCACATATGAAAAATTGTAACTTGTAATCTTAGAGGATTTTAAATGAGTTGCCTTCTGGTGAATTGTAAACTGTGGCTGATATGCACCATCTACACTCTGCATGTTGTTATTTTATATTTTAGAAGTTTCTTGCTCTTCCTGTGGCTTATTTTTGGAGTTTCATCTGAGGATCTTCCTCTCTCAAATTGCTCAGCTGCATCTGGCTGTTACTACTGACACGATGCATTCACTTGACTAAAAACAGGATTTCTGGTTGTTGAGTCCTGTTTCCAGCAAGGGGCCTGTTATGTGTCCACAGCCAACTGTACCTTTTCCTGGTACACTGGTCATAAGCCAAATAGTGACAGGTGCATAAGCTACTCAATAACGTGATGTCATAGAGGTGCAACATCTTCTTTGGATTATAATAAAACTAGGATACAGAAGAGGAAAATGGAAGACATCCCGAAGTCTGTGTTCATCTTGACATCTGGCCAAAAACACGGTGTATTTAAACATGCCGCCTTTCCTACTCTTTTTATTGCTGAGTCCCACATGAAGCGATGTTTCTTCCAATTGTGGATTGAGTGTGTCAAGCTCCAAACTTTAGGGCTGGGCGATGTGGCCTCAAAGGACAATCTCCCTTTTTTTTTTTTAACTAAATCCGATTTTTTTATTTTAATCCGATTTTTCCCTACTGTTTAAAAAAAAAAAAAAAAAAAAAACAGAAACAATTCTTTTCCAAAAAGGCTTTTTAATTTTAGACCACGTCCGCGTTGACTTGCTATCTTGCCCCAGTCTCATCGTAGGGAACACAGAGTGAAAATAAACCCCCTACCATAGTGTCTGTTGTTGAGCATGTCGTTAACTGCATAATTTCTCCCACTTCGCTGAGTGTCTCTGTTTCAGATGTTGAAATAAATTTGTTGTGCTCCCACCTTCGGTAGCCTTTAAACAGATTTGCAATGAGGCATTTATTGCTCTAAATCCATGTTTGCAAAACCAAACTAGTTCCAAATAATAAAGGAAACTGGACTTTTTTTTTTTTTTTTTTTTTGGTAACAAGCTCTTCTTTGCTGCCATGTTGATGTGTTTATGCGGATTTCGGGGAAATCAGCAGGAGTACGCTGACGTCACTATGATGTAAGGAGGCCCAAATGGCCTGGGGAGGCAAAAAAATTATTTTGATTTTCATAAAAATAAATCATAATCAACAAATTCAAATTCATTCATTTTATCGATTAATCGCCCAACCGTAGTCGCATATGTAAGATTGGGATCCCCAAGGAAGGATATTGTTGCATCTTTCCCAGATTTTTTCTTTGGACATGCGAAGAAAATGTTTCAAATTCCAAGATAATTGAAAAGGTGTTTGTGACCCATCAGCCCCCAGTTCACCACATTAAGATAAAAAAATATATAAATGAGTAAGTTTGCATAACTTTTTTTTCTTTTGCATATAAAAAGCTTTTTTAACTATTTTTCCCTCCGTCTCCAGGTTACCCCTCTCCGTTGGGGGGTTCAGAGCATGCACCCAGCCCTGTCCCAGCCAACGGCCCTCCCTCAGGTCCAGGCTCAGGCCCTTTGGAGGGCAGCGGGGACCCTAATCAGGGCATGGGTCAACCAAACCGCAGTGGTCCTCAGGGTCCAGGTGGACCTCCTGGTCCGGGAGGTGGACCCGGTGGTGCAGGTGGACCCACTCCTTTTAACCAGAACCAATTGCACCAACTCAGGGCTCAGATTATGGCCTACAAGATGCTAGCACGCAGTCAGCCCCTCCCAGAGCACCTGCAGATGGCCGTGCAGGGGAAGAGGCCCATGCCAGGGATGCAGCAACAGCCAATGCCCAATATGCCACCTTCTACTGGACCAGGAGCGGGACCTGGTGCTGGGCCGGGACCAGCTCAGGCCAATTACAACAGACCCCACGGTGAGTTGATCAAGGCTGTTTCCACTGAACGTACACCGAAAAGGGAAGAAAAAAATCAGTGATGATGACTAAACACTGTTGTTTGGTAGGTCCCAATATGGCACTTCCTGGTCCTGCAGGAGTTCCCCCCGGTATGCAAGGCCAGCCTGCTAATGGACCTCCCAAGTCATGGCCAGAAGGTGACTCGTCCACAGCACCAAGCCTCTTTTGTTTCCATGAAAATGCCAAATAAAAAGCTAAACTCTTCAATTCCTCTCGTCTAGGACCAATGGTGAATGCTGCTGCTCCATCCAACCCCCCTCAAAAGCTGATTCCACCTCAGCCCACAGGCAGACCCTCTCCTGCGCCTCCACCTGTGCCTCCGGCTGCCTCCCCAGTAATGCCTCCTCAGACGCAGTCTCCCGGGCAGCCTGCGCAACCGCCTCCCATGATGCTACACCAGAAGCAGAACCGCATAACGCCAATCCAAAAACCCCGCGGGCTGGACCCAGTGGAGATCCTCCAGGAGAGAGAGTACAGGTGAGAGAGACTGAAAAGTTAGCAGGACATTCCCCGAACCATCATTTGTATCAAGCATTATTTAAAGATCTTAAACGCTTTGATGGAATTGAAGATTTTTGATGGTTGCAATAATTATTGGTCAGAAAAGGAGCGACTTAAGTTCCACATGTTGGTCATTTCTATGATTCTGGTTTTGGGTTGTAGACTCCTTCTACATCAGTCCGAAAGCATCAGAACCGAGAAGTGGTCTCTGGTCACCACCTGCAGAACCACTCCTTTATTCGGTGTGGTAATTTTCACCTGTTGTCTGTTCATTTGCACAACAGCATGTGAAACTGATTGTCCATCAGTGTTGCTTCCTAAGTGGCCAGTTTGATTTCACAGAAGTGGGGTTTACTTGGAGTTACATCGTGGTTTTTTGAGCAGTGTATTTTCCGCATAATTCTGAATATTCTGCATACTGACACATATTTGAATATATCTGCACTTACCTATACGTTCATATTTGTTTGCAGATGGAATTGGATGTGTAAATATTTACTCATATAAATGTTCTTTATCATCGTTTTCACACTTAAAAGCTTGAAATTTAATTTTCTCAGATTATATCGACCTTCACGATTTAAAAAGCTTTTTTTGTACATGGTCACAGGTAGTACATTATTTTTAGCTTTATATATTATTATTATTATTATTGCTGTTTTCAACTCCACTAAATCACAAAATCGGTGTGTTTTTAACTTACAGAATAATACATTTGTATGTTCCCAAAACCCAACTTTGCAGACAACCCTGTTTGCTTTTTTCTGTTGTACATAAACTGGTTGCAGGGAATTTTTGTTACCTCAACACCATCATTTAAATATGGCAAAATCAGTAAACAGTTCAGAATATAAAGTATTCTAAATAAAGTATATACATTTATATTATAAATAAAAAAATTCCCCAGTATTTTCAGTGTCTTTTAAACAAACAGGGTTTTTTCCTGCAACATGAATGTTCTTCAGTTGCGAAATAACCATTTATTGATTAAATGTGGAATAAATGTTTGAAAAGTTTAATTTTATATGTCTGTAGTATAATTCAAAATCTTATTTCCACAATTGTACATCGTTGTAAGCCAAGTTACAGTATTAATTCACTAAAACAAAGTTTCCCGCTTTGTTTTAGAGGTAAACTTTACCACTAAAGTTTACAACTTCGTTTAGTGAAAACAAAGTCAATTTACTTTTGTATGTTCTAACAAAATCAGTTGTATAAAAATAAATGTACTTAATATTTTATATTTATGTATATTAATTTGATTTATCTGTTTTCCAGGCTACAGGCTCGTATCGCTCACCGTATACAGGAGCTGGAGAACCTCCCCGGCTCCCTTGCGGGCGATCTTCGCACCAAGGCAACCATCGAGCTCAAAGCGCTGAGGCTGCTTCACTTCCAGAGACAGGTGAAAGGATCTAAAAATCAGTGATAAATGTCTTGTCTCCGTCGTTATTTCCGTCAGAGCTTTAACCAGTTCGGTTTTCTGTGCTTGCAGCTACGTCAGGAGGTGGTTGTTTGCATGCGCCGTGACACAGCCCTGGAAACCGCCCTCAACGCTAAAGCCTACAAGCGCAGCAAACGCCAGTCACTACGCGAGGCCCGCATCACTGAGAAGCTCGAGAAGCAGCAGAAGATCGAGCAAGAGCGCAAACGGCGCCAGAAACATCAGGTAAGGTGGCTGGAAAGGGCTGGTAAGAATGAAATGTATTAGTTGCATATGATCAAGGCATTGTTGATTTGTTTTGTCGAGATGTCACTTTATATCCTATAGATCAGAAAATAGACTGAAAGAAAATCTCTGTTGGAGCTCAATTTGTGTCCTTTTTCAATAGGAATACCTCAACAGCATCTTGCAGCACGCCAAGGACTTCAAGGAGTACCACCGCTCCATCACGGCCAAGATCCAGAAGGCCACCAAAGCTGTCGCCACCTACCACGCAAACACCGAGCGCGAGCAGAAGAAGGAGAATGAGCGCATTGAAAAGGAGAGAATGCGGAGGCTGATGGTGAGACTCGGCCTAATCTGTCACCAACTTAGCAGATGACGTAAAGTTTGATAAAAGTCGTTTCATGCGTCCGAAACATGACGATCGGATTTCTCTGTGACTGTTTGCCCAGGCTGAAGATGAAGAGGGTTACCGTAAACTTATCGACCAGAAGAAAGACAAGCGTCTGGCTTACTTGCTGCAGCAGACAGACGAATACGTTGCCAACCTCACCGAGCTGGTTCGAGCCCACAAAGCTGCACAAGCTCTCAAAGAAAAGAAGAAGAAGAAGAAAAAGAAGGTAACTGGCATATGTGAAGTATCACTTCCTGCAGTTTAAAATGCAGTAGGTTTTTTATTTTTTTAAAAAAAGAAAGTATTTACTGAGTGTTATTTTCTGCTTTCAGAAGCCAGAAGCTGCAGAAACTGGTGCTGCTGGTCTGGGACCTGATGGAGAAGTAGGTTTAGAAGAAGGAAATCATTATTGAAAATCGCCTCATGTGCTGATTTTCCTCTTAACTTTTATCTTTTCTGTCGCAGCCGTTGGATGAGACGAGTCAAATGAGTGACCTGCCAGTCAAAGTCATCCATGTGGACAGTGGAAAGATCCTCACTGGTACTGATGCACCAAAGGCCGGGCAGCTGGAGACCTGGCTTGAAATGAACCCAGGGTACGTGTTGCTAGCGAAGGAGTTAGTTAGTAGCAGAGATGATGGGATTCCAGAACAGAAGTTAATCTCGTCGAAAATGATCTTCCGCAGATACGAAGTAGCGCCGCGTTCAGACAGCGAAGACAGCGGTTCAGAAGAAGAGGAAGAGGAGGAGGTACATAATGTGTGATCTTTGATGCTACATGGTGGCATGGTTCACTTCTCAAGCTTCATTTTTGTGTTTTTGTCAGGAGGATGAGGAGGAGCATCCCACCACAGCTCCCACAGAAGAGAAGAAGAAGATTCCAGATCCTGATAGCGAAGATGTTTCCGAAGTGGATGTTCAGCACATCATTGAGTAAGCTGCTTCACAAACAGTTCTTGGAAGGAAAAGACAACGTTCAGACTGCAGGCCATGATGTTTTCTCTTTTTTTGAGAGAGAGAGAGAGAGTCGGTTCACATTTCCAGTTAAATGCTGCTTGGATGTGATCTCCTGTATGAACGTTATGCCACCAAAAGTGTCCTGCATGCTTAGAAAACACATCTACGCGAGTGACGTCTTTTTATTTACAGAAGTAAACGTGACTGTAACAGCGGAGTGCATCTTACTATTTTAAAGTTATTGTCAAACCGTAGTGGCACATTATTTTAAGGAGATCACAGAAGAGGAGAGCCGGATGGATCAGTAAGATCTGATAGAGGTCGCATAGGGGCAAAAAAAAAATTGGATTTGGGCGACTTCAGCCTGCAGTCTGAACGCAGTCTTAGTATAGAAAACGAAAGGCAATAAAAGAGGTTTTTTGTTTTTTTTTGCGAAACCTGGATATCAAACTGTTTCAAACTTAAGGTGAATTTGCGATTAAATGGCTTCTGTTCATAAAGTTCATATTCCAGCAGAGTGAACTGTGTTAAAGCGGAGTCTAAAGTAACAACATAAAGCCACTAGAAAAGCACTCAGAGACTCCGCTAAGCCTCACAGACACATCAGACTTAATTAGCAGGCGTGTGCACACACTGAGTTAAGTGTGTTGCAGGAGGGAAACATGGAAAACCTGCAGGATCCCCCCCACCCCCACTGTGTGATGCTGTGGGATGAAACTGGACATTTTAGATTGTGTGTCGTACCTGTGAGGTGGGATGGATTATCTGTGCAAAGGAGAAATGCTCACTAACACAGATTTTAGTCAGATTCATGACCAATATTTTTTTAGATCTTTGAGTCCAGCTCAGGAAGAACAAGAGCAAAACATGTGTTGCGTTTATATTTTTATTCACTGTATAATTGAGCTGAGCCTAGGATGTTAATCAAAGCTGTGGCTCCATCATCTTTATTTTAAAAGCATTAATTACCAAATCGGGAAAAAAAAAATCAGAATACTTTCATCTGACAGTCTTAAATTTATAGGGCGAAAAAAATTGGTACGTGAGATTATTGTTTATTTCTGGGTTTCATCATTTGGTCAGTTATTAAGTTGTATGAAGATACATCTGTGCCAGTGTTTTTATTATCGCCCACTAACATGCCACCTTGTTTTGCCTTCTCTCTCTCTGTGTGTGTCTCTGTCTCTCTCTCTCTCTCTCTCTCTCTGTGTCTCTCTCTCTCTCTCTCTGTGTCTCTATCTCTCTCTCTCTCTCTCTCTGTGTGTCTCTATCTCTGTGTCTCTGTCTCTCTCTCTCTCTCTGTGTCTCTATCTCTCTCTCTCTCTCTCTGTGTGTCTCTCTCTCTCTCTCTGTGTGTCTCTGTCTCTCTCTCTCTCTGTTGTCTCAGGCACGCCAAGCAAGATGTGGACGACGAGTATGGGAACGCAGCTTTCAACAGAGGCCTGCAGTCTTACTACGCAGTCGCTCACGCTGTTACTGAGAAAGTGGAGAAACAATCGTCCCTACTGGTCAATGGGCAGCTCAAACAGTACCAGGTAATCATTGTGCAAGCACGATCACCGCATACACACGGGAAGTAATCTAACAAGATAAATACATTCTGCTTTTTTGTTTCCGCTCAGATTAAAGGTCTGGAGTGGCTGGTGTCTCTTTACAACAACAACTTGAACGGCATCCTGGCTGATGAGATGGGTTTGGGAAAAACCATCCAGACCATCGCACTTATTACTTACCTCATGGAGTACAAACGCATCAATGGGCCCTTCCTCATCATTGTACCTCTCTCGTACGTCCTAAAAACCATCTCCTCTTCCTGTAACAATGATCACACGTTGAACAGAAACCTTTTGTCAATTTTATGTTTTCAGGACTTTATCAAACTGGGTGTACGAGTTTGATAAGTGGGCGCCGTCTGTTGTGAAGGTCTCTTACAAAGTACGTGTTTGTGTTTTTCAGATTGCATGTCACCACTTTCCTGATTGTCTATCATGATTCATTTATGGCTTGTTTAGTTCGAGCTAAAAGTATTTTGGTTCTCTTTCAGGGGTCTCCTGCTGCTCGTCGGTCATTCGTTCCCATCTTACGAAGTGGAAAGTTTAACGTGCTGCTCACTACATACGAGTACATCATTAAAGACAAGCAGGTGCTAGCTAAGGTAAGCAGAGATAGCTTATCTGTTATAACCAAGTTATTTATTAAGCTGTGATACATAAAACCAAACAAAAAGAACAAAAAGTGCATTTCTTTTCATGTGACTGAGTTAATGAGTAAAAATGAATTAAAACAGTGACACATAATTCTATTTGTATTCAAAGGATTGACATTGAATAAAGATTTTTTGGTTTAGTTACAAGTAAACTTGATTTGGTGGATAAGTCAGTTTTTTAGACGTTTCTGGGTATTTTGTTGATCTGAAATAATATATTAGTCCCTGTTGATCTGAAGGAAATCATACTGAACGTTCTTAAAGAGTACGCAATGGAAACACAACCAATACTTCTGGTTTTTTATCATCTCCCAGAGTCAGAACAAGACGAGAAGCTGCATTCAGCTTCTATGCTCCACATGTCTGGAACAAACTCCCAGAAAACCTCAGATCAGATTAGAGACCCTCCTGTTCTCACCTGCAAATTTATATTACCTTAAGCTTTTATGTTTAGTCATCTTAAATAAAGGATAATTTTAATCATTTTTAATTATCTTTTTTTTATCTACATGATTTTAATTATTTTTATCTGCCATTTCTTTTTTTTAATTTCTTTCTTACTATATTGTTTTAATGTTCTGTAAAGCACTTTGAATCACTTTGTGTTTAATTGTGTTATACAAATAAATGTGCCTTATGAGCTAACATTTTATATAACGATTTTAAAATTCGATGAGGTTTTTTTCTGGTGTTTTTTCAAACCCGTATTATCAGCTGGGTGTATCAGTTGCTGCTTAAACTGCAGATTTAAACATCTACAACATCTCTTCCCTCGAAGATCCGCTGGAAGTACATGATTGTGGACGAGGGCCACCGTATGAAGAACCACCACTGTAAGCTGACACAGGTTTTGAACACACACTACTTGGCCCCACGCCGTTTGCTGCTCACTGGGACCCCGCTGCAGAACAAACTCCCAGAGCTCTGGGCCTTGCTCAACTTCCTGCTGCCCACCATTTTCAAGAGCTGCAGCACTTTCGAGCAGTGGTTCAACGCCCCCTTTGCTATGACCGGAGAGAAGGTGAGGTCTCGGCGTTTACGGAGAAATAGAAACTGCTTAACTTAAAGATTTGTGCTAATATTTTATTTCACGTCAAGGTCGACCTGAATGAAGAAGAGACCATCCTGATCATCCGACGTTTGCACAAGGTGCTCCGGCCGTTCCTGCTGCGCAGACTCAAGAAGGAGGTGGAGGCTCAGCTGCCAGAGAAGGTCAGGCTGCGTCAGCTTCTCTGCTTTCCTGCGGTGTAGATTTAAGACATCTGGTTGTAAAAGAACGTGCAGCATTTCTACCAACACATGTTGACTTGACTTCCAGGTGGAGTATGTGATCAAGTGCGACATGTCAGCCTTACAGAGGGTTCTGTACAGACACATGCAGGCCAAAGGAGTTCTGCTCACAGACGGCTCAGAAAAAGACAAGAAGGTGAGGAGATTTTACATCCCTGCAGTGAAACTTTAGATCTCGGTTCAAAACTAATGAGAACTCTGCTCACTTTTGTCGCTTTCTGTGTTTTCCAGGGTAAAGGTGGCACGAAGACCCTGATGAACACTATAATGCAACTGAGGAAGATCTGCAATCACCCCTTCATGTTTCAGCACATCGAGGTTTAAAATAGTTCATCTCATAAATAAATAAGTTTCCAAATTTAAGATTTGAATTTATAAACTAAAGTAGGCATATTGATGTTTTTTACAGGAATCTTTCTCTGAGCATCTCGGTTATTCTGGCGGAATCGTCTCCGGGTACGTAAAACTTCATGTCCGTTATTCACCAAAGTATTGTTTGGACTATCTTCTTATTTATTTATTTATTTTTTTTCCTTTCCCCCCGCTCAGCCCTGATCTGTACCGTGCCTCCGGAAAGTTTGAGCTGCTGGATCGTATCCTGCCCAAGCTGAGAGCCACCAACCACAAAGTGCTGCTTTTCTGTCAGATGACGTCACTCATGACCATCATGGAGGATTACTTTGCTTACCGCAATTTCAAGTACCTGCGTCTGGATGGTGAGACGGCCCTGAACAAGTCTTTTATTAAAACGCACCGCTTTGCGCTGCCTCCTGATCTTTAGGAACAAAGTAGTAACGCTTGTTTCATCAGGAACCACCAAAGCGGAGGACCGCGGCATGCTGCTGAAGACCTTCAACGATCCGGCATCTGAGTACTTTGTGTTCCTGCTCAGCACCAGAGCCGGAGGTCTGGGCTTGAATCTGCAGTCGGCTGATACCGTCATCATTTTTGACAGCGACTGGAACCCTCATCAGGCAAGTTTATGATGTGACATGATGGGATTTTTATCTTGGGCTCGGCGAAATATCCTAAAAGTAAAATCTCCGATTGTTTTCCAACCAAATCCGATTTTAAAATGGATTTTCTCCCTTTGTGTTAAAAAAATACAAATGACTTTTTAAAAAAAGGCTTTTTAGTTGTAGACGTCCGTGATGGCTTTCCATCATGCCCGTCTTTTCTTAGGGGACAGAGTGATAAGGGGTTTTTTTATAGGCTGTTGCTGGTTTGAGCATGTCGTAAACTGCACAGTTTCTCCCGTTCCTCTGAGTGCCTCTGTTTCAGGTGTTGAAATAAATTTATGATCCCACCTTTGGTAGCAACAGGCCTTAAAAAGATTTTGCAATGAGACATTTATTACTCCACGTTAATGTGTTTATGCGGATTGGTGGGAAATCAACAGGAATACGCTGATATTTTTATGATGTAAGGAGGCCCAAAAGGTGCTGGGGAGACTCGATTTTGAGCAAAAATAAACCTTCATAAACAAAACATTCAAATTAATCGATTAATCACCCTAATACAGATTTTTTTGCACTTTCAAGGAGTTTTAAAGAAACTTAACAGGAAAAAGTGGGTCAGAGCTTGTTGGGACATGTAGCAGAGGACCTCTGGCCGGGATTGGAATAGACTGGATTGGGTTACCTGGCTTGTGTACTAGGTGGCTTTTCAACCACTTGCACTATATGCTTCCCCTGAATGTGAAACATTAGATCTTACAACATAAGTTTTATTGTTGGGTTTAACATGATCAAATATTAATGATTGGTTTTGAAGGAATGAGGGTAGAATTTAATAAAGTTCTGTAAATGAGCCATTTCTCCCATCAGCTCTGTGTCCCCAGCGTTATCCGCAACCAACGCCATTAAACGGATCAACTCCTCTCATTTCTTTGTCCAAACCCTAACTCGGTTCTTCCTGTCCACTTCTTGGGGACAACTTGCTCTGTTTCCAGCTTTCATCTGGCTCATTAACTCATTAACTTCCAGAGAAATAAAAAGGATCAGCGGAAGAACACGGTACAGTAGAAGTAAAAAGACATATTTATTTTGTGCATATGAAAAGCTAAATTGGACAGGTGCGCACATCAAAACATCACCAAAATGGGCTCTGAGCGCACTCTGAACACTCACCCAACACGTTGGGAATGAGCTCCGATTTCGCATCCAGTGACATCCGTCCTCCACATCTGCAGTCCAAGAATGCAACAGTACAAGGGTCCGAAGTGTGAGCCAAAGTGCTGCAAAACGCTGGCAGCGTGGGGCTGAATGCGCCGCCAATGGCTGGTAGTCAGTGAGTTAATGGGCTTGCCTAGAACCTGAGAACAATGTGTTGAGCTGCATTAGTAGGAAAACTGTTCTTGATGGTTTTATGAAGAACCAACTTGAATATTCACAGCTGATCATGATGCTTTTGCACAGTGGCTTTCCAAAATGTTCTGCCGCTTGGCTCCCAAATGAAAGAATGAAGCAGGTTGTTGGGGCGCCAAGCGGAGCAAACACGAGGTCCCAGTTTCCCTCTGCTCCCACATGTTAAGGTTTTGTCTGGCAGCTGCAGATGTGGCATGTTGGTGCCCTGCATCTGGAAAACAACCTTCCCACATGGCACGGTAACAGTTTATGGTGAGATACTTTGACTGATGTGTTTTTCATGGAGTTTACAGAGATCCCATATCTGTGATCACATCAGCAGAAGCCTCTCGGTGTGTCCGCACTTCCTCTTGGGGCACGATGTTCGGCCTTTTGCTTACTGGAACAGCTGCCGCCACAGTGTCGATGATGTGAGCGCGTGATGTAACCGTTCCCTCTCCTCCTGCTTCCAGGACCTGCAGGCTCAGGACAGAGCCCACCGCATCGGTCAGCAGAACGAGGTGCGCGTGCTCCGCCTGTGCACCGTCAACAGCGTGGAGGAGAAGATCCTGGCAGCAGCCAAGTATAAGCTGAACGTGGACCAGAAGGTCATCCAGGCCGGCATGTTCGACCAGAAGTCCTCCGGCTACGAGCGCCGGGCCTTCTTGCAGGCCATTCTGGAGCACGAGGAGCAGGATGAGGTCGGGGCTCGAGGCGGCTGCCGCAATAGGGGGGCGTGGGTGGGTGTGACCTGAACCTGTTCTTGCATCGCCCACCCACCCAACCCGCCTGTGCGCTGCCCCACTTCTTCTCTCCTTCTTTTTCCCTCCTTCTACTCCTCCCTCCCGTGTGTTTCCTCAGGGTTTCATCAATCCAAGCTTCTCCTTTTCTCCCTGATGTATTTCTACTTCTGTAAAAAACTTTCATGGTTAATATACTTTATCTTTCACTCTCTTTGCTTGTGCTTTTTTTCCTTTTTCTGCGCTTTCTGTTGATTATTTTTTACTGAGTTAATATTTTATTTATCAAAGGCATTTCTTTTTGTTTGTTTATAGAAGTCAGAGACTTTGCTCTGAGGTGCCCATGAACATGTGCTCAGCCTCTTCTTATTCACCCTCTTTGATCCACAGGAGGAAGACGAAGTTCCCGACGATGAAACCGTCAATCAGATGATTGCTAGAAGTGAAGAGGAGTTTGAACAGTTCATGGTTTGTTCCATTTCTGGATGTGTTGTACAGATTATTTCCTTTTTTTTCTTTGCTTGTTTGTTTTGACTCTAATCTCTCACTCTCTCCCCAGCGCATGGATCTAGACAGGCGCCGGGAGGAAGCCCGCAACCCAAAGAGAAAACCTCGGCTAATGGAGGAGGACGATCTCCCCGGCTGGATTTTAAAAGATGACGCTGAGGTGGAGAGGCTGACCTGTGAAGAGGAGGAGGAGAAGATGTTTGGTAGAGGATCTCGTCAGCGGAAAGAGGTGGACTACAGCGACTCGCTGACTGAGAAGCAGTGGCTGAAGGTGACGATGATGAGCCGTTGAGGCGAGATTGACTTATTAACTCTGAGATTAGTTATTTGACCAGCTGTTTTATCTTTTTCCTTCACCACAGGCTATAGAAGAAGGAAACCTGGAGGACATAGAGGAGGAAGTTCGTCATAAAAAGACCACCAGAAAGCGAAAGCGGGACCGCGACCATGACGGCGGCCCGTCCACACCCGGCTCCAGCAGCGGCCGCGGTCGGGACAAGGACGACGAGGGGAAGAAGGCAAAGAAACGAGGTCGCCCACCAGCTGAGAAGCTCTCCCCCAACCCACCGTCTCTCACCAAGAAGATGAAGAAGATCGTGGATGCTGTCATCAAATATAAGGACGGGTGAGATAGCAGCCCAGACTGGCAGCGTATGACCAGATTATCCAATCCTAAAACCAGAACTTTATGCTCTGCAGTAATGGCCGACAGTTGAGCGAAGTCTTCATCCAGCTGCCTTCTCGCAAGGAGCTGCCAGAGTACTACGAGCTCATCCGCAAACCCGTTGACTTCAGAAAGATTAAGGTCAGATTAGTGACTTTATGTGTCGTGTTCATCTTATGATGGTCTGCGTGTCTTATTGCCAACTCGTCTTCCATCAGGAGAGGATTCGCAGCCACAAGTACCGAAGCCTCAACGACCTGGAGAAGGATGTGATGCTGCTGTGTCAGAACGCCCAGACTTTCAACTTGGAGGGTTCTCTGGTGAGTCTCAGTGACCTTAAACCAGCGTTGGGCACATTGCAGACACATCGCCCAGCCGCACAGCTCTGCATTAGAATAAGCAAGTAAAGCAAATGGATGAGTGTCAGTTACTGAGTTATATCTCGTAACTTCTATTAGTTTTTTTTTACTTTAATAGAACTTTAAATGCTCAATTATTAATGATATTACTAAAAATGAGATTTGATTAATGATCGAAATAGAGTAAGTTACTAACAACAAACAATATAAACTGTTGCATTTAGGCTGTTTGTCTTGGCACATTCCTCCTGTTCTCACCACTGACTGTATAAATACTGGACAGAACATACCATCACGTGACCCACAGGTTTCAGAAGAGCGCATTTGAAGCCAATAGTCGGGTCGTACCGTCGCCATCTTGCTGTTTCGTCATTATCGGAAAATAAAAAAAATGGATGAAAAGGTAGAGCTGAGAGGCTCCGTCACGGTGGAGCCAGCAGGAAGTACGCAGCTGTAACCAGTGGTAGCGCTCTAACACAAATCAATCACAAGGACACGCCTCTAAATTTAAGATTAAAATAACATTGAAACCGAAGAGTTTACATGATGGAAAATTGGACATATTAAATAAAAAAAAAAGTGTTTGGAGCCACTCTGTAAACTCTGTAAACATGTTTATTTCAGCTGTGAAATCATTTTAACATGGGAGTCTATGGGCATTGCTCTCTATTGCAGCCACTCATCTAGCGGGGGGGGGAAACTGCAACTATTGCGACTTCCTTAATAGCCTCACTATCAGCAGCCCGAGATTACCGCCTGGTTCTCACATTATAAACTTATTTTTCATTATGTCCAGATGTTTCTCCAGCTTGGCTGCATGTGCTTCTTTTCCTTTTTCCTTTTCTTTTCCCTGTGTGTGTCTCAGGTGTGTGTTTCAGTGTGTACACTCGCATGTTCAGCTTATGACAGCTGACATCATACTGTTCCTCAGTCAGTCATCACTAATTATGTGGTTGTATTTCCACCTTTTAGATGATGATAACGAGCAGGAAAAGAAGTGGGGGGGGGGGGGGGGGGGGGGGGGGGGGGGGGGGGGGGGGGGGGGGGGGGGGGGGGGGGGGGGGGGGGGGG
>JBAMHX010000023.1:4450651-4463489 GCA_037177515.1 Pseudomugil tenellus | reverse complement strand
AGATAGATAGATAGATAGATAGATAGATAGATAGATAGATAGATAGATAGATAGATAGATAGATAGATAGATGCACACCACCATGCACCACTATAACCATCAGGGATGATTTATTGTCATTCAAGGTAGGAAGTAAACACAGCTCCACATAAGTACAGCCCATTAACCCCCCCGCCCCCGCCAACATGCTTCAGCTTCCTTATACAATACTGGTGAGCTTTTATTATTAATACTGGCTTTATCTGTGTGGCACATGCCAGGTTGATGGCCATGCGCACGTCCAGGGTTTTTCCTGTAATACAGAGGTGACAGGGGATATGAGATCTCCTTCTAAAGTCGAAAAATTAGTCCTGAGTTTATGACTTTGTGTATACAGATACAGAATACAGATTTTTTTTCTTACTTACAGGTGAACTTAATTGAACTAATTAACAAGTACAAAGCATAATGGTGAATGTGATGTTTCCACTTGTTATTGTTTAAATTGTTTGCATACGTTTTCCTAAAGTTTGACAAAATCGAGACTGTTTTTATTTATTTCCATTATGATAAAAATTGAAATAAATATATGATATTTTCATTTAAAATATAATTTATCCAATTTGGTAATAGAACCAAATATTTATGAAATTGTTGTAAACAGATAGCAGATGTTTTCAACATCTGTAGAATTATTGGTTTTATTATTATTAATGGATTATTTCTTAAGACTTGGATGCATTAACATTCAAATGTAATTATTTAGACTTTCCACTTGGAAACGGATGTCAACATTTCAGTGATGTCTGTAGCTTAGGCTTTTCTTATTATCAGTATTCAGCTGGAGGAGTTTTTCTTTTTCCATTTATAAACTTTACTTTCCACAGCTCTGTATCAGATTTGCTTTTTACATCTCAAAAAACTCTTGGTGTACCTGTCCTCAGCATGACGTGCACAGCGTTCCACACTGTTTCACTCCTTCAGGACTTCCTGTATACTTTCTGTAAACATCCTCTCCTCTTGTGTGTCTGAATGGTAATACTTCAAATAGACCTTTTTACTCATCAGTAATTTTATTTACATTATGTGGGATGTTGTTTACACAGGTACAACTTGATAAACACATTCAATATTACTGATTTCAGACAGATTTTAAATATCATTAGAGTCCAGTCTCTAGAAAAGCACATTATTTTATAATTTAACTAAAAAAAAACTTTGTCATTTTAACTTTTTAAACACTTTAATTTCTAAAAATTTATTTTTACTTTTGATTTCACTTTCATTTTTATAAAGTAGTACATTTTCTGTATCGGGAGTTACAAAACTGTAACTGTTTCTTTTAATTTTTGTCATACTTTTTACATGCTATTTTCAGTAACATAGTAAATAATTTCTGTGAAGATTTTTCAAAATAAGAAGTATTATACCTCTTATATTATATCTAATATAATTCATTCAGCCGGTCAGTAAGTCGGTTGGTTTTGTTACTTAGTTTCTGGGATTTTGTGCTCATTTTTGTGAACGATGATGTCCTTAATTCCAATATTATATAGTTGTTTATTGTTTTATTTTTTTATCTACAATATACAAATGAAAAATATAGATTTCCAAACACCAGAATAAGCATTTCATAAACAACCATTCTAAACTTTATTGAAACAGATGTGTCTGCGCCCCCTGCTGGACAACGTGCGCAATGGCCCTGTTTTCACCGGAAACCACGTGGTTTATTTTCAACGTGCGTCTCTAGCTGGTGGGATGTTTTCTCCTTATTAATGCACACCTGTAGTTGTGTTCTTGAGGACATTGTTATTAAAATATCATGCCCGGAAAGTCGGAATTGAAAATTAACACGCAGTTTGCGCAAAAATACGAGAAGTACCGACAGAAAGAGGAGCTGCAAAGACGTAAGTGTGTTAATGTTAGCTAGCTAGCTAGCTGCCATGCTAAAGACTCAACGTGAAGAATGTGTAGCGAGCTCTCAGTTCTCGTGTTTCCTCCATGCCATGTTGCCAGTTAAAGTGTTTTGTCGTATGTTTCTGTAGTGAAGGATCGATATGGAGACCGAGGCGATGATAGTGACTCTGAGACTTCTGAGTCCAGCTCTGAAGACAGTGAAGTGGTTGGTAGCATCGTTAACATCATCTCAACTGAAGTGCTGATAAAGTCTACCTCTTACCACACTTGACAATAATTTATTTTTGATATATTTATCCTCCTGTAGGAGCTGGACCCTAATGTCGAGAGGGATTTTTACAGAACGTTGTCTCTACTGAAGAAAAAAGACCCAAAGATCTATGAGGAAAATGCAAAGTTCTACTCTGAAGGTGAGTAAATCACCAAAAAGTCTTTAATTATCTGTAAAGTCGATTGACTGTAATGTTACTTTGCTTTCAGATGCATCTGATAGTGATGTAAAGCCTTCAACCTCAAAGAAAGATAAAGTTAAGCCCATGTATCTCAAGGACTATGAGCGTAAAGTCATACTGGAAAAGGAAGGGTGAGTAACAGCATAACATTTTTAATGTATCATTTTAACACTGTTGCAGTATAATAAGACTTATTTTTGCTTAAATAAAATAAACATACATCTCTAAAGCTGGTATTTATTATGCCAAAGCAGTTTGGCAAAGTTATTAATTTCACTTGGTAATGTTTATCTGTGCCGATGAGGTCCAGAAGTATACATTCATTCACACAATATAACGATGAGTTTGGTGACTTTGATCAGATATTTTAAAAAGCAATTTAAAATATATACTGGAAATATGTTCAACAAATTGGAAAGGAATTCTGTTTATAAATGTATCTATGAAAAAGTCTCACTCACACACACATAAATCCACATCAAACATATTGCAGACTATAGTGTTGCATCATGACACTCCTAATAACTCTTCTCTTGTTGTTGTTCACATACACCATATTTTGGTTGTGATGATCCCTACAGAATATTTTGGGTTGTCCTGAGGCAGCTAGCGGTATAAACTCTTTAAGAGATGGGAAAGCTGACTATTTTCTGTATGGTCTTTAGCTGGATTTCCTTTATTACCTAGTCCGCTCTGCTCTACCGGCCTGGGAGCGCTCTACTCTGCTGGAATGCTTTTCCATTGAAAATCCAGACACTATTGTGGGAGGGGTCCCGCAGCGCATTCCTTCTAGAAAGTTACCATTGTCATCTGATAGCGACACTACCCAACAAAACAACACCTTTTTCTAGATTGAATATATTGTTTAGTTACTTTGTATAATAAATAATATTTAAAAAAAAAAAAAACGTTCGCTGAGATACCACAGAAGAAGAAAGAGAGACGATGGAAGGCGGTGAAGCAGCCTTTAACCTGCTGCTCGGGTTACGGTTCATAATGAGTAATAAACTCACGGCACAAATCAGGAGACAGTAATTATCATTACATGTACATCGCTGTGTAGTGACATCATTCACTGCAAGCCAATCATTGGACACCAGCATGCGGACGACACGCTACCCGCACGGCATGACACGCCTGGGCCGACAACGAAGCAGGTCCAAAAAGTGTACCGTGACGGTTCAACAAATCGTAATGGAAACGCTCTGAGGCCGGGTGGACTAGGTCCATGTGGAAAGACGCCTTTTGTGACCTTTTGTAACCCATGTTGAGCAGTATGTATGGATTTGGGTCGGTCGCAAAGCCTAATTTCATCTCCTGACATAACGCTCAATGAATTTATCAGTGTTTCACATCTTTATGAGAAAAATAAGCTGTAAGATTTATTCATTCATTTAATTATTAATGTGTTTAGGTTGATCATAAAATAGTAGGATGCGCTGAAATGTAAAATAGGAACTTTTTTCTTGCAGTAAATATGAAGATGATGATGACAGTGATGATGAGGAAGCTGCCAAGAGAAGAGAGGTAAGGTCGTTTAGCAACAGTAGTTCAATCAGGACTGATCTGTTTACGCTACATCTGCCTCTGTTGTTTTCTCCTGAAGAGAGCAGCCTCTCCCAGCTACATGCAGGAGCAGAAGCAGCTGAAAGAGAGGTAAGATTAAACCTTCTGCAGACGTCCTGCAGACATTTTTATGCAGTTTAACGAAGCGCTAATATCTCTGCAGCTTCCGGAAGTTTGTTGAGGACAGTGATGATGACCGTAGTGAAGATGGAGGAGTGTCAGAACTGTTGACCAGAAGGATCAAAACGCAGGAAGAGAAGGTCAGAAAATCAGTTAGTTTTATAAATAAAGGTGCACGATATGAAAAATTTCAACCGATAACCGATATTTTTCTGCCTGTCATGACCGAGAACTGATAAATTACAGATATATTTGTTAAATGTTTATGTTTAATGTAAAATTGCAGCTTGTGCTGGATGCAGTGATGGAAAACTGATATTTAAGAAGCTCTGGCGCATCTGTAACACCAAACTAACAGTTTTAGTTCGTCAAATGTTTATTTCTTTCATGTCGTAGCACAAAAATGTGGTCATTCAAATAAAGTGCATCCCTTGAAAATTCAGTAAGAGATGTACGGCATATCTACAAATGTATCTGCGTTTAAGTATGAAATATATGTACCAACATACTAAAGAAATATCTGTTAATATCAGCCCAATTTAACGATATTTGAAAAATAGACAAATATCTGCCGATACCGATAATAGAACCGATATGTTGTGTATCCCTAAAAGATTATCAAAAGCTTCCCAGTTTGAGATGGAATAGTTGGTCTGTGTTGTAGGACAAAGAGGAGGCAGATTACATGGAGTGGCTGAAAGGCCAGGCTGAGCTGGAAGATCCAGAGGAGGTGAAGGACATGGTGAGTGTTTAGACTGGAGAGAGTTGGGAAGAAATGGAGTGTTAGCAGCTCTGCTAATAAGCCTTGTGTCTGCAGAAATACTTGAGGGACTACTGGAATGACCCCAAGCTGGATGAGAGAGAGCGTTTCCTTAGAGACTACATGCTGAACAAGGGTTACCTTGGAGAAGAGGATGACGACGACGAACGGTGTGTTGCTGATTAAAATAAGTTTTTATTCCATATAAAGTGTTAGGAGCATCTGAATGCGGCCTGCTCTGGTCACATCCAGGATCCCAACCTACGACGAGGTGGTCCAGGATGATGTGGAGGATTCCGAGGAGGAAGGGGAGAGTTTCTTGAAGCGTCAGGAAGACTTTGAGAGAAGCTATAACTTCCGCTTTGAGGAGCCAGACGCTCAGAAGATTAAAACCTACCCCCGAAATATCGCCACATCCGTACGTTCCAAGGATGACCGCAGAAAACGCAAAAGGGAGGAAGTGAAAGAAAGGAAGGAAAAGGTATTGTAGAAAAATGTATCTGAATGCCTGGAGTTGAAGTTGACCAACTCCATACAACCGTCAGATCAGAGAGTTCTGATACAAATGTAATGTGATGGTTCCATACAGCCTTAATATGTTTCATGTAGATATAATTACCTTTATAATCAATATTAGAACGGGTAATCTATAGTGTTTATGACATGTTGATGACTAAATCATTTAAACATCATATGATGGCTTGCTTTGGAGTCATGTCATCGTTTACTAATCATCTGTAAATGACTGAAAAGTCGTGACAGGAAAAAAAGTTTCATTTTTAAATGTCCTGATGAAACGGTTTCATTCAGAATCGCTGCACGTTTTCTTACATTTAACAAGTTAAAATACGCTAAGAATAATGGATCCATTTTAAACAACTTTAATGCAACTCAGAAATGAATACAGACGGCAGTTTCAGTCATTTAAACTGTGCACGTTCCTGTGACGTGCACGACGGTCTTAATACCGCAGTAAAAGAAATACTCTTATTGCTCTTTGATGTAAAGAAAATCAGTCTTCTGGTATTTTTATCATGATATTTTTTTCTGATGATTTTGTTTAACTTTTTATATACTTTTCTATTTTGTATATGTGTGTTTTTGTTTTTCAGTCTATTTTTTTATTTTGTTTTTGTAATCAAGCAGTTTTAAGTGAAGCTAATCTTTGTACTTTACATACACACAGAGGACAGTTTATGTATATTCTTATGCTGTGTCCGAATGTGCAGCCTGTACTCCTCATTTACTACATAGTAGATGCACTATAATGCCCTAAATCTGCTGGCAATTCAGACACGAAGCTCACGACCTTCTCCCTGTCGCACATTACGTGACTACCAGCTGTAACTATGGCAACCACAACAGATCTTAATGTGACGTTCCTGCTAATCCCGTTTTTTAAAGTTCTTATTTACTTATATTGTGTTTTATTGTTGCTTTTTATTTTTAGTAGAAAAGGGATAAAAATGATGCTTTATAGTTTTTTTTTTTTGTTAAACATTTGTGATGTTCGTATCATTTTCGCCATTGTAAGCTCCGGCCCGCAATGCATTGTGGTCTATATTGACCTGTCTAGTGACCATCGATGCTAACTACTTTGTGGGTAATTTTGTGTGCACAACTTTTTTCCCAAAGTACATTTGGACACCCCTACAAAATGGCGTGAGCCCCATAAGGCACTATGTAGGGCGTAGGGTGCACATTCAGACTCAGCCTTAAATTCCAGTTTGAGTTTTTGCCAGTGAGACTGTGAAATGGGTATTAAATTGTGTGCAAAGTGGTCTTAAAATTTCCTAAATTTAACTAGTGAAACTTGTAGGTATCCTTTTTTATGTATCCTTTTTTAACATTTGGTTTTTTAATTAATAATTCCTTCACTGATTGGCTAATGTCAACATTTTCAGGAGAAAGAGCAGAAGCGAGAACAACTGAAACAGCTGAAGAACCTGAAGAGAAACGAGATCATGGAGAAGTTGAAGAAGCTCCAGGAGCTGACTGGCAACGAGCAGCTGGCTTTCAGTCAGGCTGACCTCGAGGGAGAGTTTGATCCGAACCAGCACGACCAGCTCATGCAGGTCAGTGTATCTTATCTGAGAGTTTAGTTTCCTCCTCTTTTCTGTTTGGATGTTTCTCGAATCTCACTAAATACTGATCATCCATCAGTCCAAATGAGCTAAAGTGATAAATAAAACTCTTAAGCACTTTGTACCTCCAGCTGCGTTGATTCATGCATGACGTAAGGAAGCAGCAGGAATGCAGATATGATTCCTGACCAGGATGTGTTTCTCATGCAACATATCGATGCTCTGTGCAGCAGCATGTCCACCTAAATGGGAATCCTCCTCACAGAGCTGTGCGCTTTGGCTAATTTCTTAGTGTGTAGCATGACTTATTCATCCCTACTGTTAATGTTTTGTAGAAATTCTTTGGAGATGAGTACTATGGAGAAGAAGAAGAAGAGAAGCCGCAGTTTGAGGATGATTATGAAATGGAAGGTAAGTCTGTGTGTGTTGTGACTGCGGTAGTACTTTAGCCGTCTGAGGCTCAGTTTACATTCACATCCGTCCTGAATGATCTGATCACAGTATAGCAAAAAGCCAGACAGGACAGTAGTGGATGTTCTTGTTTAGAGCCAGAGTCGATTCAGAACCAGTTCATTGTGTTTCGTCTGTCAGAGCTCTGACTCCAGCATCAAAAAGCTGGCACTACGCTGCCTCCACGGTGTAGAATTGGATAATTCTGTCAGTTTATCTCTGCTTTTATGTACTTTTAATTTATATTAAGTATTTACATAGAAGGACAGTGGTAGCCTAGTGCTACAGAGATGGGCTTGCGTCTGCTGGACTCGGGTCTGCAACTGTGGTGAACCACTGGGGGCCCTGGGAAAAAAGGGCCTAACTGAGCACAACTGCTCTAGATGTAACAGGGAAGGGTTAAATCTAGACAAGACATTTCCCAGCTGGAAATGATCCAAATAAGTAAATGCAGCATTATGCCGTTTCTATTTTCTGATAATCTGTAAGGCTGCTGAAACCCAGATTAAAAGAAGTAAAAGAGCCTAAAATAGATAAATAAATGAGTACAACCAAAAGAATAAATACTAGTTAAAAGCTAAGCTAAAAAATGACCTGCACAAACATTGGGGGTGTGGAAACTGTCCACCAACGGGTGCATATTGAGTACATAAAGGGGTTGATGTAAGCTGATAAACGGATAAAAAGGGATGCAGAGAAACTGTTTATTATTAATAATACAAACTTGTCAAACCGTTTCCTCAACTATTTGGGTGTAAAAATCTTGGTCAGTCTAATCCAGACCTCAACCTCAAAAGCATGTGTTTGCACATTGAGCAGGTAACTAAGGAACTTATATGCCTTTTCCATTCCTACCTATTCTCCCCGACTTTCCTCGAATCTACCAGGCTTCAGGGTGTTTCCACTATAGACATTACATACCGAGTAGGTACTTTTGCAGTACCCGCTTCTTTGAGGTTCCAAGTAGGGAGAGTCTGGCTCAAACTTGACTACAGGAGTGATCAGCCCGTAGCTTTGGTATTAATATGACTAAAGGCGTCTTTCCACACGGACCTAGTCCATCCGGCTTTACACTAGTCCACTAGTACACTCGGGCCAGGCCTTTCGGGCCGTGCGGGTAGCATGAGTAATGGTTACTGCGTCCCCAGGTCGTCTTGTCTTGCCCGACGAGACGTCTCCTGATTTGTGCCGTTGAGTTTATTTACTCATTATAAACCGTAACCCGAGCAGCAGGTAAAAGGCTGCTTCACCGCCTGTCTTCTTCTGTGGTATCTCTGTGAACTTTTTTTTAAAATGGTTTATTACACAAATTAAACAATAGCCTACATTAAATCTCGGAGACCGTGTTGTTTTGTTGCATTGTGTCGCTATCGGGTGACATCGGTAACTTTCTAGAAAAAATGTGCTGGGAGAGGGATAACCATAACCCCTCCCTCATTAGAGGTTCTGGATTTGCAATGGAAAAGCATTCGAGCACTCTCCGGCCGGTGGAGTACGGCGGACTAGTGATGATGGAAAACCCCCTTAATTCATCTTTTGTTTCTTTTTTTGAATACTTTATTTTTCAAAGTAATTTCTTAGCAAAATATTTGACCCAATCTATAATAAAGTAACATAAAGCAGATATAGATGTGTTCAGTAAACATAATTCCAGCATTGAAAAGCAAAAGTGTGTCCACAGCAGAATGTTTGAAGCAAAAAATAAGACGATCAGCAGAATTTGAACCAACTTCATTCTGTTACTTTCAACAATGAAACTGTTATTTATCTGTGATAGAAAAGTTACGTTTAAGAATGTTAATGCTAAAAATAATTTCTCACCTCTTTTCAACAGATTAAACCACTAGACTTTGTGTATAAGTTGCAAAGAAATTAATTGAAGTTGTAATTAGGTTTCCACTGAATGTACTACAGAACACTGGAACTGGGACACATGGACCGGAGAGGAGCACAGGGACGATTATGATGAAGAGGACTACAATGCCTCAGAACCCTACTGTGAGGATGAAGACTTCATTGTGAGTGAAATTGTGTTCATGAAAAGCCCAGATTCATTGTTTCAGTGTCTTTTCCTACAGTCTTTCTCTGTGCCTGTAGATGGATGCAGACTATGACCCCAGCCAGCACACTAGCTCCAAGAAGAAGAAGATAAAGGAGAGGAAGAAGATGAAGAAAGAGGATCTGCCACAAATGGGCAAAAAGAGAAAGAACTCTTATTTTGCAGAGGTCATCACGAAAGAAAAGCCGGTGTTCGATCCCCGTAAGTGTGAGCTTGTCTGTCCTCCTCCAGTTTTCTGGTTATTGTCCAACAGAGATGTGTTAATTTCAGAGGAGAAGACCTTCGAGCAGTACTTGGATGAGTACTACAAGTTGGATTATGAGGACATCATTGACGACCTGCCGTGCAGGTTTCGCTACAGGCAGGTTCTGGCCAACGACTTCGGCCTGACCACAGATGAGGTGAGAACCAGACAACGGTTTTCTCCAAGAATCTTCATAGTTGATGGTCCAAGGCAGGAAAATAGAAATTGGAGATACATACGGATAGTTCACATTTTGTTGTAAAGCTGCAAAATTATAGTAATTTTATTTTCAGTGGCTGTTTTTATTTCCAATCGTTAAATGAACGTCGTTGGCATTTAAAATGCATGTTCTGCCAGTAGGAATGCAAATCTGTCTCCCTGAATGTGAAACCTAAAAGCTGAAAACCGAAAACGTTCTCTGACAAGAAAGTTGAGTCATTTTTTAAGAGACAGTTTACTCATTTATTATGATTTAGATTTCAGAAACTGTTTGGTCACAAATTTAATGAAAACTAAAATATTCATAAGAGGAACCGATGGGACAGAGATGTAGGAGCCGAAACTACATCTGCTCATCAAGACGCTCTAGTTTTTTATTTCACAGTTCAGCTGTGATTTGAATATCACACGATTATCAGGACTTTTATTTTTTCTTTCCTCCACTTGGGGCGGGACCCCATTCCTGCCCCAAGTTCCTGAGATCATGAATAGAAGCAGCTGAAATGAATCTTCTTCCCCGGGGGGCCGGGCTCTCCCTTAGAGATGGTGAGAAGCTCGGTCATCCGGGAGGGACTCTGAGTAGAGCCGCTGCTCTTTCACACCGAGAGGAGCCAGATGAGGTGCTCCGGGCACATCCCTGTACGAGGAGACCCCCGGGGGAGACCTAGGACACGCTGGAGAGATTATATCTCCCGGTTGACTTCCAATCTGTCTCCCTGACGTGTTTGGGCAGCAGAATGACTTTTAGCTCTCTGCCTCACTTTGAAGCTGCGTTATTGTCATTTAATCATTATTAAAAAAGGTTTTTGACCATTTATAAATAGTGATTGAATCTGCGGGTGTTGCGATATATCTGTTAGTGAATCGGGCCGTCACTAATATACTCTGCAGTTCTACACGTTTTGCAACGCAACCGAAACCTGAAGATATTTACAGGAATTAAACTGAGACTCTCGTTAAACTTTTTACCAAACTCCTTTAAATGTTGATCATCTTTGTCTCACACATCCCTCCATCCTGTTTGGAAATCCGAAGCATTCTCGGCTTGCTGTGCTAAGTTACTGTGCAGGAAGAGAATAAACACAGTCTGTAACGCTGCAATGATGAGCCTCGAGGTGACGGATCTGGTATTGCTTCCCTCCGGGGAGAGCTCTGACCAGGGAATGAATTCACTTTAATCTTCTCTCTGAGCAGACGGTCATTTTAACGAAGCTACACTGATGATCCAAAACATGATTTGCTCTCATGAAGGATGTTTCTTTACTCAGATTTTAAAAGCTGACGACAAGGAGCTGAACCGCTGGTGCTCTCTGAAGAAGACGTGCATGTTCAGGTACTGGCTCTAAAGTAGCTGAAATGTTAACACCCGCACATCTTGGGACATTCACGACATTTTGTTTCCTTAGGTCTGAGAAAGAGGAAATGAGTGATTTAAAGAACTTCCAAATGAAAGCAAAGAATGAAAGGAAGAAGAAGGAAATCTTAAACTCTGTGTATTCTGAGTGAGTATAACCGCCTGCACAGAAATCTGATGTACTATGATCATCCATCAATCTCTGCTTATGCAGTGTGTCAATAATCACCTGAACTGTCTGCAGAGAAGACAAGGAGACCGTAGAGGCTAAGACCAAGGTGGGGAAGAAGCGAAGAGATCGTATGAAGAATGCAGAAAGGCAAGACGGAGAGCCTGAAGGTCCCTTTGCAGATGGTGTCAGAGACTCCCTCTCACGAGCTCTTCAGGAGGCAGCAGCCAGCGCGGAGGAGGAGGAGATCCTAATACCCAAGAAAAAGAAGGTGAAAAAGGAAGAAGAACCTCATGGGACTTCAGAGGAGGTGGTGGCCAAACCCGATGAAGATAAAAACAGGACTGAAAAGCCAAAATGGTCCAAAAAGAAGCACAAGCGCTCAGGTGGCCGCCTCATATCAGGAGCCATGGGGGTGAAAATAGGCGGCCGGGAGTTCAGCAGACAGAGATTGAAGGCGTACGGGCTGAACCCAAAGAGACTGTACTTCAGACAGCTCGGCAGGCAGAAACGAAGGTCACAGGAGAAGAAGCTGAAGCAGAAAAACAACGAATGACATGTTATGATTGGAAAATAATGTGGTTTTTACAGGAAAAACTTTTCATTATCAGTTCAATATTCTAACAATAAACATTTCAATATACAGAGATGTTTTTAAATTGTTGCAATAAGGTTTTCCTTTTTTGTGTAATTTTCCCCCCCATTTTATTAGATTGTAGATTAAAGCTATCAAAAATGGACATTTTGACTGCCACATGGTGACATTTCTAATCATGTTTGTACAGTAAAATTATTTTCTGTTCACTTTGCATCATACAGCTGTCAGTTATTGCTACTTTCACCCACACTTATTTTTTGCCATGTTTCAAACAATTTAGCACATAAATTTTAAAATGGATCCAAGAAACTTGGTAGCGTCTTATTTTCAGCTTGGACGGAAATACTTTTATTAAATTAAATGAAAAAAATATCCCTTTTCAGGGAAATAAAATATGAACATAAAACTCATGCTGCAAATGCTTTTAGTTCTGTAATGGCTTCATGTGCCTCTGATCTGAAAGTAATGCAACTGGTCTAATGGTGAGTTATAATGAAACGTATTTCCTGCAAATGAGAATTTGAGTGTGGGAGAAACCAATAAAGTAAATATACAAGTTGAAAAAAAAATGGCCCTAAAATGAAGGTTGAAGACAATCCAGTTCATGAATGGGAGACCCTGAAAATGTAAAAACATTGTGTTCTAACTGGGGTATGGTGATCTGAAAGTCTGAGGCCCTCTCCTGCCTTAACAAGATTTAGTTAAACAGCAAAGTTGTATTTTTTTTTATTTCGTTGGCTAGAGGGACACAAAATGCTCCTATTACCCTTGTAAGTATGGAGACCCCTATGATTCATAATTAAATAAATGAATACAACATTTTGAAATAAATATATGACCATGAAATAGTGAAATACCACATTT
>JBAMHX010000023.1:4432045-4446075 GCA_037177515.1 Pseudomugil tenellus | reverse complement strand
ATGTGACTGGGTCACCAGTACATACTGGACACACACACACACACACACATATATATATATATATATATACATTATAACATTGTGAGTGATGTGAGAACTGATTAATAATGATAATTGGCTTTTCCTTCTCTTTCTAGCACATTAATGTTTTTTGTCCACTGTATGATGAAGGATTGAGCTCAGATCTTTTTAATAATACCAAGAGTCATATTTTAAAGAAGTTGCTGATTTTTTAAATTTGTTGAATTCTAAATATTGTTTATAATTAGTGGTAATAACAGTTTAATTGATTCTTGTATTTAAAGAGTTATTCCTATTAAAACCGATAAAACTGCTTTTCAAAGATCATCTCAGGTGTTTTTAGTCATTTATTTGTAGTTAATCTTTCTTACTGACTCGTGTGTTAACTACACTTGGAGCAGCAGTTAGCCTGTTAGTGGAAATCCAAAGTTATTGTTAAAGTATTAGATCGTCAAGTTAATTTATAATATTTAAACTACAAGTCCTGCTGCAGTTTTAAAACCTGACAGTCATCAATTAGCTGTAAGTTTAGTAGTTAAAACCCGCAGGGCTCTGTGGGTTTCAAAGGTATTCCACTGCAGGCTGCCTGTATGAAAACAAATTTTCCTGTTTACTAGAAAATGAAATTGGTTTTGGGCACATCGTCTCATAAGTGATTCAGAGTGGGCAGAATGACAGGCAGGGTTGGGGAGGTTCATCCATGCATGCTCCATTATGTGGTTTCCTTACGGTAAAAGAAGCATGTAGCTCACTGGCTTGTTTCTGCAACTTCATCAATGCCTCAGTCTCGGGTGGTTTTAGCAAGTGGTTTGCATGAAGGTGGGGTTTTATCACTAGCTTTATCTTCAGCCTTCTGTTTGATCTTCCTGCATGTGTCAGAGTATGCAGCTTTAATTCATCCGTCTGTTTAAATGCTGCCACACTGTTTGCTGCTTTAGAATAAAGTTACAAATGCTTTCATGTCATGTAAATGCAAAGCAGAAGTGAATCTATGACCTAAACCGGACTTGACAGAATAAAAATAGAAATTAATTTGCATGTTTTTTTTATACTATGAACCTAGATCTATTTATTATGTTGTCTTAATGTGTCCTATTTTCATTTGGCTCTGTTTCGTTCAAACACCAAACTGCATTAAGGAAATGCTTTGTATACTCATTCATTTGTTATATGGAGAAACCGAAAGAGCGATTACGTTACGACTTAAAAATGTCAGACATGAGCCACTGAAATGTTTAAGTTCATTTAGTTATTTGGAAAAATAATAAAAAAACACAAAAAATTATGTAAAAATCATTCACATGTATTTAATCAGTGCACATATAAAACTGGCATCATAATTTAAGTGGGTTTACAAAAGACAGCACAGCTTATTAGACTAGTATACATATTTACAAAGTTCACTATATAAGTATATATATTTTTATATCTTTACATTATTTGTACAATATTGTTCTGTTAGGATGAAATCTCCCAGCCTGCTTACAGGAATTCTCCTTGTATCATTTCACATAATAAAGATGACAAGCTGTAACTGTTTTACTGCCGTATTCCAGCCCGTGAAACCGAGAAGGCGCTGTCAGCTTTTATGGCTCTAAAGCATTTATTGTGTGTTGCTACATATGTTAAAGGGACCTCCAAAGCTGCGAACCACCCAGCTCAGCCACTCCATCATCTGACGTCTTCAGCACGTCTCCAGGCCACCGAGCCCTCTGATGTCCCAGCATCAGCGCTGACCAGAATGCACATGGCAGAAATTACATGGTTTTTGGGGCGTGGATGCTCCATGTTTCCAACAACTTGTCATTAAATGCTACAAAGGCAGCAGGAGATAGCGGGGTAAACCTCATGCTTGGGCTTTCCCCGCTCTGTCAGATGCAGAGGTTTGCTGTATTTATGTGAACCAGCTGCACAAAGTCTTTGATTTGTCCTTATGTGCAAACAAAGATAAGATGAAATGTTCTTTTCTCTCTTTTTTTTAAAAAAAAATCCCAGAAGGAACATCCTCTTGACTAATACTGGCCTTAATTAAGAGTCTAAAAGACAATAATAATGCTTCTTTTTTATGACATGACTATTTAAGTTTATCTAAAACATGTATATGTAACTTAAAAATAAATGCTTAACCAAAGTAGATTTTTCTCCCAAGACACTGAGCTGTTCATTTGGACTGATAACTGCAACTATTTCAGCGTGCAACACAAAACTGTTTACTTATTCACATGTTTGCTTATTTACGAGTGTAGAAATAAAAGCACATTAACAATATAAAAGGTTAAGTTCTTAGTCCAAGTGTCTGCTCTCAGATCAGACTGAACGACTGTATCAAGTCCTGGAGATTCTGGGATAAATAGCTTTAATGGTTGAGGGTGTAAAGTTACCAGAAGACACCGTTGTCTCCAGTCCTTCCAGTCTGTGAGAGGTTGGATCCATCTTAGTGGTGCTGCAATCTAAGAAGGGCATCCCGAACTTCTTCACTTGTCCATCTTTGGTCATGATGCAGCGCCGGCACAGCAGCCTGATTATGGCCTTCCTCATGTCCTTGCTGGTCAGTGTGTAGATGATGGGGTTCAGCAGAGAGTTGAACATGGCGATGCCCAGGAAATAGTCTGCCTTAAAGAGCACCTGACACTTTTTGGTTGGGCAGAAGAAGTCCAGCAGGAGGAGGATAAAAAGGGGCAACCAGCAGGCGATGAAGACTCCCAGGACGATGGTGACCGTTTTCAACAGCGCCATGTACTTCTGGGACTTGCGGTACAGACCTTTCCGCTGCGGGACCGAAGCCAGGCGCTGGGTGTTGGACTTGACGATGCGGAAGATGCGGACATACAGCACCACAATGGACATGAGGATGCCGCTGAAGATGGTGATGCAGAACAGGATGTAGTTTTTGGCGTAAAGGGGCAGGACAGTGGAACATCGGTCTAGCTGTCCTATACAGTTCCAACCCAGGACAGGCAGGACGCCCAGAAGCACAGACAGCACCCAGCTGGCTCCGATCAGAGCGAACATCCGGCCCTGTTTGTCCCCCTGGTACGGCTTCATCCTCACCATGGTGACATGGCGCTCTATGGCAATGGCCAGCAGACTGATGACAGAGGCAGCCAGCATGATGAACACGCCACCCTCCCTCAGGAAATACAACACAGGGGTCATTCTTAATGTGTGGGAACCAGACGTTATGATGTTCACCATGTAGGTGAAACCTGCCAGCAGGTCTGACAGAGTCAAATTGCCCAGTAGATAGTACATGGGCACATGGAATTTCTTGTTCTTCCAAATGGCCACGAGCACCACAGCATTTTCTAGAACAATCAGCAGGCAAACCATCAGGAAAGCTACGGCCTCTGGTTTGATTCCATCCTTGTACTTATTCTCCTTCAACTTTCCCGTGTAGTTGTAGTGCTCTATGATAACTGCATTGCTCTGATACTCACTAAACATCTGTTGCATCTCTGTAGATGTTGGAGCAGCAGATGAGGCTACAGATGGAAATATAGCAGTGATGATGATTGGGATTCCCAAGACGAAGACTATCAGTTTAGATCCGCAGAGAAGATGTCAAATAGTCCTGTGGTTGTGCATTTTTCTGTCTCTTGGCACATGCATATGCAGAGAGGAAACAGTCTTCCTTTTGATGCACTCAGAAAGGATTTCCTGTGGTTTGAGTTTTTTCTGTAAAACTCAAGAAATCTTTTTGTTCAATGTCGGGCATGCACACTAGGAGGCGATGAGAGCAAACCTGCAAAGAGAAATAAATGGCACAGAGGGACAAAACAGGGAGAAAGAAAATTAATTGCAATGAGAAAATGCATTAAATAATTACAAATAACTGCAAACTGTTTGATTGTTGAATTTTTCTAAAGTCCAACAGCAACTTAATTAAACCGGATCAATTAGAGGAAATAATTCCATTTCTAAATATATAGATTTTCACATTTTAAACTTAGTTTAGCCTTGGTGGCTGTTTTTTCATAACTTCTTAAAATGAGAATCTACTGAACAAAAATGTAAAATTTATTCCAAACTTAGGTGAAGTATATTTTTGGTAGCCAAACGTTTTCGCCAAATTTGCGCCCAAATGCGTAATTACGCATTAATTAACCAAATCTGTCGGATACAACTTTGTTTTGTAATAATGTATTTAAAAGCATATCTAGTTATTAGTTTAATAGTAAAATCGATCCACAAGTGTGAAGTTGTGGGTCGATAAAGGGGCAACGGCTGTGTTGGAAGGATGAGAGACTGACTCTTGTCTCCATGAAGTTACTACTAAGCCGATTTCACGCACCTTTGTGGACAAAAACGCTTTTGAAAATATTCAAGAACAGTTTGCACGCACCTGAGAAAAACCTCCACGGTGAAGATTCACGGGAACTTCGGTTGTGACAGAAAGGATCCCACGGCCGGAGGAGAGGACGCAGCACCACAGCCGCACGCGAGTGTGATGTGGGAACGGAGGAGGGCAGGACTGAACATGCAGTGGGCTGGTCTACACCGTGTGTGCCCTTCAACGACTTTCCTCCCTCCTTCTTCAAACCCCTTCAGCTATTTTTTCCCCTCAGGATAACTTGATGCTCAATGATAGATTAAGAGTTTCTGTTTGTCCCTGCAACACAAAGAGAAAGTGGATTTATTTTCTCGCGCAGCTGCAAGTTACAATGCAAACCTAAATGCAGTTTTCTTTCTGGTCCTTGTGATTCCAACATGGTGCTGAAATGTGATTAAGACTATGTTGCTATTCAGGTTTTCTTACTCTTGCTAATAAAAATGGGAGTGTCTAAAAAAACAGAAGCTCATTTGTCAGTGGAAAAAGCCTCATTTGTGAGAGCTGTACGAGCAGCTGGGGCTTTTTTGGAGTTCAGAAACGCTACATTTCAGAAAATAACTCAGACTGATAGACTTGCTTTGTAATTATCCTTTAGCTCACATCAAACCATTTCATTTTTGCAAAAAGGCCGTCTTATAGCACTTCTTTTTAAAAGAAGTGATGGAAAACGCCCCTGCTTCAAGTAATTATGCACAATTTAAAGATCAGTTTGACAAAACACAAAGCATATTAATATGTTCAGAAACAGAATGAAATGAATAGTATTTTGCTCTGAATAGGTGCGGTGAGACATGCAAAGTAAGATGATGGATTTCCATGACATTTCCACACACTTTCCATTCAGTGTCACAACAGATGAGTAACAAACCATCAATCTGTTGTGGATTCAATGAGCCAATGGCATTGATCCAAATGGACATCATTACAGCACCAGTGATACATTTAAATAGGCACATTTGGAAAAGTTTGCAAACACTTTGTTCTAATAGGAAAACTGTTTCATATTAATCTGATGAATGACATTAAACACAGTTTTGTTTTTGATTAAAATTGATTCATTGTAATCCCGTATCCAGGGTGCAGCTGCCTTTCACCTGTTTTTGTGGGATGGACTCCAGTTACCTGCGACCCTGAAAAGGGATTAAATGCTATTGAATAATAATGAATGAATAAAGCAATTGATTCCAAAGTTATGTTCGGAGTTCCGCAAGGCTCAATTTTAGGTCCGATTCTTTTTAACCTCATGATGCCTGACGTTAATGCCATACACATCCATAGTTATGGTGATGATACACAGCTCCACCTTAGCATGTAAATCTACTATGATTATCTTGTCTGATTCGATTCAACAAGGCATCACAATGCATTATGTGTTGCATCCTTAGTTTTCTTCATCACAGATGTGGCCACTATCTCTTTAATAAATACAAGCAGTCAGATAATGAGGGTCCCTGTGTATTTGTAATTATATCAGATATCAATCTTAATGTCCTGATGTTAAAAAAATGAATCTCCAAATTGGGTCCTTCAGGAACAGTATCCTGCAGCTACTCCCTGCTTCCCTGCAGTAGCACCTGATTCAAATGAACAGCTCATGAACAGATTACCCAGAATACCTCACCAGGAAGGCGTCCAGGAGGCATCGTAACCAGATGCCCGGCCACCCTGCGGAGGAAACTCATTTCGGTCGCCTGTATTTGCAATCTCGTGCTTTCGGTCACTACCCAGAGCTCATGACCAAAGGTTTGGGTAGGAGAAAAGATCGACCGGTAAATTGAGAGCCTTGTGTCTCAGCTCCTTCTTCCCCACGATAGACCTGCGCAGCATCCACATAACCGCAGACGCACCAATCCACCTGGCGATCTCACACTCCATCCTTCCCTCACTAGTGAACAAGACTCCGAGATAATTAAAGAAAAAGCCACTCCCTGACAAGATGTCTTGCTGTTAAGAAGTTTGTTTTGTCCATTCAGACTTTCCATAGTCAGTTTAGATAAAAAATGGAAGGAGTTAAGATATTTCTATGTTGTCTTTTATGGGAAAAAGATGTTGTCCTAGAAATATTTGACTCTGTTTGTAACTGAACACAGATAATGTTGCTAACGCTACTCTACCAGTAGTATTTTCCATTGATGTTAGCTTTAAGCTAACATATAGCTTTTTTGACATTTTGATGTGTAACATTATGTGATTTTACAGAGACAAGAAATGTATTCGCAGTAATATGATGTATTTTTTGTATATTTGATTAGTTTTGAGTTGTATCTTTTAAAGATTTCCAAACAGATTCAGTCTTGGATCTTATTGTAGTAGCCTACTAAGCTACATGACATAAAAAAGGAAGGGAACGTATATTTTTCTATTAAGCTTTTTTTTCTGTTACACCACAAATCTATTAACAGATATATATTGTTATTGAATCATCATCCAGCCCTGCTTTCTTTTCCCATTTTATTTGAAAGTAGTCTGCTATTTGGGCCTTACGTGTTTGTTAATCTTAGATTTGTATGCATCAGTTAGCAGGGTGATTAAGCTAATGTTATTATCATCCCTAGGTTTCATATTGTAATTAAAATAAGAACCAACATAAAAACAACTTTAAATGCCTTGCTTTTGCAGGTCAAGTCTTTTAAAACTCTACAGTTCCCCTACATCTTAAAGGAAACATAATGCTTTGGGCGGACCTATGTTTACAGCGATTATCTCACTGGGCCGAAGCAAAATCTTTATCACATGTTGCCCACCAGAGTTGCTTATCTGATTTTAACAGATCTTTTCATCTGCATAGTGGGTGTACAGTTGCAACAATGTTCAACACTTTGTTGCAACTGTCGTTATGTCAAAATGCTTTTTAAATAAAGTTGAGCGGACTTATTCGTAATGTGAGTTTTTCGTCTGTTTATTTTGTATTATGAACAATCCTTTTATACTAGCCAACAATCTGGACAAATTTGAGTCTGATCAGGCAAAAATACAATTTTGGTGGCTATTTCTTTTATTACTATTACTTTGTTGCTATTACTCAATCTTGACAACCTCATCTGTCATTTACATGTCTTAGCTCAGAAATAGAGCTATGTTTTGATATTTTGGTAGCTTGTTTAGATATTTGATATGAATAGAAGTGGTTGTGTGTGATTATGAACTATAGTTTTATAATGATCACTGGCTCATGAATCCAATCAGATCAATAATGTTCAGTTGCATTACGTCATCATCCATTAACCTTTTTGTTGTGATCAAACTTGCATTTTGAATGTTGATGATTGATTTTTGAATAAAAAAAACATTTACAAAATACAGATGGCAGGAATAATTTTAGATGATATAGTTTTGCTACATTTTTCTGCAATTTTCTAACAAATATGGAATGAGCTAGTTTCTATACTCTTTTTTATTTTATAGATATAAACCAGAAGCAGGCAAGTCTGGTTTTGTTACAGAACACCTGACTCAAATAAATGGGTAATTAGACTTGTGCAGAGGTTGATGTCAAGCGCTACACAAGCCTTCACATAAGTCTGATGTGTGTCATGTTCGTTGCAGCAGGGAAACTCCCAACACTTGCAGGAGTGCAGTTCTCTAGGACCGGACTTGCTATCCCTGATATAAACGGACAATATTCCTCAATAAACTATGATAAACGCAATACTTGACTACTCAATCTAGAGGGAAAAACTGGAACCTATAACTTGGCTCCTGACGACAGATGACTTTCCACGGAATCATTAGGTATAAAAACAATGATTAGTGTTTATGCGACTCAATTTAGTTAACTCACTGTTTGCTACAGTACAAGCATTTCCGGGTTTTGTCAGTCAACACTGATTCATTTTCTCTATTATGATTACTGAATGCAGCAGAACAAGGGGGGAGGAGGGAGGACTTGCGTAAGATAAGGGTGGATGAGTAAAGGACTGAAGTAGGCCTTCTTTAAACAGGAAGCGGTCTCATTGTGCCTAGAAAAGAGAGGGATATCCTTGAGAAACAACACAGATGAAGTCACTCTTTGGATCTGTGTGTCAGATCCGTGACGTTCGTCTGACACTTGGGACACATATTTGGCAACCTACTCATTTCCACGCCTGTGTAATGATACATTCTTACCAACACTGTTTTATTAAGTTTCTGTTTCTGGATTTGTGGCCTGTAGGTTCAGATTTGGGCCTCTTTAAGTAGTCGTTTATGTCATACCTTAGTAGCTCCACTCACCACGCCTGCTTGTCTTGGATCAGTGTTAAGACTGCTTCCAATTATTTCCAGTTGAAATCTAATTGGTGTTTGATGAGCAGTGTGCTCCCCCAACCCTTACTTCCCATGGTGCATCCTTCCGATGACTAGGTTGTGATGCATCTCTTCAGAGACCTGTTTCATTTAACCCCCCACAGTGACACTGTGACAACCTCTCAGTGTGTTGCCTCTGATTAGTTAACACACAAAGACATGACAGCAGGACTCTCAGCTCTGTCCTCTTTCTTTTCCCACAGTGGGGAGCTGCCCTGTCGCTGCTCCTGCCCTCAGGCCACAAACTTCAGCACAGAGTGACCAGTCCAGACCCACCCAGTTGTATCCCAGCCAGAGCGCCGTTCTCTTTTCAGTATGTTCTGTCCAGCATGCCGGGATCTGGGTGATTTTTTCCTGTGACGTAAGTGGGCTTGTAGAAAGGAAGTCAGTCAGTCCTGTTTTAGTCATGATAGCCCACTTCAGATTGACTGCTTTGTGTTGTTGCATTACTTCAGATCATCTCATTTTGTGTCCAAAACGTTCCTTTTTTTAGTAAGTGAAGCGTCGTTCCTCATAACAGGTCGCTGGTTTCAGTTCACACCATAATATGTAACACCTTTTTGCAAGCGTTTCATCGTGCATTAAACCTCCTGGTCTGAGCCGTGTGGTGCAGAATTGCATTTCAACATGGGATTCTCACCTCACCATATAAACAGTCAACATGTGGCGTCAGTCTGCACATACAATGAAAAGAATTCACACCTCCTTAAATGACCAGTATGCACATTTTGAGCTGAATGTGGAGTCATTTGTCGTCAAGTTTACTGTGAATTGTAACTCGCTCTTTAAGATATCAAACAGTCCACTGCAAAAACTAAAATCTAAGTAAGATTAAACATCTCAAATCAAGGACACATATGCTTATTTTTTAAACGTAAGATAATTATTCTTACTTAGTAGGTTTTTTTTTTAAAGATTTTTTAAACTTATTTTAAGAATTATTGACAGGTTAATGTTCCTTGAAATAAGATAAATCATCTGCCAACAGAACAAGAAATTTTATCTTATTTCAAGGAAAAGTAACCTAATTTTTTTTCTTGTTTTTTAAAGCCAGTTTTTGTAGTGTCCAAGTGTTTGTGTGTTATAGAGAAGGGATCCAGGGACAATATAATGACAAAAATGCCTTAGAACTGTATAAAGTCCACTGTTATGCAGGGATCTTCTTGCTTCTAGGTATTTATGGGAATCCCAGAAATAGCTTGCTTTTGTCCAAGTCCTGTTTCAGTGCCACACTGTTTCTTGCAGGGCTGTGACCTCTCTTTGAGCTCCTAATAAGGGGAAATGGAGAGAACACATGTAAATGTTGGACATGTTTCTTTTCCATTGCTGCCATGTTGCCGGGCGTTTGACTGTCAGGCAAATTACCTCATAGTCTGCAGTCTGTCTGCAGGCCGTTGCTTATTCAGACACAGAGGAGACGGGCTCAGAAACTTTAAACTTAAACTTCTGGCACTGCAAAAGTTGTAATTGAAGGTTTTTCACATCATCAAACAGATATAAATCTTAAAAAACGGCCTCCAAATGTTGCAAACAGTGTAATTAACATATGGTGTGCTTTGGGAAATGTGTAAATTCTTTGACCACAGAAGAAGTGTAATGATGTTTTTATCTTAAAACAATCCAGGCAGGACTTTGTAAAATGAAGAGTCAGGAAGTGAAAATAAGTTGCATACAGCTGCCATAGTCAGCAGGGAGTTTCTGCTGTGAAAAAACACAGGAAGAAATGGCCATTTGGGAGCGTTTTGATTCAATATAAACTTATTTGAATCTAAGTCATGTCTACATGGAAACATAAACATCCTCATTTCCTATCCTATTTAAACCTTCAACACTTTTTATCCTCAAGGAGCCCCATCCTCCATCTGAGCTCCAGAAGTTTCCATTCTGCAGATAAATGACTGTTTGGGCCGTTTTTGCTTATTCGTGACTTTGTTTCTGTTTCTTTGCAGCTGTGTTTACAGAAATCCACAGTAACGTCAATCAAATTTCAATCCCAGGAGCTTTGCAGAGCTGGGTTTTGGACCCATCATCATGCTTTCATAACTCTCAGCTTTGTATTTGTTATTAAATGAAGATGCCTCACGCAGCAGGGTTGTAACCAAATACCGTATTCACACAGTAAGATTTGATCTCTCATGAAGTGTGGGGTTGCTCTTTCAGACATGCCCTACTGGAAACATTTATCTTGCTAAGTGAAGTCAAAAGGGCACAATGTCTGGCTACACAGTTTCCACAAAGTCTGCCAGTAAGTCAGACTGGCAGACTTTACTCTACTTCTTTTTGATTGCAGGTCATTCAACTTGTCTTTCATCATTTTTGGGCTTTTTCTTTATTTCCTACTGCAAATTATTCACTTCATGGCTTCTGATCTAATCTCTCCCCTATGTGTTATGGCAGGCATCAGTATCTCGCTGTGCTCGCCTGTTTCCATTGTTATGGCCTACTTGCAATTTCTGTTAGAGGTTTTTTCTGAACTGAAACAGATCATCCCTCATTTGCGTTGTGATGTCATTGTTGATTGCTGTTTGCTTTCATTTGCATCTGCAGAGACTACATTTGTTTGCTTTTGTTGTCCAGGCTAATTTGAAAGCTAGCCATGATAGCTTCAAGGGCTGGCATGAACTCTTTCAATATCGTTTCCTTCTTTTCTTTGTATGTTTAGGTTACTTTTCTTTTTCATTAAACCCTGGCTTATGTTGTAGGGCTTGCAGATTTTTCTTTAATTTTTCTCAAGTATAGGAATTTATTTCTGTGTATCATGTTGCTGTGAGGGAGCTCCATACTTACAATGTGCATCCATTACTCTGTGTTGCTCAAACAGAGCTCCAGTTATGTAAATCAGTCGTATCTCATCAGTCAGGATGGAGGCATGTCTCTTTTCCTCTTCAATGTTTATCTCCAACATTGTGTCTGTGTGGTTTCTTTTAGCTGTTTTTAATCTTTTACATTCTTTTTAACAGTGTTTGACATTCTCAGTTAATATGCCACCAGAGTTTTGTGGTTTATTCAGCAAACTATACGCAAAACAAGTTTAGTTGTATAGCACCTTTCATGCACAAAACAATTGATTTACAAAGAAATATCAAAAGCATTACAGATGTTGAAAAAGAGAATAAAAAAAGCAGAAATCATAATAAAAATAATAAATTATATAAAAATCCTTAAGAAGAAAATAATAAAAACGTTAACGTCCAGGTTTTACATATAGCTGCTTGAGAAAAAATAGTTTCTGACCTGGATTTAAAAGTTTCTACATGTGGTTTTATCTCTACTGGCAGTTTGTTCCACTTGTTTGTGCCATAACAGCTAAATGCTGCTTCTCCATGTTTAGTGTGGACTCTGATCTGGTTCTGGTCTGGTTCTGGTCTGGACTAGTTGACTCGAGTCTTTGGATCTAAGAGCTCTGCTCTGAATATATCACAGATGTATTCTGGTCCTAAACCGTTCTGGGATTTATAAACAACCAGCAGGGTTTTAAAATCTATCATGTGACTGACTGGAAACCAGTATAAAGATTTTAAAACTGGTGTGATGTGTTTAGTTCTCTTAGTTCTTGTCAAAGCTCTCGCCTCTCTTACACTCCGGTTCTGTAGACTATCTATGTAGGTCATGACCTTTAAAAGGGTTTTTTGCCTGAACCTTCTACACCAGCCTGCCTTCCTCTGCCACCTGCAGCCTGGTGTGTACCAGCTCCAGCTTAGCCTCCTTTGCCATCTGCATGCTGACAGCCTGACATTCTTAATCATCTGCAGCCTGGTTTGTATAAGTTCAGCTTGGCATTATTTACCTTATCCAGTGTGATTTCATGCAAGCTTCCGCCTGGCCTCTTATGTCATAAACAGTCAGGCTTTGGTTGATCTCCTCCATATACAGTACAGCTTCTCCCATATGTGCTTATCTGGCCTGGCTGTGACCTGACACTTTGTTACAACCCCACCTCCATCCGTGACGATGACCCTTATCATGGTCTCAATGTGTGCTTTGCTTGTTTGGGACTTGGTATCCATCAACCAAATAATCAAATAGGGATCAGGATTAAGTAGGCTTTGATGATACTTGACCATTTGGTTAACTTTGATGACTTTAGCATCTCGTACATAAAGGTTTTTAAATCCACTTTGGTTCTCCAGAAACTTAAATGCTATTTAAGATTGCCTCTCTTACACCCAGGTTCTGAGTTATTGATGTTAAAATTGCAATATTGAATAGTCATGAATGATTGCTTTTTGTGTCTACAAAGCCTTTTTGTGTTCATTTTGTGAATAGTCTGGCATCAAAGCAAAGATTGTCACCCAAAACCTAAAAAATGAGATGTATTGTGGTGATGTTGAGTAATAGCAATCCTTATCCTGGTCCTCATAATGTCACTTTTTTGCCTACTCCAAGACTTTCTCAGTAGATCTGAGTTCGGTTTTCTGCATATTAACATCAGCAGTTTAATTTCTAAAATTGACATGACATTACAATAATTTAGCCACAGACATCTAATGCAGATTGTCTGATATTCTCCGAGACCTGGTTAAATAAAAATAGTACTTCCTAAACACAGTACATTTCTGTAAGTGGGTAACTACAGACCCCCCATCTACTATTAGAGAAGTCCTGTCATTGTCTGTATTATTTTCTGATTTGGATTAGCAGGAATTCATCATGATGAGAGACTTTAGTTGGGACTGGTTCTCTTCTTCCTCTGATAGTTTTCAATCCTATTGTGACTCCTTGAATTTAACTCTGAAATGTTGCTGCTTGTTTGAATTCCAAAACCTTAAAAATTCAACTGTGATTGATCTGATTTGTACCAACGCACCCCAATAAATTCACTACCACTCGGATTTTCACAAAAGACATCAGGGATTATCGTGAAGTTGTCGGGGTGGACGAAGGCAAAGCCACGAGTTGTTACAAGGCAAAATCATTGGAAGTTCAATGAGCAGGCATCTCTCTGGGATGTTTCTTGTTGTTGACCTTTGCCGTATAACTGTCCAATCCTCACGCTCCATGTCAGAAGTAAAGAACTAAAGGTCGGGATGATCTCTGGTCCTCTGAAGAAGATTAAAGTTTGGCTGTGCAAAAGCTAGGCAGCTGGATTAGAAGACAAACTGGTGTCATTTCATTAGAAATAACTTTGCCTCTTTTAGGCTGAAACCTTCATAAGTTGAAATTGGCCCTTAATCCTGTTTGACACATTTGACACATGCAGTTTCTGAGACTTCACCTTATGGCAGAAACTTGTGGCAGAAATACTCACAACCTTGTTTTACACCATATGATACTGGTCTCCTGCCCTCCGATAGACACCTGGAAGCAGAAGATTACCATAATGTAATAATAATAATAATAATAATAATAATAATAATAATAATAATAATAATAATAATAATAATAATAATAATAA
>JBAMHX010000023.1:4421929-4431945 GCA_037177515.1 Pseudomugil tenellus | reverse complement strand
AATAATAATAATAATAATAATAATAATAATAATAATAATAATAATAATAATAATAATAATAATAATAATAAATTGTACATTTTTTCAGACTTTATTATAGGCTGAAATAAAAGTTTTAGATTAAAAATAGGACTTTTCTCTCATGTTGTTCTTAGGTTTTGCTTTAAACTGTTAATGCAGAAAAAACAAATCAATATTTGCCAGATTGCTTAAAGATCGTCACTCTACTTCAGATTATCACCCTGCAAGTTACGTTACTTTAATCTTATAAATAACTTGGATTAGGTCTTGATGAATCATTGTCTTTTATATCCCATACCGAACGGCTCATTAAGAAGCTGAAGCCGGGTTTTTCAGAAACAAAGCCGGGTTAGAAGAAACCTGGTTTCAGCCACCGTTTTGCCACTTCTGGATTATAGCGATAATCTACTTGTAAACACAGTAACATGGAGCCCTGAGGTTCCCTCCTAACTCCAAATCCCTCACACACCATCATACTCTGTACCAGTAAGTAGGCTGGAAATGGCTAACAGCAAGGACACAAGTTTACTTTCATCTCTCTCTCTATAAAATCAGGTCAGGTTATTTCCCTAAAAACTACTAGTTACTACAGCCTGCAATCAGTGGCTCCATTTGGTTTGATATACCACACAAATCAAGACAGAATTTAGTGAAATGGCTTTTAGTTACTCTACCTCATGGGATATTCTCAAAAAGACTTAAAACTTACTAAGTTCACATACATCTTCACGCAGCTACATGTTTCTGGTTGGCACTGAACGCTTTTTTCAAAGTGAAAGTTCTTTAATTTGTCTTTACATCTTTTTTTGTATTGTATTATATTTCTTATCTGTAATCTGTAACTATTTGTTGCTTTTGTAACCTACAAAAAATAAAGCAAATCTCTGTGACTTTTCCCAGGTTAAATAAAGGTCAATAAATAAAAAATAAATCAATTTTATTGTTCTCTGTGTATTAATGGAGCACAAGCTCACTGTTTAGATTAGATTTTTAACTGTGGATTTAAAAAATAAATCATCTCGGTCTGTGTAATTATTTACTTACCGGTTACTGGAGGAGAACCACTATGGTATACCAGCAAATTAAAAAAAAACACAGAACTTCAGGTTTGCAGGATTTAAATAAGAAACATGGAGATAATAAAGGAGGTTAAAAATATGATATTCCAGGCCCTTTATGAACAGATGCGTACAATCCAAGGGCCATAAAGGAGAAATCCCACCATGTTTCTGAATCTACGTGTACATGTAGAACAGGTCTTTTCACAAACAGGCTTGCTTCCCTTGCAGATGAACTGTGCTCATTAAATTCAGCTGGTTTGGAGATTTGAGCCGCTTCTGGTCGCTTCCACGATGCGTTATATGTAACTTGTAGTCCATATTTAAGGGAATGAAGAATCAACACGACACTTCAAACCAATGTAGGCACCACCAAGAAACCATCATTACATACAAATACATAATTCAAATGCATTTTATTTGCACTTTAAAAAATACTGTAAAACTGTGTCCAAAGGTAAAACCATCCATTCGTTTTCCTAACGGCTTCATCCAATTCAGGGTCGTGGGTAGCTGGAGCCTATTCCAGGAATGAAAGGCAGGGTCCACCCTGGACAGTCCATCTCAGAGAGACGAACAAGCAGACAGAGATTCACTCCTAAGGACAATGTAGAATCAACCAAACATGCATGTTTTTAGATGGTGAGAGGAAACCGGAGAACATGCAAACTTCACACAGAAAAGCCACCGCGTGAGCCGAGGTTTGAACCAGTGACCATCTTACTGTGATGCTAACCATCGCACCAGCATGCAGCCCGAAGCATCACTAAAGAATGAAATATATGCTCAACAAGTTTTGGTTTCCTCTTGCGCTCAATGTACATGAATATAACTAAGAGGAAATATATGAAACAAGTTGAAGTGGGGCCAACAAGTATGTTCGATGAGTTAATAAATATGTATCTTGTATATCAGCATGTGCACCACTCTGGTTCCTGTTCTGTATTTAGTGAGCTCGTGCTCATTCTGATTGGTTGAATGCAGGACAAGCACTGAGTTTACTTTAGATGACACAATCTTTTTTTTCTAAATCAAGCATGTGACAAACAATGTGACCATGCAGATTAAATAAAAATAAAGACCAATCAAAGTTAGACATTTACTCTGTCATGCCCTTCAAATTGATATAAAAGCGCCAAGAGGAGGCACAATACGAAACAACAGGAAGAAACCCCCCTTGCTCAATAAACATCTGATTTTTATACTTCATGTTAAACTAATAAGCTTTTATCTGTCTTCATAACTTCTCCTGTTAGGAATCATAATGTTACACTGTTCGTAAACCTTTTTCCTACAAACTACAAACAAGGTAAATATGACTTTAACGCAGTGTTTCTCAGTGTTCAGAAAAATGATCCTCTGTTCTTTAACACACTAAAGCTGCTTTGTTTCATCCCATGTTCCATTTTCAGACATTTCTGTGTCTCCTCATTCCCACATTTCAACATTTAACCTTTCACCTTTCAACCATTGGCACTTCTGCATTCTCTGATAAACCTCTGAAAGTCACAGGGTCACTTCTTGATAAAGAGGGAATCTTCCTGGACAGGGTTTCTCTTCAAGAGTAGCACTTTCTATTATTTAGACATTTGGAGTTGGAACATGAAGCTAACGCGTTACTAAAATAGCCTGAAAATGTTTCCTTACTCCTAAAACTCATGTTCAACTTTTCCAAAATGACACAATCCTTGTTTCAGACCTTCATTTATAATGGTTCACTAATAATATGGTGGTCTCTGTCAGGATGTATTCTTTCCAGATTAGCTGTAAAAGGGGTGAGATGTGAGAAGGGGGCAGTTTGGTGAAAGCTTGTTTTGTTCATACAGCAGTAGTTTGGGATGAGTTCATCTTGGAGGACAGTGTGGAATAAACAGGAGAAGAGCGTTCCCACATTGGGAAAAAGGAAGAAAAGAGTATGTGTGGGTGGGAGAGGGATGTACTGTATGAGCAACTGTATGGTGGGGTGAGTCATGAGAATTAGTAACCCATCTCTGAGAAATTTATTCAAACTTCTTCATTAGAGAGAACAACCATACCAGGGCTCAATGTCAAAGGGTCAGATTCTTGTGAGACATCCCCTCGTCTCCATCGAAGGGGGAGAAAAAGTCATAAAGAGCTTCTTTTGTGTTCTGATGTTTGGAAAAATTCAACTTTCCTCTCTGGAACAGATATTTGCCTCTGTGTGGCTTTCGGGTTCCTCCTTGCAGAAGTCAAAAGATCAGACATGTTCTTGTTTGTAATGTTTATTGGAAAAGCAAAATCCCATCTGCTCGTGTTTATTTACTGCTTTTCCAAGAACAAGGCATTTTATTACTTCCACCAGGGTGTCTGTAAATGAAACCCTGCACTGCTCTGTATAAATGAGGCCAGGCAGGCAAAGCAGAGCTAGAGATATTGTAGTAATGTCAGTCAAACTGGTATCCTGGAGTAGTCCCAGATATCAGCCAGACAGACTGACTGCATACAAGGAGACTGTGACGAAATTACAAACGCTGTCAAAGTGATTTGAAGGTACTTAGCATGATGTTTAAAAATACCCCATTACAACTCTCCATTGTCTAAATTCAATACCTCCTACTGTTTAGCATATACTGGCTGTTTGCCATATGCATACCTATTCACCCTGCCATTGTATCAGTGTTTCACCTCCAATGAAAATAAAGCTGTAAACTTCACAAGAGACTGATTTCCTAGAAGGAAGCATTTTCTATTATAAATGCAAAAAGGAGGCTGATAAGGTTGAAAGGCCACATTGGCTAAGTTGCACTTATTCACCCTCATTTCTTTCTGACTGCAATATGTTTTCCTCTTGAACAGATTGCTTAGAAAGATTAAAAAGTTGCTGCTAGAGAAGAAAATCTTCCTTAAATAGCACATTTGCATGTTTACTGGACATTAGAACAAACTAATTAATTGATACGACCAAACCAGGACTTTTGACATGCATGTAACATATTAGTCCACGTAAGAAGCGCAGCTCTGAGCACAGTGAGAATGGCTCATCTTAACAGCAGTAACTAAGATGGGTTTTACATTTTTAGTCTCATACCTTGAACTAATTGCTTATTTATTACCGGTAGTTTATTAAATGAGTTGCTACTCAGTTTAACCTTGTTTGTCTTACACTGGTAAATCAAGCTTTTGAGACATGAGCCATTAAAAATATCCAAAAGATTCCCATTTTTTATTATCAAGTCTTTATTTGGATCTTTTACTAAATATAACATGAAAGAAACATTTTAGGATGGTATTTACCATTTATTTATGTGCAAATGATTAAAGTATAATAATCTGTTTGCTGGTATCGAATAGGCAGCAGAAGACAAGCATCAGAATGTGTTCAAGTTATTTTAAGCAACGTTTTTACCATAATGTGATGCAAAATCTCCCAGAAAGGTCAGGGTTAAGTTCCTGCTTCATCTCCTCCCAAACATGAGTTTGATTAGAACAGATTACAATGAGGACGGACTTGTAAGCATCATTGTAAGCCACCTTTTACACAGCGCCTTCAAAAAAGAAAAAGAAAAACAGAAAGAAATGCACATATTTCTAATAATATAATGGAATTAGTGTATAATTGTTTTCTCCTGCTCCACAAGTATTTTCTAGCACTTCCCATGCACACATAGCAAATAAAAAAGCAAAAAAGGTTAAAAATGTGCAAAGATTCTCTGTAATATTCTCCTGTTAATGTTCATCTTAGTTCTGGATCACTTGCTTGGATGGAACCCTCCCATGAAGAAGGAAGTGAGACCCACATTAACTCTTCACTTCATTTATTTGATGCTGTTTGATGCTGAACTACATTGTATAAGATCCAGATGCAGTCACAACATCTTGGTTCTGCCTCCTCATGCTGGTCACCATCCTGGTCACATGTTGCTATGGGATGTCATCCCATTCCTCACCCAGTGGGCATTGAAAGTCACACCCAAGTTAATCCACACATGTTAAATCGGGATGAGGCCTGGATAGCATGTCTACTCCATAACCGGTACTACTCTGTGATGCTCCTGACTGTAGAGGTGAATGTTATCATCCTGGAGGATGGATTTAGATCCCAGATCCCACTGCCTCCACAATCTCATTCCAGTATGTCTGGCTATCAGGTATCATTCAGGTATCATTACTCATTTTTAGGGTCCACAACTGTGTTTTCTATTCCACGGAAGCACAAGTTAAACCTCAGTGTATAATGTGACTCACCAGGCTTTTCAGAGATGTTTAAGACAACATTAAATATTATTATGAAACAGAGACTGTTGTGGAAATTTCATATATTAGCTTAATTTCCTTGACCTTAGTAAACTATTTGCAAGGCCAGCATCTTTCCATCAGGGAAAATTTTAGACGAGACCTCGGTTTTGTTGTCACATCATAAGAACAGGCTTCAGATGGACGCACATAACCAAAGTCTTTAAACAAACGTGCCTCTAAGTGACCGGGCAGAATAGTTCCAGACTTCTGTGTGGACGGATTCTCCCCAGGTTATAACCTTGTACCATGTGTGTATGTCTTAATGTATGTTTCACTTCATGTTTTAATGTTTAATGTATTTTCAACTTCTTTTATTCTTGATTATTAAATGTATATTTTTCTCAATCTAAAGAAATCAGTCTCCTCGTCCTTGACAGGAAAAACGTCCATTACAGCACCAAACACAAACTTCCTTTCTTTATGTGTAATGTATGGTTGATAAACGAAAGCACACCATCATGTAGATCATGTACAGCATGACAAGCTGTTACTGAGTGCCAGTTTGCTAATGTTACAATAAAGCTAGTTTGATTATTTATTAATATGAATGGATTATTTCAGTGTATCACCATTACAGAGCAGATAGATCAACCAGTTTTACTGCAACACAGCAATCCTTTGAAAAATATGTTGCTGAATCTATCTCCTTCTCTTTGCCTGCATTTCTCTGCTTTTGCTTTTTTTTCTTCAAAATTCTTTGAAATTATAATCTGTTCATTGCGGTTCCAAAAAAAAAAAGCCAAGCAGAACCCTTTCATTAGAGCTCACTCACTCTGTCTCTCTCAATGTGGTGTAGGCCCATGAAGGGGGAACCAGCAGGCCGCTTGGCTCAGCCAGACCATCACAGAGGCCAGGGTGGGTATGTTTCACTGATCCTGTACTTAACTGAAACCAAAAGTATTGTTATTCCCTCTCTGGTTTCATGACATAAAAATAAAAAGGAAGAAAAGGAACGCTGGTCCATCGGGAGGCACTTTGTGTGGATTTTGAATTTCTTTGTGCTGTGGTGTTACTTTGAAGCACATAAGTAGTTTCACATAAGTCTAATAATTGTTTGTTGGGGCCTAAGATGAAAGGTCAGTTCTAGGAATCCCTGCTTTCTTTCATGAATGTTTTCCACCTCTAGTTCTTACAAGAATTGGTACAAAAGTTTTATTCTCAATGCAAAAACCATTTCTACAAAACCTGTATAGCAGGTCCAACACTTACAGTGCTGATAACCTACAGGAACTGAACTGCTTAACTTTTTCTAAGCTCTAGTGTTTTTATTGGCTGAAACTTCTCCAACTTCTGGAAGTTATTAAAACCAGCTTAGCCTGGTTCACACACACACCCATGCACACATAATCATAAAGTGCGTGAGCTCACACGACGCCTCTATATGTAACAAAACATGGCAAAACCCACAAAGGGAGCGCTGAATTGTTGAAGGTGTGTGAGGGCCTCATACTCAATTTGTGCTTTAGTGTGATTCTGTTGAAACATCTACACTTGTACTTCACTGTGGCCTCTATTAAATCACACTACCCCACTCTTCCAGTCTTGTACACGCAAGTAAAATAAATGCCATGCAGGCACAAGTCTGGTCGTTGTACAGGTTAGTGCAGTTTATCCTGATTTTTCAAAGATAATTTTACATTTCTTTTGGCATTGATTCTAAATCTTACTAAACCCTTTAGTCAAGTGCCAGTTTGTGGTTTCTGCTGTGAAACGTTGTCCCCATAATGAACTATTATGTCTCCACAATCAAAAGGCTGATTTCAACACTTTCAGAGTTATATACCTGTGAGATCAGTTTGAATATCTTTTCAGAATGATGGCCTTAAACGTCTATCAAATGATGGTATAGTAATATGTAAAAATGATCTCTTTTTCAAATAAATTAGCCCTGATACACCAAAGTTTTTCTATTTGTATGGCAGAGGTTGCACCAGCTTGGCATTTCTGAAAGGAGAAGGGGAAGGGCTGACTTTCAATCCATCTGGGTGAGTCCTTGTTCGTGTTTAACATGACATACAAAATGTCTCTGAGGTGTTTGAGTAATCTGAAATTAAGTTCCCATGAAGGTCATGTGATTTAAACTATATCACACTTGCAACAACCTAATTAATGTAAAACAAACTGCATGTAATGATTAAGAAAATCTAATAAATCAACATGTAACACATCAATCATACCTAATTATAAAGCTTAAAAATGAGACATTTTACCATTTTATGAGAAACATAATTGCATCTTGAGTTATTTGGTATCAATATGTCTGTGAAAGACTGACAGTCGTTTATCACAAGTGTCCCCTCTTCTTTCAACAAGTCTGTAAACACATTAAAAATGATGAGACCTGTTATTGGACCTTTAGGATAGGAATGTTCTCCCATTCTTATCAGAAAAGGATCCTAGTTGCTCATCAGTCTGGGTCTTGTTTGTTGTATTTTGTGTTTCATGATGCCAGATGTTATCACTAGGTGTATAGGCAAGTCATTATAGCACTTGGACTCCTTTAGGAAGACATGCTTTTATAATAAATGGAGCATGCAGCTAAGCACTATCTTGCTAAATTAAGCAACACCTTCTCTTGTAAGACTTATATTTGCTGTATCACAAGCAAGTATTTTTATGGACTGTTGATGCTTTTCCAGATGTGCAAGTTGTCAATCCCATAAGCCATGAATTCCCTCCGGTACCATCAGAAACTTAGATTTTTGAACAGCATATTGGTAACAAGTTTGATTGTCTGTCTTTTCTTTAGTCCACCATTTAATAAATCCATTTTATATTTGGTTTCATGTGACTAGAAGACAACGTTCTATTTTGTTGCAATGTGTTTTATATCAACAGAGGATGGTCATGTTTTTTGCTCATGTTGACACATGTCTTTACTTTGTGGATAATTCATTAAACTGTAATGTTTCTGGAGGTGTTCCACAGTTAATGCAGTGATTTACAAGACAGGGTTATAGTGAGTTGCAGTACCTGAGGAGTACAGGTATCCAATACGGATTTTGTACCTTACGGTTTCCATTGAAATGTTTCCATTTTCTCTGACTTGTTGGATGATATAATGTACTGTAAAGATTGTAAAATTTAAAGTAATTGAAAAACACTTTCAAAATCAAAACGTTTCAGGCTTACCTTACAGTGAGCGCACAGTCTTAGCATGAATTTGAATATCTCTTTGGATCCTGATGCATCCATAACTCCAAACCTGTTAAATCATAGTACAGTAAGTGCTCATTATATCTGCAGTGATAGAAAGTAACAAAGTTTTAGTAAAGAAAGTTGGCATCAGTTGTTATTGAGGTTCTGCAATTGGGAAAAGGAAGTTTTGAAGATGAACTACAGAACTTTTTCAGATTTTTCTCTGTGACGCACCATTTATCAGGGACCAGTTTGGCATTCTTCTTCCATCTTACCTGCACTGTCAGCTACATTACGTTTAGACTCTTGTCTTATTGTTTGCTCTGACCCTTTAGCTCTTCCTCTGATAACATCTTCTGCATTTCTTTTCCGTGTCAATTATGATTTCTCAGCCTCAGGATGCTGCTGAGCAGAAATACACATTACAAATGTCACTGTACTATCAAACGAGTCTGGAACAAAGTTGTAAGAGGTCCGAAAATTACACTGTGCATCTTTAAAATGATAAGCGTTCCTTTAACACACCATCTAACTATATATATTATATAAATCTGTATAACTGGCTCTTTTCATACATCCATCTATTTTTCTATTGCAGCCAAGAAGTAGTTAAGGAAGCAGATTATTAATGAATAAGGAAAAATGTTTTCTTTTTCCCCTTAAAGGAAGTAAGATACTGTATCTTACTTCTCCTTAATAAAGATAAAGTATCATATTGTCCACATTGTCAGATTCCTGGCCTGTCACTCTCTGGTGATTGATGGTTTCAAGCTGTACATTGTGCAGCAGAAACATGAAACAGTTGTGAGAGCCCAGTTGCTCTCAGTGATAAATGTTCTGTGATTCTGGGCAGTGTCATGGCGACAGGGCCCAGCACATGGCAACCAGGAGACGCTTTGACACCCCGGCTGGCTTATGTAGTGGCTGTGAAGTTATGTGAGGTATTTCACTGTAAAACCAAACCCGAACACATTGAGCACATTCTCTCCGGTGTAAACGTGCCACCCTCGAGGCGAATAGTAGCCTCGCATGAGAACTTTTGCAGCTTTACTTATCCACTTCCAGAAGGGGCCAAATCGTTCACAACTGACTTCATCTGGATGCTTTGGCAGTGAGGAGCCACAGTTTCCAGCAGCAATATTATGTTATATTTGTCTTGGAAAGCTTCAAATGTTTTGATTGGTCTGTACTTTTTATTGTGAAGAGCCGTTCCATGAGATGGAGAAGCTGGAGCAAAACCTAGAAAAGGTCATTTAATTGAAGACGTGGTATCAGTCTTTACGCTTGAGTGCGCTTTAATCTGATCTTTGGAAACGGCTCCAAAATCATCGTCTTGTATCAATTGAAACCAACTTTCTCCTGATGCTTTTCCCACTATCCTTCCTGTGAGTCATGTGATTCTATCACCAGTTTAGGGCAGATGCTGTGCCTTTAGCACTGTGCACAGATCATCATAGAGCTCAAATGAAAAGATGTTTAAAGATCAGATGGGATGGTTTTTGTTTATGCAATGGCCGTTTTCCCTGTCAAGGACGAGGAGAA
>JBAMHX010000023.1:4364193-4385227 GCA_037177515.1 Pseudomugil tenellus | reverse complement strand
CAGTTTCCCCTCTTTACCTTTCATATTTCTCTCTGGCATGGAATCAGATTTCTTCTAGCAGAGTCTGTCCTTACACAGATGAGTTGTCACCACAATGAGTTGATGGAGAAATGATGCTTCAGACCATCACACACGTTCAGGGTGTTTGTGTTTTGACATAACTAAACATCATTGTAAAGGTTTATGGCACCGAAATGTTATTGATCCACCCGAGGAAGAAATCTTTCCCATTTAATGAGCTTTTTCTGGCGAAGAGCCAAGAGGAGAAAAACTAAAGCAGACATTCAGTGTTTGGGAGACTGTTTGGCAGCTGGAGAGGAGAGTCAAAGTTTTCTTATTTTTAGCAAGGGGGGGAGTAATGCACCTGATGGAATAAGCAAATTTGACACCCCAGGTTTATATGTGTGTTTAGCTGTAGGCTACACATCTTAACGGAGGTTAAATTTGCTTATGCACTAATTCTTTGCCATTTTAATTTCCTTTTTTCTTGCTGGATTGTTAAACGTGACGTGGTTTATGAGGATCTTCTTTTGTAGAAGAAAACGCCAGTTTTTAAAATCATTACCAAGATCATTTTAATGTTTTCCACCAAACTTTTTGGTCTTTATGTGAGGTCCTCCTTACCTCAGAGTTAAATTTAATATAATCTGCAAAACCACTGCAAGTTTGCTGCAGAGGGCTGAAGTTTCACACTCAGTATGTCGCCACAGAGAATTTGAATCTGTGTCGTAATGTAGATGATTCATCACACAAGTAGATGGTGATGGATGCACATTCATCTGACAACGTGTCAGTGGGGCATGTCATGCTGCAACACTGCAGTGTTTCCGCTCCACTCGGGCGATCAGTTATCCTCATATCCGGATGTGGAGATTTTTCTCTGGGAAAAGTGAGTCGATTTGTTTCAGAGCTCCATTCATGCCGAACGGTGCTGCTGTGCCATGCTTCCATTCTCCACTCGCAAGCGCCAAGCCAAACAGGCAAGATAAACTCCATCCTGAAGCACCCGCCTTGCTGCTTTCCCTCCTCTTGCATCCACAGCTAAGTAGGGCGAGTGTTGCATTCTGGGACAGACGCCTGCAATTTCAGCAAGGGCAGGAAAAACAATGATGATGTTGTTTGAGATGCATCATTTGAAATGAATTTCCTTTCATGTACTTTTTCTCCCAACGTGAGCCCCGCTGGGTTCATTTTACCATGTGCCAATGTGTTATTTTTATATCACGGTTGGGTAAATGGATCAAACAGCCTGGTTTTGTGTGGTTTGTTGTCCAGCACACTTTTTATTAGTGTGAATAGACTCTAAAACTGACTTAATCTGGTTTTAGACTCTGGAAAACTTACATGACAAGAAAATGTTGCATTAACCTGATCTGGAGTGTTTCATATGGCAGCGTGGGGCCACTCCTGACTCAGAAGTTAATTAGCAAAGACATTAGGTGTTGTGTTATCAATTATCAACCAGTTATCGATAGTAAATCTTACACCTCGCTTCTGAGGCATCTCCTCTCCTCTCGCTTTAATGGGTGACTTCCCCAGGCCCCACTTGCTCTTTGGCGTTTGCTTTTCCTGGCAGGGCCATTCCCCGCTGCCCCACATTAGGGAGTTATTCAATTATAAATCTTCCACTCTCCTTTTTACCAGCCTCCCCCTCCTCTCCCCCTCTTTCTGTCTCTCCTCCTCTCACCGGTCTGTACGTTACCCTGCCAAGCCCAGTAAAACATGCTGCTCCACTAGTATATACCCCTCTCAGGTCTCGTGCCCAGGAATTTATTATGCTCAGGGTGGTGAAGCGGAGTGCAGGGTGTCTTTGGAAAAAGGACCCCCCCTCAAGCCTCAGTGCCAACAGATGACAGTGACATATAGCAGGAAAGCCACCCAGAAGGAAAATGATCTCACACCTCAGCCACGCGCTCGCTAAGAGTGGGAGAGGAGGGAGCTACAGCTGGGAGGTAGAGGGGACATAAAGTCAAGATGAAAAGGAGGAAAGATTGCGAAAAGGAAAGGTAGTAAGAAGTAAAACAAACTCTGTAAATGATCTGAATATGTTGCAAAAGAAGGGAACAGAAAGTATGCCTGCACTGTGTTCACATAATCTGAGCTGTTTGTTAAACTTCAACTTGTTTTAATAATTTCCAAATAAACCAAACTATGTTAAACCTCTAAGATATTCTTTTCTTCATCAGCGAAACTCTGCAGTAAAGCTCTGCTCCAGCAGGGATCTCAAAACAATCCACAGCTGCATTCAAGATTATAGTGTTGATTTAGTGCCGGTCAGAATTATTGGCAGCCCTGAACTGTAAACACAGAAGTATTTCTCAGCAATTTGTGCTAGTAAACCAGGTTTTGTATAAATAGCAAATCAGTTAAGTGTAACCACAAACTTTTTATGGATATGGACAATGCTAGTCAAAAGTTTGGACACACTTTTCAAATGATTGTAAAAGCAAAACTTTTGACTGATGTAATGGCCGTTTTTCCTGTCATGGACGAGGACACTTATTTCTTTAGATGGAGAAGAATATAAATTTAATGATAAAGAATAAAAGAAGTTGAACATACATTAAACATTAAAATATGGAGTGAGACAATACATGAAAGACCGACAGACATAGTACAAGGTTATAACCCAGAGAGAATCCCCTTAGAGATCTGTTGTCACACAGACGTCCGAAGCTATTCTGCATAGTCACTAAGAGACACCTTCGTTTAAAGACTTTGGTTATGTTGGTCAGTCTGGAGCCTGTTTTTATGATATGACAGATAAAAAGGAGGTCTCGTCTAAACATTTTTCCTGATGGTAATGGTCTTGTACTTATATAGCGCTTTTTCAGTCACGTTGACCGCTCAAAGTACTTTACACTACATAGTTCACATTCACCCATTCACACACACACTCACACCCCGATAGGCACATTGGGGGGCAGCTTAGGGTTCAGTGTCTTGCCCAAGGACACTTCGACATGTAGTCAGTTGAAGTCTGGAATCGATCTCACAACTTTCCGGTTGAAAGACGATTGCTCTTCCACCTGAGCTACAGCCGCCCCAAATGATGTCATTCTGACCTTAGTAAACCATTTGCAAGGCCAGCGTCCTTCCATCAGAAAAAATGTTTAGACGACTAGACCTCTTTTTTATCTGTCATAACAGAAAAACAAGCTCCAGACTGACGCACACAACCAAAGTCTTTAAACAAAGGTGTCTCTAAGTGACTGTGCAGAATAGTTTCAGACTTCTGTGTGACAACAGATCTCTGAAGTGATTCACCCCGGGTTATAACCTTGTATCTTGTCTATATGTCATAATGTATTGTCTCACTCCATATTTTAATGTTTAATGTATGTTCAACTTCTTTTATTCTTCATTATTAAATTTATATTCTTCTCCATCTAAAGAAATCAGTCCTCGTCCTTTTACAGTCATTTGAAAAGTGTGTCCAAACTTTTGACTGGCATTGTCCATATCCATAAAAAGTTTGTGGTTAAAATTAACTGATTTGCTATTTATACAAAACCTGGTTTACTAGCAGAAGTGGGATCATTATGTTCAGACCTTTTAACTAAACATTAATTAAGAGTAATTAAGCTAATATATGAAATTTCCTAAACACTGGTTCAGTATATAAACATTTTAGAGCAGAAAATGCTCCTTTATGGATTTATTATGTTGCCAACATCACTAAATAATGGTTAAAAACAGACAAATCTGCTATTTTTAACTGACTTGGACTGACTGTAGACCTTATATTCCTCTGAAAAATGTTTTAAAAGACCTTAAATCTCTTTTTACAAAAAAGACCCTAGCCAATGTTAAAGTAATTCATGAACACTTTGTTTTGCACAAGTGGCAGAAAATACAAGAATAAGTTTTTGAAATGTTTCTTCATTCCCAAATGAATGTATTGTGTCTGTAGTTAACTCTGGGTACATTTATTATCGTTCAATAACTTATTATATTATCAAAAACATGTTGATAGTACCGAAACCCTTAATTTGCATTTATCTTTAAAGATATCAAGAATTATGTGCTTATTTACTGCAGATACTCCTTTTTTTCACCACAAACCAAAAAGCCATCAAAGCTGTCTCCATTTTCAGTCTTCCTGGTGCCCTACTGCTCTCCAGCTGGCGTCCTCATGCCCTCGCCCTGCCTATGGAGGTTGGCATTACCACCACATCCTCTCTCCAGGATTTTTTATGTAGAAGCACTTGGCTGTATTCTGTGATTTGTGCACTGCAGGTAGAAGTTCTGCAACCACAAAGAGAAACTCTCTCCCTTTACAGGCCTGAGATCAAAGGTAAAATTGTGTGATGTCACCCAAAGTAGCCCCTAAACCGCTTATTGCACTAAATGAGAGCCATTAGCCGTACAAACAAAGACTTAAAACTCTATGTCATTTAATCAGAAGGGGAGCAGGAAACACAATTAACTTCTGGGCCAATATGTGTCAGAGAAGGGTCAAGTGAAAATAGTGTGGGCTCTTATTACAGTCACACGATCCATGATGTGCTGGTCGAAGTGCAACCTAATGAGTCAGTAACCCCACTCTGGCTAGAGTCCGACCTCTCTGTCTGATGTCTGAGAAGACAAAGTGGTCTGCCGTCCACACCAGTTTCACCCTGAAGAGTAGGGTACGCAAGAAAACCAGCCAACTACTAGCTGGAAACCTCCTTATGAGCCTGTACCTCTCCATCTCTGTCTACACTTTCTCTCCTTACCTCCCACCCTATCCGATTTGGTTTTCTCCCCTCAATAACGTCTGCAGTGGCATATTACAACTTGGAATTGGATTTTAAAAGGGAGTAGAAAAGGGTGCCAGAATGGGAAAAACATGGATTGGCTCAAGGAAAGCAGATTAAGTGGGCATGCCAAACCTCACGCTTTGTAAGAAACAAGAATAAGGCCCCTTTTTATATTAATGCTCTGAGTTAAGGACCAACCGCATCGTGGAGGGAAATCAGGAATCCCACCCTCTTCGGAGGAGAATGAAAATACCAGGCGGTGAATTGTCACCTCATACGAATCCTTTCCCCTTCGGTGTCACCAGAGTGAATAATGCTGTAAGGTGCTCCAAGGCTGTCAGCATCATAGCTGCAGGTCTCAGTGTGCCGCAGAGAACTGCAAAGCCAATTCACAGGCCTGCAAACATCCTGTGCTGCAACATAAATCCACTAATTCAGGGCTTTGTGTCTGGTAATAGATGTTATGCCACCCTACGTAGATGTGATATGATAGGATTGATTGCTCTGAAAATCACGCAGGCAGCTTTCTAGCACCGCCCTGCCACCCAAACTGTCGGCCGGCGAGCCGTTCATCCCATGTTGCCTCTGTTGGTGGTCTCTGGTGTAAGCTATATTTTCCCTTTGCTTCTCTCCCTCTCGCTCGCTCTCTCTTTTTTTATAGCTAACACAAAATTGTTCCTAATTCGCTGCTGCTAGAGGGGGGTAATTTGCGGCTTTTGGCTGAGTGTTGCAAGCCCCAAATTTAAAAAAGCTGCTGAGTTGGAGGCGTTCTGTAGGAGCAACAGCGGGGAGACGGGAGACAGAGAGAAGGCCTAAATTCAATCAGCTGAAGAGGAAAAACACAAAATCATGATAAACCTCAAAAGGCTGAGAAATGCAATGCAATAATAACTGTTGGGCAATGTCGACCATAGCCACCAATAATTATGGCTCTTTGATAAAATGATGGGGATAATTTCTGTTCGTCTAAAGCAAGTTAATGCAATCTTTGTTAAGCTTGTGTAGACACTACTATTTTAATCTAAATAAGTTGGATAAAACAAAGCTTTTTTTTTTTTTTGGTCTGTCTTTTCTTGAATTTATTCTGATAGAAAATTCTCCAGCTAACTGAATAAGTGAAAACATGTGAATATTCTTAAGCAAAGTAATGACTTGCAGCATTGTACTTATGCAGTCATCTCTCAGGTAGAACTTGGGTCAAGGAAACAGTACTGGTGTACTCTGAAGCTCTTTGTTAAGGATTTAATGGAAAGAAAATATCATTCATTTGTCCACAGTGTTTCTACATTGTCTTGAAAAGTGTATATCTTACATTACATATAAAAAAATTAAGTACTAAACCTAAAAAATGAACCTAAATAAGCAGGAAAAATAAGTGACACATTCTTACAACATGCTTAAAGTTAATATAAAAGTCATTTAACTAAATTACTCAACAAAAAAATGTTGTTGCCTGTATGGCGGATGGTACACCTCAAGGATATGAGTCGGGCCATTTTTTATTTTGTATTCTTGATATAATTTTTAAATTGATTTAACAGTTCTGCAGTTCTTATTTCGGTCTGCTTTTAGTATTTGACAATGTGATATTACTTAAATAAGACTTGCACTGAAATGAAAAGTTAGCAGTGGGAACACCATTACAGTTTGGGAGAAAGTGAAAACAGCCAAAAGCATCACCTGATGTATTTTAGATATTTGTGTGAGATAATGGCGGATATAGTGTTTAATGTTTTCACAGTTAGATAACAGGATAAGTAACAATTTGATTTCTGCACGCTAAATTTGGAGTAAATTCCAGCGCCTGAATTAGAGCTGTCAATAAAATAGCAATAACTAACTTTTAAAGTTTGGTTTTTTTTTAACTCCAACATTTATTAAGCTTCAAAGGTTCAAACTTTAGGATAATTCTGCTGCAAACCAGTTGAGTCTCACTCCAGTATTACAGATGCTGTTAAACAGTACTAAATGTAGCAGATTTACAGTAAAACAAAAAAAAAAAGTGACATTTTCACAGTTTATGGTCTGTGCAATCATTATATGCCTACATCTGCCTTTTAAATTACAGGGTTACATTTCTCATATGTGAAGTTTTTGTGGATGCTCATAAATTGAAAAATGACTGTTTCTAAGGCTCCAGAAAAATCATTAGATGCCAACATGCGTTTGTTTTTAAAGCTGTTCTAAGTGTGATCCTGTCCAAATATTACATGCTCAAAAATGCTTTTTAAGATGTAGTAGCACTAAGACGTAGATTGTACTACAGACTGTCCCCCAAACCATCCACACATATTGCTCATTACTGAGGTTGGATTAGCTTAGCATAAAAAAAACACATGGTTTAGTTGTAATGTTGTAAATTTACGTTACATTGAATGACTTTAGGAAACAACAGACAATGACAAACACTAAACCATGTTATTACATTTAGGACCTATTTTTGGGTTTTTGTGAAGTTGGGCTGTCATTACCATACTTTATTTGCCAACCACAATAATTAGACAACTGTCTTCCTTTAAAACTCATTTCATCTGATTAAACTTAGACTTAAACCATCAAATGCTCAGGAGACTTCATTACAGCATCAATGAAGAGGAAAACAGAAGTTGTTCACTGATTTCAAATATTTTTACATGCATTTAACCTTAAAAGTGTCTATTTCACTGTTTGTCATTTGGACAAAAGTATTTTTATACTACTAAATAAGAAAACCAGAATCACTTTTATATAAGTGTTTGGACACACCTTTCAGGAATGAAAATAAGGGACACACACCACACTAGCACAAAACTTTTGTCACGCAACTTGAAATGAGTAATAATAATATTAATTTCAGCGGTTTACACATCTCAGCACTGAGGTTTATTTAAAATGTTTAAGTATTTTTATAGTGATACCAACTCAGTGAGCAAGCAGGAGTAAAATCATCCCAAACTAATAGATTTTTTAAAATCAGATGATACATTTTAGATAACTTTCATGTGTTTTAAAAAGCTTTAATATATATTAGAATAATATTGTAATTAAACAGCTCAAACAGTTTTTAAAAACCAGCATTTTATATTGAACTGACCTGCTGTCTGCTTATTTCTGTAAAGTTGGGCACATAGGAAGTGAAGGAATGGTTTGTTGCTGTCTGTGTGTGTCTGGATGTCTCATTGCACTAATAACTCCTTGAGCGCCTCTGTGGTCCCTGAGAGGTGCTCATTCATTATGATTAATAGGACCTTTCTCACTCTCGTTTCGTCCCCGGTGATTCCCTCTGTCCTCAGGGGTAAAGCCCACATGGGTGTTTTTTCTTATTTTCTTTTTTATCCCGCATGGTTTTTCGCTTCTACAGCAGCACATCATCACCCGAGTGTTTAAACACTTAACAGTTTAAAAGAAGGCTGAGGAGGAGGAGTGAGAAAACACTCGCGAGCAATGAGCAGCTCTACATTAAGTCTGTATCACTCGAGGGAGCTATAAATGCTGCCCCGCAACAGAAATGAAGTCAATATGTCAGACGGAACAGCCTGAGAAGGTTTCAGCAACAGGGTAGCCTTACATTTAGGAATGAAGGGCGATAAGTTTGGGCGACTCTGAAAAATCAGAAGCTACAACTTTGCTGAGTGTTATTGGTTAATGACGAAGGGTTTGCTTCATGATACGTTCAAAAAGAAAAAAAAGAAATGCTTGATCTGCACTAAACCACAGTTTACTGCAAGTCACAAAGCCACATGCTCCATGCAAGGAGCGAACTCATAACAAATGAGTTTATTATTTCATACAGATCCTACATGAGCTGCTCCTGCTGAGGATGCTACTCCCCCAAAGCTCTGCTTTTTCACAGCAGTCAATCAAAGCAAAAGTGACAACAAACAACAGAAGAAGACAGGAGCTGTCAGTGGACTGAGCAAGCCCGCTTCATCTCATGACTGCGCTGGATTAAAATGCTTGTTGAAAGAGGCGTAACTGCAGCCCTTCCTCTGCAGGTCGGCCCTGGAGGAATACCAGCAGAAAATATAAAACACAAGGAGATGCAGTAGCAGCTGGATGAGTGTTTTTCCAAGTTAAAGCAATTGATCAGCGAGAGGACTGGGATGGGTGGGGGGGTGAAGCATGGTTCAGAGGAAGCTGCAGGTGTGGGGAAGAGAAAACACAATCACATCTCAAGTCAAACAAATGCGTCTTCGCTGATGGAGATGGATTGAGGGTCAGCATTCCAATCCACGCAGGAGATCCGCAGCGCTTCTCCCAGGTCCCCGCTATCGTCTGCCGCCGCTGCTGCATCCGGGCCAAACATCTGGATGCAGACTGAAAGAAAGTAACAAGGAACAACGGAGGAGAAGGTTTTCAAGGAGACATGAGTGGGTGAGAAAGACGGGATGAACTGAGGTCAGTAGAGGAGGGGAAAATGTTAAACGAGCAGCAGTGTTTATCTTGGGGACTCCCATGGAGGAGGGAGCCCACATAAGAGAGTTTGTGTCGGTTGAGGAAAGTTCACACCCTCCTTGTGCCTGCCTGCTATTTCTCTTCATCTGCTTCATTTTTCTAGCATCTTCCAGACAGCTGAAGGTCAAAAGGTGCAAAAAATGTGTCAGCATTCTGTTTAATCCTCTAGCTGAATTAAATCTCTTCCATCATTCACAGAGCAGAAGACTGAAACTGACCATTAAACTGCAAAAACTAAAATCTAAGTGAGATTAAACATCTCAAATTAAGGACACGTATGCTTATTTTTTCAAGCGTGAGATAATTATTCTTACATAGTAGGTTTAATTTTTTTTAGGAATTCTTTACAGGTTAATGTTTCTTAAAATAAGATAAATTATCTGCAACAGAACAAGAAATTTGATCGTATTTCAAGAAAATTAACCTAATTTTTGGTTGATTTTTAAAGCCAGTTTTTGCAGTGTACAAACCATTGACTATAAATACTGGACAGCACATACGTCACATGACCCATAGGTTTCTGAAGAGCGGATTTGAAGCCAATAGGCGGGTCCTACCGTCGCCATCTTGGTGTTTCGTCATTATCGGAAAATCCCAAAATGGATGAAAAGGTAGAGCTGAGAGGGCTCCGTCACGGTGTCGCCAGCAGGAAGTACGCAGCTGTAACCAGTGATAGCGCTCTAACACACATCAATCAAAAGGACACGGCTCTAAATTTAAGATTAAAATAACATAGAAACCGAAGCGTTAGAAAAAAATTCACCCCACCCAGAGATGTCAAGATAAAAAATTGGACCTATTAAACCGAAAAACGTTTTTGGAGCCACTCTGTAAAGTTTATTGTTTATTTCAGCTGTGAAATCGGACATTTTAACATGGGAGTCTATGGGCATTGCTCACTATTGCAGCCAGTCATCTAGTGGTGAGGGGGGTGAACTGCATATATTTCTACTTCCTTATTAGCCTCACAATCGGCAGCCAGAGATTGCCGCCTGGTAAAAACCTTGCTCACTCCTTTTTATACGCTTTATCCCAGGAGTCCCATAAAAACCCGCTCAGCTCTTGTTTTCTCTACAAGTCAAGGGATGAGCTAGAGCTCATAAAGAAAAGCTCAAAGTGCACACTGAGGTCCCGTGCTCTGTAAAAGGTTGTGGCAGCGGCTCGGGAGCTGGTAGCAGCAAAAGAATATACACTCATGCGCACACACCTTGTGAACGCTGCATGGCCTCAAGGCGACACGCTCTGTAAATTTCCTCCCTCCCGTGTGTTGTGTTCGCTCTGACGACAGCCTGAGCTTGTAAAAAGAAAAAAGAAAAACCACACGCATGACAGGTGCCAAAGTCAGGAATGTGAAAAAGTGGATGATGAAATATTGTCAAGCTCCATTCTTGCTACTTTCCTGTTTTTTCTAGGTGTTTTACTGCTTTTGCAAGAGGGAGTGCACTCGAGTCTTTGAATGTAACTGGAAAAACTTCACTGGAAAACTCGTACTTCAAATGCATTACAAGGAGTCTAATTGGAACGTTTTCTTATAGTCTTTAAACTTCATTTACAAAAAGTTGGAAATGTATCTAACATACAATACAAATTATATTTGCACAGAACATAGTTTCAGTCTTTTCACTGAGCAAAAAAATGTCAGAAAAACAATGTGATAAAGTCATAATACAGACACATTTTCTTTTAATTACACTTTGAGATTTGAAGATTTATTTAATTAAAGGTTTTCATTAAAATCTATGTCCATTCTTTCATAATTCAAGATTAGAGTCCATGATTGGTATTTTATCAATGCAAATGCACTTTCCATCTTCAGTGTCAGACCAGACCAGGTCACACACACTTCTGCGAGTCTTACAGAATTCAGTCTGGTTTTGTCCTGCTGACATAACTATCTGCTGCCGTATGTCCTCTGTCCTCCCACCAGCACGTACAGGTTTTTACACTTTCCGTTGATGACGCTTTGGATGGTCTTTCTCATCTTTGACACTTTGCCCCAACATCCATTTTTCTTATTGAAATGTGGCGTGTATAAATGTTAGTCTTCCAGAAGGTTTAAAGGTTAAGATCATCCAATCATGGTTTTTGCATACAGAGGGACTCCCTCCGCAAATGCTGAAAGGACAACATTCAAGTCTGGCATTGAATTTAGTTCTTTAATTAATATATTTTTCAAAAAGTTTGTGATAATTCTGTAACATTTTGGGAAAACATATGGTTATGTAGAAAAACTAGGTTTTTGAAAAAGACCCTTTTTATTTTCAATTATGGTGGTTATGACTTACTAATAGCCTAAATCATAGAAACTTTTCTCTTTTTTAACCTCTCTCAATGTTTATTTCTCTCTTTTTTAAGGGTTTTGGTGCAATCAAACTTTGAATTTATTAAAATGTTCTAGATACAATAAAATTAGCAGTGAACACCGAGAAAATCATGTCTTTGGACTTCTCTTAAATAAATATTAAAATAAAAATATAGATGATAGATTTTAGTTTTTATCTGAATTTATTATGTGATTTAAATTAAGCTGAATAATCCAACTTATTTATACAAGTATAAGTTTAATACATCAGGGATAGTCATTTTTTTACTTTATAATATATTAAATATAATATTCATAATTGAGTAAATGCACTTAGCTTCATTGCACCACTGCTTGCATTTCTATGTTGTGTCTGTGTGTGTGTGTCTGTGTGTGTGTTTTCACTGCTGATGGCAGAGTTGAGAATTTATTTAAACAGATGTGACCTCAGGTCCTAGTTGAAGCTGATCTCTCTGCCCTGGAAAAATAACACTGGTTTTAACAGGCTGACCTGTGGAAGAAAAATCTCACAAGCACATTGTTGAATAAGTCGGGAATAAAGCTACATTTCCTCTTACAGAGTAACTGAATGTCAGTGTAACCTTATCAGTGTATGCCTGCCTCGGCGTGTAGTGCACTTGTCAGGTTATGTCCCTATCTTCTGTGAAATATCACACTTACAGTAAACAGACTTTACAGTAAAACCAGAAGTTTTATTCCGTTCATAGTTTGGCATGTAGAGCCGGAGTTATACTCTCACTGAGTGAAAATGGAGGGTTTCATACCAAATCCACTGCACATTAACACACAGAGCAAGAGTTAGGGGAGTGCAGAGGTTGCCGACAAGAGCCATAAAGGAGGTGGATTTATGTGGGATACAGGCAGGAGGTCAGAGGCAGAGTGAAGTGTGTAGGGTCGACAAGGATGAAGAGGCAGCAATGTTTACAGAGAGGACAAGGGAGAGTGATGCTAATTTATACCCAGCTAATTGGAAACAGCAGAGTCCTGCACCTGAACCGCATTCTGTGACCAGCACCGGGCTCAGGCAACGTGGGAGGGTGATGAGGGCCGAGCAGGGTGGGGATGGGGGAGAGATGGGTCAGTGTCAATGGCGGCCTTGTTGGTTAAGTCCCCTGCAGACTGGAAAGCATTTGTGTGTGTGCACGTGGGTGTGCAGGATGTGCACATCTGAGCAGAATTAGTGTGTATGAAAGAAAATTTCTGGGGGTCATGTTGTTGTTGTTGCAGTCTCACAAACACACACAGACACACACATGAGCCCAAACCAGACTGAGGACCACCCTGCTTCTACAGAGAGAGACGAACAACGTTTAATGTGTCATGGTTTCAATCTGACACGATCTAACATACGACATGGCTGGACTTCAGCAGTCTTAGCTTCCTATTTAAATAAATATTACAGCCTCCTCCGCTAATAAGCATGCAGCGACCACGCTGAGTCATACCGTCCATTCATTATCAGAGGAGTGCATGGGCTCATTTTTCAAATCCCAGCTGCTCATGCGTTTCTCATCTGCAATTTTTCAGTAAGTGATGGTGTGTTCAGATGTTGGCTGTGACTTTGGGTCTGGCATGGAGTTAAAATGAAGTAATGTTGGAATTTAGATTGTTAAAACATTGATGTTGTTTCATATCTGCATGATCTGTATGCACTGCAGAGCAACAAGTCTTGAAGCCAGAAAGTCCCAACTCGGCGCACTTGCACCTACGAAAGTGCAGAACGGAGTAAAAAATTCCTTATTTTTTGTATTTTACTTACAATAGGCTAGGTTGATGAGAAAATTTGTGAATTTATATCTTTATCTTGAGTAATTAGCTGCAGCGGGTTATTACAAACATACAGGTTTTCTTGGATCAAAAAATGACTTCTGATCCTAGTTTTATCAGTTTAAAACATAATTTACTATTATGGAAATGATCTTCTTTTCTCTAGAAAACAGCATAAATTATTCCACTATCTTGGAATTATTAATTATTCAAGACAAAATAAGTTCTGACAGTGAACAACATTGTCTAACCCAAGGAATGGACACATGTTGTATCTTCACACAGAAAACTGAGCAAAAAACTATATGATGTTGTTTCTTTTGGTACTTTGTCATAAGCAGCCTGTTGCAAAAAAAAAAAAAAAAAAAAAAAAAAACAAACAAAAAACCCTTCCCTTTCCTCTTTGAAAGAGCACAACAATAATTTTAACACATATAATTATTTTTGGGGGTGTTTTTTCCACCAAGAAGGTAATTCGCAAAGAGAATTACAATGAAAAGTTGATATATCATATCAAAATGAGAAAACTATAACCGGGGGACACGAGGCAGTGGCAGGCTTTAAAACCATCTGCAGATAAACATATTCTAAAATGACGTCCGTAAGAATTAGGGAGAAAAAATCCAGGACCTGATTCAGGACTGAGACGCATTTTGACCATCATTTGCTCAGAAATGGGAAAATGGCTGAATATCAATGAGGTGCCACATCTTGCATCTTCTCTGTGCTCAGATATCTCCCCAGTCACCAAGTTACTTCTCCCGTCTGTTGTTCTGAGACTGTCTCTTGGTCTTTTAGTGTCTTCCTCCAATCACGTCCCCTTGTGTTTCTTTAACAAATCCACCACGGAGCACATTCATAACAGCCAGAGTGTTGACATCCAGCTGCTGGTGTGTGTCGTGGTGCATAAAGTGGAACTCAGCTGTAAAGTGAAGTAAAAGTGCTAAAGTGCTGTTTTCCAGGAATATACATAACAAATACACTGCAAAAACTAAAATCTACGTAAGATTAAACATCTCAAATCAAGGACATATGCTTATTTTTTTTAAACGTAAGATAATTATTCTTACTTATTAGGTTTTTAACGGGTTTTTTTTACTTGTTTTTGGAATTTTGACAGGTTAATGTTTCTTGAAATAAGATAAATTATCTGCCAACAGAACAAGAAATTTTATCTTATTTCAAGGAAAATTAACCTAATTTTTGTAGTTTTTTTAATGTTTTTGAAGCCAGTTTTTGAAGTGTATCACAATAAATCTATCTTAAATCAGAAAGTTGCACAGTGCTACATATTTTTAATTCAACTAAACAATCACAAAAGTGACTATAGTGTTGCAGCATAAACAATAAAAACTAAGTATTAACACGCTTTAATTACAAAGCACTCATTGTGTGGATACATGGCTGTGTGCAGTAATGATGAAGCAGCCTCTGACTGAACATGCTAGGATGTGTGGTCTTGTCCATTATGTTGAACAGCTCTTGCAACACTCTTCTTGATAATCAGCTCCAGGAGTCCCTGAACAGGCCGTCTTTAACAGTTTGTTCCGTTTCTTTAACTCACTGCTGCTTCCTCTAAAAAAAAACTGCTGTAAGACAAAGTACATTTTCCACCAAATGCATATGGTAGATAAGCAACAAAAAGTAGTCTTGTAATCTGTTGTCCAGGTGAACACCCAGACCTTTTTCTCCCAGTTTAGTAATCAACGAGGAGTAAAAAGTGGTTAAATTAAATGAAGACATGTGGAACACAACGAATAACGATGCTTCAGGCTGGATCACATAATGCGGGGCCTTGATTTATGCCTATTTTCCTAACACTGCTGCGTGTGCTTTTGATAGATCAAGTCATCATTACAGTGCTAAGTGACTGGCTGTCAGCACCCACACAAAGACAGCTCTCCCTTTAATACGCAGGACGGATCTGGCTCTACAAGAAAAAAAAGCACACTCGGACATATGGAGAGCATATTGGTCATGATCGTACGAGGTTCCTCATAGAAGACGAGAATAAGGGGGCGATTTCGATGTGGTGGGGGGGTGTTTTCTTTCCCTTTAAAGGCGTGTCAGTTGTCTGCCTTGCTTGGGGTTATTTGGGAGGAAAAAAAATCTTTCTGCTTCATCACTCCTCATGATTGACATCTGCACACATGAGCGAGTGTGTGCAAGCCATTTGCCAGTTATGGCACCAAACGTACACACATTCCCACAGTCTTCCACTGTAGTGGTTTCCAAAGACATTTGTCCTATGACACTGTCTTTTTTTTTTGTCCTTCTTGCATCTATTCTGAGGACTTACGCATCAAAGCCACCGCATTCTGTCTATTTCCCTGTCGATTTGTCTCACACACACTCCTCTCATTCTGGCTCATGCCTGTGCACACAAACAAAAAAACTTGTTATGGAAGAGATTCAACATGTTTTTTTTTTTTGGTTGCTGACATAAAATTTGTTCCAAAACTTTTATTATTTTTACATTCAACCCTTATTTTTTTGCATTTGGTTGCTTTTCTGTACTGGATGAAATGATTTATAGTTATTTTAAAGGGAGATAATATAGTTACTGGATGTAGATGAGCGTTTCCACACTGTTTCCGCTGCCCTCTCTGGGACACCGTACAGCCACTGCAGCTGCACATCTTCATCTTATTTTGCCTTCAGCCTGAATGTCATGTTTACTAGACGTTTCCCTCTCTTCTCCTTTCTGCAGGATGCATGGTTTCAAAGGGACCACAGAACAAATCAGAGGCCCATCCCAGTGCACCGACGGCCTGTCTCTCATTTCAGATGGAGATTGAAGGGCATGTCTGCTCCTCGGGGCGTCAGTGGGGATCAGGGGGCCCTCTGTGTTTCCACTGTGTGGGAGCTGGACCATGACACGCACCAAACGTTGAACCCACCACGAGTTCCTCAGCCTCATGATCTGCTATCTGATGCGTGTAGTTGGAAAGCTCTGCCCTGTTTGTGCAGGGTTGTGTGAGTGGAGTGTGTTTTGGGGTTTGGCGCCGTTTGAAAAGATACGACAACAACGGGCTCTTGGAGAATGAGTTATTATGTGCTTGGCTGAGAAAGGGGAGCTTGTGTTGCTAGAATAGAGGCTGGATGCTTCCCAGTGTTGTTCTGAGTTGTTTTTGGGTTTGTTAGTCACAGCTTACTGTAAAAAGTCTCCTAAGACGCTCCTATTTAGAGATTGTTTTCTGTGCTGCGGCTCTTGAAGTGGTGTCACGGGTCAGCTCTGCTTGTTTTCCTGGCAGAGGATGTGTCGGCATTGTGGATCTGTGAAAACAACCGGGCAGCAGATCAGTTCCAGGTTGGCTGCATAAGCCCGCTGTATCTATGCAAGATGTGGCTCCAATCTTCCTGCATGTCTGTCTCCAGCTCTAGCCTTACACGCCTCCATTATGAGCTCCTTCAGCTTGCATATGACACGCAGATACCCATCACAGGGTGCATGACAGCACATGGACCCGAGTGACATCTGATGTGTGTGGCAGGAGCGAGCGCAGCTCTTCTTTGTGTCTCCTATTTATGTGGTAAGTGCAGGATTAAGACTTGTTCCGACAGAGTAGGAGCAGAGCAACGGGACTCGGGTCAGATCTGCCTTGAATTAAGCCCGTGTTGCAGCAGGAATAATACACTCACCTCCCCCAAACCCCCATGATACTAAAGGGGAACATGGGTACACATGTGTGTGTTTGTTTGCGAGTGTATAAGGCTAAACCACAAGCTGGTGTCCTTTACAGAGATGAGAGCTCTCAAACACAGCTTCAAAAGAGCCCCCACTCCCATTCCCCATCATCGCACTCACTTACAGCCAACGGCGCATGTCACTTAATGTGGACCGCACTATTCATCAATTATGGTGAGCTCAGGGGCCATCCGACACCCGTACCGCAGCTCCACGAGGAGTGAGTTGTCTCGCACTCTGACTGAAGCCCCCTCCCAGAGACCTCAAAGCCCGTGTGTTGCAGGAGGTGCGGCATGAGCGACTAACTCCTCAGAGCTGTCACACTAACAGAGCTTCGGCTTCTTCCAGCTTTTTTCATGCTGTCTTATCTCACCGCAAGGCAAAATGAAAAGAAAGAAGAAAAAAGTGTTTTAAATACGACCTCCTGTGGAGTTTAAGCTGTGTGATAGCTCACTTCTTCCTCTTCCTAATGGAACTGTCATCCTCATCCAGTTGCTTTGAAGCATCCAGTAGGCCGAACCTGCAGTCGGTGACCTTATCCTCCTACTCGCTGTTTATCTGTCCCTTGGCATACGAACAGAGTCAAACTGGAACTCATTTAGCCTCATCATGATCTTGACGTGTTGCCATGGTGCATTAGTTAAGCTCCAGTGCTTTTTAGCTTTCCAAGTGACAGAACGTATGTTAAGGTTGTAAGAGCGAAGATAAATGACAACAATGTGGCGGCCATACTTTTCTCTTTTAAACAGATGGGTGATGGCAGAAAGCTGAACCGGACTGGACAGCATCGTTCTACCCTCGCTCTCTCTCATCTCGTCCGCCGAACGGCTTCCCACACATCTGGACTGGACTCAGATCATATCAGGTGAGAAAAACGAAGGTGGGGGCAACTCTCATGCCCACATGTTTGCTTAAAGTCAAGCCTCCTCTGTCAGCTGAAACATTTCAGCTGCTGCTACATGAGCAGCTGCTCGTGTGTGTGTGTGTGTGTATTTGTGTCCAAGAGGGTCCAAACCTCAGCAGCTGTGTGTAATTTTGTGTATGTGTTGTCTGGGGGTTATTTACCTGCTGTACTTCTGTCTTCCTTGCTCGGTGTAGTGGATATCCAGCAACACGGCAGGTAGCACACATACACCTCCTCTTATAGTGTTTGAAGATAGAAGATTTTTTTCCCTCTTTATGAATAAATTAATATATTTTAGCAACATTACTTCTAATAATAATATAGTTTTGTGTTAATTTGAGACACTGAAAATCGGTTTTCACAAGCAGAACTTATTTTGTTGATTTAACATTTGCAGTCTGAAATAATTTGTGTAAAAATAAAGTTTAAATATATATAAATAAGGCGTGATTGTAAAACATGCAGACTGAGTTGTAATGAGTAAACAGCACACATAGAGGTGAAGAAGTGCATTTAAATTCATCCCAGAGCAGAACAAAACACTGACAAAGCAAACAGGAAAACATTTGGGCTACAATTTTTAAATGAGAAACATTGAAGTCATTTGCCAAAAATAAACTGTGGTTAAAATAATGGATAAGATTATGTTCAGACAAGCAACAAAGATGTAAAGTTGCTTCTCTTCACTGGCTCCCTGTTAAATGCAGAATTTAAAGTCCTTATTCTGAGCATACATAAATCTGCATATATCTATATAATATTTTCAAAATTAGACATTTTTAAAGCACTTTGCTTTCAGACTGCAGATTTATTTTGTGGTTCTCTGACTTTCTGAAAGTCAGAGAGTCTATCAGGCCTCTGCATTTCAACAGGGGGAAGCAGATACCTTCTCTCGCTTTAAAATTAGTTTTCCAACTTTCCTTTTATATAAAGCTGTAGTTCATGTTGGCCTGGCTGACACTTTAGTCATTCCCTTTGTTGAGCTGCCATAAACATCTGGGACATCTCTGATGATGCATTTACTTCCCTCCACTTTTCTCTTCTTGCTCTTTATACTCCATGTAGTGACATTATTGTTGTCACTAATCGCCGTCTCTCATATTCTTTCTCAGCAGGTATTCCTGGTTTTGAGTTATTATGTTTCTCCTAACCAGTAAAGACGGCAGCTCTTATGTCTGGTTCTGCTTCGCCCTTCCCCGCTGGCCTGTACATCTTCAGCAAGAGGAATTTAAGATCAACTGCAATCTGCTGGTTTCCTCAGTATGGAAAGTATTTTGTATAAATTAAGCTTTATGAACATAGTTATTATAATTTGGGCAAATGTAGATTATATTATGTATTTGTTTAAAAGAGGTTATGCCAATTAGTGCAATGCAAAGCTATGCTGAACTGAAAATGGATTTATTCATTTAAACATGACGGTGGAGTTGATGAATTGTATGCCTGGAAAAAATATTACTTCAAATTCACCAAATTGTACATGTTAAATACTTTTTAACATGAGAAAAATTAAAAACTTTATATTAAGATTTAGTTTCATATTTTAAATTAGTGTTGGTCTGTTGTAAAGTGCTTGTTGGAAGCCGGAAGGAGCAAACTTTGCTTTGGAAACAAAGCAGCAACACACTCACACTGGGAGGCCACATGAGAGCACTAATAGGAAAAAGATGAGAGTTCGCAGAGAAAAAGAGGAGAAAGAAGGAGAAATGAGCATCGGACACTGCTGGCAAACACAAACAGCTCTGCTATCCGACAGTGTCTAGAAACATCCCCAGTTAGCGGCTGATTTGTGTATTTTTGTGTTTGTAGCTTTACTGGAAAAAGGAAATTAAACTAATTAAATTAGCCAACAATTATAACTGCATATTATCTTTCATTTCCTTAATTAAATATTGACAATAAATCACCCACTCTTTTGGAAGGGGCCATAACAAAAACTGATTTTTGACATTTTGTTCCTCACTTGGTCCCAATTAGCTGATAGCCTAGCATTAGCATTAGCATAGACGTTATGTCATGGTTCAGGTTTGAAAAATGAAAACAGGTTGCTGAAGCTAATAGGCTACACGGGGCTTGAAAATAAAGATATATATATGATGATGTTACCATGGAAACAGACTCTTAAAAAACGTTTTTGCTGCTCAGGAAAGAGCGTCTCATCTTGTTTTGTTTTCCTTTGGTCTGCTGTCTTTTTCCAGCCCATACTGTGCGATAATAACAAAAAAATATTGCGGTGTCCGTGTCTCTAAGCAGACAACCCGCCCCCCAACACTAAAACCTCCCCTTAAGCCCGTGAAGAGGGACCACAAGGCCCTCACAAAAACATATTTTGTTCAGAGAGAGAGAGCCACACTTCCAGCTTCATGGCTGTTTATTTTCTTTGCGTGTTTTTTCCCCTGCAAATCACCTGCATGGTGACTTCTTATCGTTCAACAGGCGACACCAGAAAACTGCCACTGATTTTAGTCTCTTTTCTTTTCCGCAAACTCTTTGTCTCCCACGTTCTCCTAAAGAAATAAACGCAAAGTCAGTCACTGCGCTGTGCGTTTTATGCGCAACGTGTTTCCGCTAAGTCGGACTAATATTTAGACAGGTGTTCTTTCATATCCTACATTAACTTCAAGGGCCTGGTGTGAAATTTCACTGCAGATTATTAGAAAAAAGGAGAGAAACAGCATATCTTTGCTGGTGGATTTAAAGCTGGTACTGTAAGCTGCAACCCAAGATGAATGTGTAATCCCTAACAATAAAAATCTGTTTAGCACCAATTTTCCTTTACTTTTCAAACCCTTTTCTCCGTTTCAGTAAAGAGAGCACATCTGGAAGACAGATGTATGAACTCGCTCTCTCCCTCTTTCTCCTTCGCTTTCGCCGCCTCTCACTCTCTCTTTCTCATGTCCCTCCCCTCCACTCCCCTCTTCTTTTTGGGAAACACGAGAGCTGAGCTAATTCTCTCCCTCCCTCCCTCCCACCCGGACCGGACCACCCACATGCGGAAACGCCTAGCTGTTCCTGAGGCAGCTCGCGGAGACAGAGCGAGAACAAGGAAGATGTAAGGATGGGTTGTGACGGACGGTTTTAGCAGAGTATCAATTACATCAGTGTCAGAGCCGTAACCTGCTATTGTGACAGCAGGAGAGACACGTCTGCATCCTCAGCTTTTGTTTTGCACACCA
>JBAMHX010000023.1:4310974-4324158 GCA_037177515.1 Pseudomugil tenellus | reverse complement strand
ATCTCCATATCCATCTCCATATCCATCTCCATATCCATCTCCATATCCATCTCCATATCCATCTCCATATCCATCTCCATATCCATCTCCATATCCATCTCCATATCCATCTCCATATCCATCTCCATATCCATCTCCATATCCATCTCCATATCCATCTCCATATCCATCTCCATATCCATCTCTATATCCATCTCTATATCCATCTCTATATCCATCTCTATATCCATCTCTATATCCATCTCTATATCCATCTCCAAATATAAAATCTCAATCAAGGTGTTTTTCTAATGCTGGAAAATATATCACAAATTCAAAAGTCCATCTTCACCTGCTCCTTCTGTGTCCACCTGGATGCCAACCACTCGTAGGTAGGATGCACGAATTCCCACACCCACACCCTTTTCTTTGCCTTTAGCCTTTGCAGCAGCCACCTTTTTGATGGAGTAGATGCCCATAATGGTCACCCTGTTACCAGGCACCACACGGTCACATAGATACCTGAGAGGAGAAGGAAATCAGGTGAGAAAACACTTTTTTGTTGCACAGGGGAAGCAGCGACCCACGCCGCCTCTGCTACCTGTCGCAGTAAAGCTGCAGGTGACGGGGCATCTCTCCATGTGGCACTGCGTCTGGAGACTCCTGCAGGCGCAGCGTCTGGAAGTCGACACAAACGCAGCGATCCGGGATGATGAAGTAAGGGTCCACGGGACATTTCACCCTGCCAGCATTCTCACTAAAAAAATAAAAAGGAATTTGTTATAATTAATAGTGTTTTAAGAAGCTTCCTTTGAGATTGTTGTTGGATAGACTTACCTGTTGCATTTGCGAGGCAGAGCATAACCCTGTAGACCCGGTGGCAAAGGGATGTCCTTTATGACGGCGCGACAGCCGCGGCACTGCAAGCACACCTTGGTGGCTTTGGCCTTGACGGCTGCGGCTGAGATGATGATGCCGTGCACCTTCACCAGGCGAGACACCTGCTCAGACTGCACACAGGAATAAGAAAAAAGTGATCCAACTACGTGCAAGTGGGACATTTACAGATGGAGAGACATCTGCGAGTACCTTGAGGCTACGAATGGATGCATGATGGGCGTCACTCTTCAGCATAACCTGGATGTCCTGCACGGTCTCCTCCCCGACAGGCCGGGGACGAGTCACCTCATCCGCCACGTCCTTTGCAGCTTCTTCCAGCTGTGAATTAAAATGGATCATCAAGCATGCAGGAATGTGGTCAGAGCTGAGATTAGGCTCAATTTCGCATTAGTTAACCAGGTTCATTACTGGTGGAATTGGGCATATATTTACTAATAGACCACATTATTCCACTGGGAGGCACAATACAAACTCAGACTGGAACTGGAAGGACTGCTTGTCAAATATAAATAGAGTTATCAAAGGATTTTTAATTTTGTTGATATTAAGCAACCAGAAATAAATTTTTTTAAAACAAAATGCATTAAAACGGCATATTTACATCACTTTTATGAAAATTCATGCAACAGCTCTTTCAATATGAATCTGACACATCTGTGTAAATACCATAATCCAATAATGTAATGTGCTGCGGTGGTCTTAAAATAACAACATTAATAATAATAATAATAATTTTTTATTCACTTCTGTCAGTTAAACAAATATCTGTATGATTAAGTGGCATATTATGAACACATCTATGAGAATTGAGTAAGCTATATGTAGCCATGTCACAGTTAAAATACACTTTTCCACAAGTAAAAGGATTTCAAAACAGCCATAGTTGCAAAATTACAACATATTATTCCCTCTGTACAGGAAATATTGAGTGATTGTGGTAAAAATGGAACCAGTAAAGCACCAGACTCACCAGTGGCAGGTTCTCAGTAGGTAGCTTGTAAAGACAGTCAGACAAATCTTCATCAAAGCTGGCCAGATCCTCAATCTCCACCTCCACCCAGTACTCCCCCAGAGTGTAATGTCGCTTCAGCTCATCTCTAATAAAAACAGTGGACACATTAATGTTATGCAAATATAAATGTGGTAAAACTGTGGGAATTAAATGCAAAAAAAGCAGGAAGAGAGAAAACATTGTTGCTGGTTTAAACACGTTTTGCTCAAACATGATGTGCACTGCCTTACAAGCCAGGATATGACCACTTTTAACAATAAGTAACACGATTCTTTTAAATTATTTCTCATAATTATACTATTACACCAAACTGCGCATTGCTAGACTACTTTTTTTAAATCCTCCAGGATATTTTAAGACCTTTCAGCTACTTGTTGTCTCATCAAGCTTCATTCTGAGTAAAGTAAAAGTTTAAATCATCCGTCTCTTTTCTCCTTACTGGTATTCACCTGTATTTAAAGGTGAAGCCAGTTTGATCGGTACCAACTCGGAACTGGCGCAGGAACTCGCGGAAGCGCTTCTTGATCTGGATGCGCTTCTGGCCGCCTTCATCCGCGCCATCTGCGCCTCCGAAGCTGTCGCTGTAATAAACTCCGGGGTCGTCAAAACCAGACATACTGCAGCAGCTCAGTGGTCGAATACAAACAAGCAAAACTGGGTAAAAAAATGTTTTTTTTAAAAACTTTTTCCCACTCTGACAAATACAAACTAAAGCTCGACCTGAACACTCGCGACCAAACTAGTCAGATCGCCCGTTTCGCGGGAAAAACTAAACTCCTTCCTGTGTGTTTCCCGCGAGATCTTAGTCAGAACGCCCTCTTCCTGTAATCTGATTGGCTGAAATTAAAAATCGCGGTTTTCTATTGGCCAGAGAGCTCTTTAATAGTTGAACGGATAAGATGAGGGCGGAGCTAATGACAGGTAATGGCGCGAAAAAGACAACAGGGGGCGGAGCTACCGGAACACGAGGACTAAAGCAGTGTTTTGCATGCAAGAATGAATAAAACAAGAACATCTGCTGAAATGGCCAAATATAGTTATTATGCTTGGTTATAGCTCACTCTGCTCTTGAAGGAGGTGATTTTATGAGAGTAGAAAAGAAGAAAATGTCTTTTTAAATAGCAAACTATTAATGATATAGTTTACAATGTTGTCTCACAAAAAAAACAAAGTACATAAATCAACAAGTGAATACATTTTTTTAAATATTTGTTATAAAGCACTGAAAATAAATTATGCTGTCTCTTATATTACCTTTAAAATAGTGTCAAATACCATCCACTTATGTCAGATCTAAAGTTTACATATGAACTCTGGACAAAATATAAATAAAAAAGATAAAAAAAAATGAACTCATTACCCTGTCTGACAGCTAAATAAATAAGAAATTGTGTATGTTTTATTTATTTTGCAGATACTTAGTCAAATGCAGGAGCAGTAGAAAACACTAATTGCACCTATGTTTCCATATGGGACCAGTTATTATTTACGTCATTGAATGGGATGCACATGTTTGCATTTGATGAGCTGATAATCAGCAAATGCATCTTTCTTAGTTGGTCAATGAATCTGAGAAGGATTATATGGACATTTTCAAACTATGGAGCCCATCACTCTTCTAGGGAAAAGAAGGGAACTTAGTAAACATTCCAGAAAAGCAACCAATATACTTAGGAGTGGATGTCACAGCTAATTACTTTCAAGGTTAATCTGCTTAAAAAATGCTCGAAGAAACTGAAAAAACCCAAAGAGAATAATCTTAGACTACATAGACTGTCAGAATGACACGTTCAATTTCACGGTAATATAATTAGAAAAAGACTGAATTTGTATGGCTTGGAAATGTTAAATGAGAAGCCTCTTCTTTCTAAAAAAATAAACAGAACATGGCAGCAAAGCTTAGGATTAGGTTTGTGAAAGTGGATCTGAGAACATTTCCTCTTGAAAAGATGAGACTAAAATGCAGAATTTTGATCAAACACGGCATGTCAGTAAAAATAACTCATACCAACCATTAAGCACAGCGGTGGAGTGCTGATGGAGGGCTAGTTTTGTAAGCAACGACCTGGATGCCTTGTAGTCATTGAATCAACCATTAACTCCTTTATAAACCAAAATATTCAAGTCGAATGTGAGACCATTTGTCCCACAGCTCCAACTTGGCTGAAACTGGGTCATAAAACTGGATAATGATTCAAAAGATGACAGCAGATCTACAACAGAATGATGTAAAACTACAGAAATAAATTGTTACAACTATTCAGTCCAGACCTTTCCCTTATTTGATATTAAAACATTTGTGTATAAATTAAATGCTACAAAGTCCAGGAGACTGACGCAAAATGTGAAGAAGCTGGAGCAAAGTTCCTCCAAAATGATGCAAAATGTGCTTGTATGGGTCTATGAATCATGAACTGTACTGTTTCACACACTTTCTGGGACATTTTTAGGTTTGGTGGATTAATGCAAATAATAATCCAGTAAAATGTCGATGATGATCGCATTGGGGGAGGTTTGTGTTTGTGTTGGGTGTGCTGCGGCATGTGTTGAATGGGATGTTTTTCATGTCTCATATTGCTTTATTGTTTAAAATGACTGACATCCAAATAAATCTTAGTAATTATGACTTAGTTTTTGTTTGACAGAAAAATGTTATAAGCTGTTGCTTATTTAAAGTTATTTGAACTACTTTTAATACTTGTTTAGGACCAGAAGACATTCGTAATTGTCATTGTTAAAACCTGGATGGATTATTTATATAGTATTGTATTGAAAGTATAGTTTATTTTCCATGGGTTTATTGTAATATCAGCTATTATATGTTAAAAGATGAAACATTTACCACCATCTTTAAAAAAAATCTCACTTGGAAGAAAAAAACATTACACTTCTTTTTTTTTTAAAGTTTATTTTTTCCTTCAAGCTGATCTTCTGATTCATCACTTGAAGCCACTCTAAACTCACCGATATAATCAGCACAATCTTCAAAATCACATTTCTGGATTGAATATTTTTACCACCGTGATAAAAATGGCAGGAGATTAAATCATTTTTAGCCCTTTTTTTCTTCAAATACAAACATCTACGCTGCAGCAAAAGCACGTAACTCTGCTAAGTAAGCACAAAAATACCATCCAGCATCACTGACCAACAAATGTAACAAACATTTCCATTGGTATGATTCATTGTCTTTAGCGACAGGCAGCGAGATCCGTTAGAGCATCTTTATTTGTCCCTTTCATGAGACGACTCCATGCTTTCTGCCGGTCTGGATGAAAGCATCCACACAGCGGTCGATGTCTTCGTCTGTGTGCGCAGCCGAAATCTGAACGCGGATTCTTGCTTTGCCCTTTGGTACGACCGGATAGGAGAATCCAATCACATAGATCCCTGGGGGAGCAAATGGGATAAGCGATTCCTCGTCTCTTCCAAATAATAAATCACTTCATATGTTCTCAGTCTATGTGATCAGCTGAGGTGTCTCACCCAGTTTTAGCATGTCATCAGCCATCACAGAGGCCAAGCGTGCATCGCCGAGCATTACGGGACAGATGGGGTGAGAGGTGCCTGCGATGGTGAAGCCAGCCTTCGTCATCTTGTTTCGGAATCTGATTGATGAGACAAACATACTGTAACCACAGATAGACTGTTAAGTCGTGCTCCACAACATCACCGTTAAGTAGCGCCTTTCCTCAGAGCAAACACACCTCGTGGTTTTGGATGTCATGCTTTGTGCAATCTCATTGGAGGCGAGCAGCATCTCCACAGCCCGGATGGCGCAGCCCACAACGGGAGGCGGGAGAGCGTTGGAGAACAGGTAGGGCCGCGAACGCTGTCTGAGCAAGTCAATGAGAGGTTTGGGACCAACTGTGTATCCACCTGAGACATTAGTGGAAAAGTGATAGAACGTACGACAGTGTTAGAAACGCAGCAGCAGTTTATTATTCATTTATCTCCATTTTTTGTCAACAATGAATTAAAAAAAAGCTTCTTGAACAGAAACATCAGAGGTTAGAAGATGAAAGAACTTTAGTTTGACGGTGTCGCTGCTCGGACTTTAAAGCATGAGGTTGTCAGGGATGCAAAACTGTGCAGATGCCTTTGCAGCTGGACAAAAGATATTTAAAAGTCAGATGGAGACGTACCTGCGGCTCCTCCCAGCGCTTTTCCCAGAGTGGAGTTTACAATATGGACCCTGTCCATCACTCCGAGGAGTTCATCTGTTCCTCTGCAAATTACAGGCGTCAGTTTATCCATTTTACACTGAAATTATATGTCAGGAAAACAGTTAAATGTGGGTTCAAGAAAATAAAAACAAATATGTTTAATAAAAATATAAAAAAAACCCCAATAAACAAGGCCTATGCCGTTTGAACTGACGCTAGGGGTATATCCCAGAACGCCCCCAATCCTGGCATAGACACTACACAATAACAAAGCTTCGCGTGTACCTGTAATACCCTGTAACTATATTCACTAGTGATGCACGATTTATTCATTCATTATCGGTTTCGGCAGATATTTGTCTATTTTTCAGATATGGGTAAACTGGGCCGATATTATTAACCGATATTTATTTAGTATGTCAGTACATATAATTTCATACTTAAACACAGGTACATTTGTAGATAAGCCGTACACCTGTTACTGAATTTTTAAGGGATGCACTTTATTTAAATGACCACATTTTTGTGCTACGACATGAACGATTTGAAGAGCCAGAATTGTTTCTTTGGTGTTACAGATATACCGGACCAACTTAAACATCATTTTTTGATCACTGCAATCAGCACAAACAGCAGATTATAGTAAACCCAAACATATCGGTAACTTATCAGTCATAAGAAGCAGAAAAATATCGGTTATCGGTAAAAATGTTACATATCGTGCATCACTAATATTAACATGTCATCTATTATACTTATTCATTGAGCCTCACTGAACTCCAAAATGAAGAAATTAGATTATTTACATTAACTTATAACATTTTGAACCAGGCAGGTATGACATCATACCCAGATACATCCTGGGGTCACGACCTTTCAATTAACAAAATCTAACAAATAGTTACAAAGATACGGTGAAAACAGTGATTTTCCAGTCACAAAGCTCCGCCTGGTGTTGAAAATTTGAACCAACCTGTTACGGCATCAGGACAGGATGCACCCTGAGGTCATGACCTTTTATTTGCACTTCGTTTGAGGTCAGTTAGACAAATAGTTCCAGATAAATAGCCAAAAATAGTATTTTTATGCATAAAGCGCCACCTGGCTGGGAAATTCAATGCAGGTTATCTCCTTGGAGACCTAAACAGGTATACAGAGTATCAAAATTAAATAGTAAAAATTGTTCTTGCGCTCACACGAAGGTTATCTGCTGGCGGTCCGGGTGAAAACTCCGCATTTGGGGATATAATTAAAAAAAATTAATGAATTGAGATCATTTTAAACCAAATTCTGTTTATATATATTATATAAAATGGATTTTTCTGAGTTAATGCAACACAACTTCAGCGATTATGAGCAAGAAGATCTATGCACACAAGCATATTCAGCTTCCATGCTGGGTCATTTTCTGCCTCATATGTAGTGGTAAGAATTGATACACTGACGTTTTCTCAATGTCTGCGTCGACATTTGTGTCATTATATTCTGAAAGATGCTGATGTCGCGTCGACACCTAAAACTTTACTAGTCCAGACAGACTGTCACCTCGCAGGTAAAAGCCAAACTAAAAGAAAAGACAAATTCATTTATATGATTTGTATTGAGTTAAATCAGCAGCACCCACCTGCCTCGGGGGCCCAGGAATCCTGTGGCGTGGCATTCGTCTATGAACACCATGGCTCCGTACTGTTCAGCCAGGTCACAAATTCCTGTTAGAGGAGCCACATCTCCATCCATGGAGAAGACTCCATCTGTCACTATCAGACGCATACGAGATGACTGCGGAGAACGCAGACGACAAACATCATCAGTAATACCAAATGATGCCTGTGCACACACACACACACACACCTGAGCCTCTTTGAGCTTGTTCTCCAGATCGCTGAGGTCCATGTGTTTGTAGCGTAGCCTCTTTGCTCGACACAGACGGATCCCGTCAATGATAGAAGCATGGTTGAGCTCATCAGACAGAACGGCGTCGTCCGGCCCCAACAGCACCTGTTGTGAAACACGTTTCTGACTTTCATTCAATTCAATTTATTTATATAGCACATAACAAACAGCTTCCGCTGACCAAAGTGCTTTCCAGTACATCAAAGAGAAAACAATACTTATACACTATATAAAATATTTGAAAATGACTTTAAGGTATAAAAGCGATCACATGATACTAATTAAAATCATTAAAAAAAACATAAAACATAAACAATAAAATCAGAGTGAAATAAAATGAAGTGAAATGAGCGACAGAGCTGAAATGATCATCTAGTCTTAAAAGCCACCGAGAAAAGGTGGGACTTTCATACACGTGACGGAGAAAGAGTGAAAACAAACTTACCTCAAACAATCCAGCATTGGCATCAAAACAGCTGGCGTAGAGGATGCAATCCTCTCTCTCATGAAACTCTGCAAGTTTCTGCTCCAGATCTTTGTGTAGATCCTGAAAATGATAAACATATAACTCATTAAATGTAATTAACACAGCAGTTTGCATGAACTATTACTTATCCGAGCAGAGTTCTGAACGTGTTTTAGGTCATACCAGACTAACAGGTTGCTTTCCGTTAGACTTGGACATCACTCCATTCATTCATCATCTTTGTCCAGTGGAGAACTTCATGGATCTAGATTAGGACCTCTTTACTTTACACTTTAATGCTTCCTCTTGGGTCGATTATAAGAGGGCATCATGTTTTTTTTTTTAGGGATAGCAGCTCAATTTGTCTGTAGCTGCAACGTGCTATTGAATAACGACAATGTTTTATAGTTTTTAAAATTTAGCTCAAACAAGATTATCTTAACAGAAATGAGATTATTTCCCCTGTCAGGCAGTATTACTAGTTATAAGGCGAAAATGTGAGTGACAGTGAGCTTCATCGGTAACTAACACTGCAGCTGCAACACATTTACATCTACCTGCAAAGATACAGACGTGCTTTCAGAATGCAAATGTTGCAAAGAGGCCCCTGAATGCAACATGTACACATGAACATACTCTATGTTTGCTTCATGACATCAGCTGCGTGTCAGAATAAATAAGAATATTTTGATATTGATGGGGGAGACCAAGGACACGCTGGAGAGATTATCTCTCCTACCTGGCCTGGGAACGCCTTGGGATGAGCTGGCAGATGTGGCTGGGGAGTCTCGGCTTCCCTCCTTAGGCTGCTGCCAACGCGACCTGACCCCGGATAAGCGGAAGAAGACGAGACGGGTTTATGATGATTACATAAACGTACACTAACTTGGTGTTTTTTTTTTATCCCAGAACGCGGAGTGCCGAAGATATAATGGTTTCATCCAAACCGGCGACGCCGGATATCCTTCGTATGAGCACGATAACTAAAACAGTTTTCACAATTGGAATTCGATACTCAGTATAACAGTTAATGTCGAACGAACGAACTGTATCAAATTTCAGCATTTTGGGATTTATGGTTTCCTCACTAGGTGGCGCTTTATGCACGAAAAATCACATTTTTGCCTAAAACTCTGGAACTATTTGTCTCATTGACCTAAAATCAATTGCAAATGAAATTGACGGACTGATTAAAAGTTTCAACACCAGGTGGAGCTTTGTGACTGAACATGTGCGTCTTTATATTATTCTATTGTGTCTATTTGAGGATTGGGGAGTAGGATGATTGGGTGTGTTCGGGGATATACCCCTAGCCGTCGCTTCCGATGGCATAGGCCTCGTTTTTCGTAGCTCTTAGGTCAAGATCTAGTTATGCATTCCAGATGAATCACACCTTTTCACCTGCATTTCCAACTTTGTGGAACAGTTCCCTGCCTCTGAATCGGGTTGTTCTTATTAGACGAGTTTTAAGCCTGAACTATACAAACTTATAAGATAGTAATAGTTATAAGATAGTTATAAGACATAACCCTTTTTCCAAAACCTCTAAATGCTAAAAAAAAAAATTAAAAATCCACTTTGGAAGTAGAAACACACTTTGCTTGTAAATGAAAGCAATGAGAGCATTTTGTGTCATTTTTGTATGTTTTATGTGATTTACTGAGTCAAATTGTGTTGACTTGACTTCACCAACATACCTGAGTCCCACAGATGAATCTGACTGAGCTCATTCCAGCACCATATGATTTTAAAGCATCAATTCCTGCTTGCACCACCTCTGGATGGCTGGACAGGCCAAGGTAGTTATTGGCACAGAAATTCAACATACCTAAGAGAAACATTTAGAATATACAGATTAAGAATAAAAGGACCATTTCTTATTCAAAGCACTAATACAATAAACCCCAGGAGCAACTCAAAGAAAGTGAATAAAATTCTGTCTATGTTTTTATAAAAAGCACACAAGTGTCAGAACAATGGGTGACAGAAAAAACACAATGCGTGACCTGCTGTGCACGTGAACTGAACAGTTCCCCACATGAGGGGTTTTAACCCATGGTGACTGGGCCATTCATGAATAAGCAAATGATGACTGGCAAAGATTCTTGCTGAGATGTCAACATCTCATCAGCCGCTTTGTTGGCAGGACCGTAAAATATTAGAGATCAGCTGCTGAAGTCCAGTTAAGGGTTCAATCATTTACAAAGACAAAAACTAGATTTTTATTTTAATTCCTAAGTCAAAGCAGCTAAAAACTGATGTGAGAAGTGTTTGTAAAGAAAGAAAACATTTAGGCCCCAACTAAACGCAGCTTTATCACTGAAGTCAACTAACTAAGGGATCACTATTAATAGCCAAATAAAACAAATTAAGTCACAAACATTTAATCTACAATTTACTGTTCAGAATAGTTATTTTCACAGCATTTATCTGTTGTGCAATTTATTTGTTATAATTTAGAGCATAAGAGACTTTTATCAAACAATATGTAATGAATAATATGGAATATTATGTGTAATAAGCCCGCTGATCATTTATAAAACAAGAATAAAAAACACTTTTTTGTACATTTATTTCAATGCTACTGACATGTCAAAGTATATACATAATTATTTACACATATAAGGTGTATAAACACAATGCAACCATGTATTTCTACACTGTAGCTACTGGAACTGATTTTTATTAATGGTGCAATGGCTGATACAGACTTTATATAAGAGGACTTTTATAGACACTAAAATAACTACAAACACATACTGCCACGACTCCCGTCCACGTTGATTTGGGGACCCTGCTTGGAGGTGATTATCCTCTCAGCTTTCCACGTCCCCGCTGCTCGAATACCATCGAGCTCGTGCTCCAGCAACGCTTTGGCTTCCGCCACCCCCACATAGCTCCGCTTCAGAACCGACACCGGGGACCGCAACGCCCCTCGGACAGGTCTAATTAAACTTCGTGCGACTTTTCCCAGAGGCATGTCTGAAAAATGCGATTAAATTCCTAACGTGACACTACACAACTGAACTAACGTTGGCGTATCACGTGACAGAAATGGGTGGCTATTTAAGGGACCAATCACATTTCAGGACCATCTAACACGTGTCTTCTATTGTCCAATAATATTTACTCAACACATCCATTATGGTCGCACACGGAAATGATCAGTTACCGAAGTGTGGCGCTGTTTCACCATGGTTAACTCCATCTTTACATCACAAATAAATGTAGGCTATTTAAACTATAATTTAGATTAACAAAAGAAAATAAAACGAAAATAAAACAACAAAAACATAAAAAATGTTTCATGCCATTATCTTTTATGCAGAAACAACATAAACCGAAGCACACAGTGAGTTTTTTTGTCTTTTGTAATTCTTAAGACTTGTTATTATGAAACTGAAACTGATGAGGTGAAAAAACCCAAATAAAACAAAAAAAGGAAACTGATGTGAAAAAAAATTAGTCAAATGTCCAGTCAACAGTTTTAGTTTAATATATGACAACTGTCTGTTAAGACTTTGTTAAAACTTCAAGTAAAACATCTTCATAGGGAAAGTTGGAAGAAAAATAAAAGTTTCCTCCACATAGGACAATATTGATGTGAAACATCAAACTATCACAGCTACACATGGGCTTCTTCCTATTGTGGCTTTGTACTTTTACCCCTGTTCTTACCAATTTATTTACATTATATATATATTTATATTTAACAGAAATATAATACATAATCCTGGTTGCAAAGTATTTTTATAACAATATCATTTTCCTCAACAGCAGTAACGTAAGCATATAAAATGTGCAAATGTTTGCTCACATACAAACCCTCATAACATTAAATAAAAACTTCTGTACTTGTCACATACCATCAATTACAACCATGTTTGCTCCAATAAAGAGCAGGGTACATATACATGCCTGAAGTCCTTTCTCAAGTATGAAATGCATTTTCCAAAATAATATGCACCATTTAGCCGGTCAGCAACAAGAAATTTCCATTTTCCCACCAATGGTGCAGAAGCTTCAAGAGTAATGTTAGTTTGCAAGGGTCTGTGTGCAGCTTAAGAGCTGTCGGCTTCTTGTGAGGATGCTCGCAGTGAGGGCAGGCGCTCTGCTGCTTTTGCTCTCTCTGCTAAAAATCTGTCAAACTCTGCAGAGATAGACAAATGAGATTCACTTCATCAGCAAGAGAGGTAAATGATTATGTTCAGGAACAAAGCTGAAAATCATCGGATAAGTGTATTTTAGGGGGTGTAAGTCAGAAGTTCCATGAGACACTTTCCACCCAATGATGTCTATGATGCCACCAGCTGGTCAACTGTAGAGATATCCAACATAAAACTGATAAGAACAATCCAAAGCTGTAATATTACGGAGTTTTAGAGCCACTTGGAAAAAAAAGAAAGAATCCTGACGTTAATCTCAGAGTCCTGGCTGAAAAAAATGGAAAAAATGAAAAAGAATTCTGACAAGTGTCGCTCTTTTGTAACATATCTGATCCGAGCCACAAAACCAGTCGCAATTTTGAGCAATAGCGCTTTAAACATTGCAGGGTCACCAGCGTTTACGCAGATTATGCTATTTTACCCATAGGACTGGTTTCGTGGTCCAGGGTCACATATAGAATTGGGAGGGGGGGGGGGGGGGGGGCCCTCAGCAAAAATTCTTTTTTGTTTTTTTTTTTTTCTCCCTAAATCCCCAAATGACCTAACCTTAAGTGAAAACACCCTCCCCTTCCCTGTTCCCACCGTTTGACTCCCCAAAAGAG
>JBAMHX010000023.1:4291318-4303295 GCA_037177515.1 Pseudomugil tenellus | reverse complement strand
TGGATGGATGGATGGATGGATGGATGGATGATTTTTTTTCACAATGTTGCAAGCTTAGCACATTTTTTATATCTATAAAGGATTCTACCTCATGCTAGCTGCATTTATTAAGCTTGTTACATACTCCACAAGAAGCGAGAACTGAGTTCTTGTTCTTGAGGTCGCAAGAACAAAAAACAGTTCTTGTTCGGCATGGCATTCACCCTGCCGAAGTGTTCATACGGCCCCCCCACTCTAGCATGCTTTATGTGCACGTCCACCCACTGCGGAGACAGATAAAGGGCCGATACTCTTCCTCTGTTGAATTCGGCGTTTAGCTTTGGCAAATTTGTTGCGAAGGTAGCGCCACTTCCTTCTGCAGACCCTTTTGTCGACTGATAAAGTTTTGGCTATTTCTTTCCACGATTTGCTAGCCATGAGTATATCTTTATAAGTTGCCGGTTATAGACTCCGTCTACAGTATATGTTGTCTTCCGGTTTTTCCTGGTTTCACCTCCTTCAAGTTTCTGACCAATCACAGAATACTTCTCGCAGCCCCTCCAGAAAAAAGTTCTGCCAGCCCGGTGTGTCGAGAACTGTGTTCAAATACGTTCGCAAGAACAAAATGACGTCATTTTCTTCTCGGAGCCCCGAGAACAAGAACAAATTTCTCACATCTCGTGGAGTATGTAACAGCCTTAAGTCTTCACATTGCAATGATCTCTGTATGAAATCATGGCTAGAGACTTTAAATTCTAGTATGTAATTATAAACCAACCTTCTAGCAGCGGGCCCCAAAGGTTTTTACTGGTACCCTTGCAGTCTTCAATATACACCACCTCACTGAGCCTGGTCACCTGCTAGAACTACTTGCATCAATGTTCTGCATGTAAACAACAGCCATTCACACCTGATGAAACCGCATTTTCCCCCCCGCACACCTTCAGTCTTCTCTCTGACATAACTGACCATCCTTGCAATCAGTCAGTCCGATGCATAACAATATGAAAATGCATCCTATATTATTTCCTAAACTAAATCTGTAAAAAGAGTTGGTGTCATGACTGATGTTACTTTCTGAACATGCAATTCATTTTGCAAGAAACGCGACGCTGCAGCTAACAGTCTGGCCTTGGTTCAGGTATTCCCCTCCATTACAACAGTGTTCTTCTAGCAGATTTCCCAGCATGCATGATGGTGAAAGCCCCTCCAGAAGGTTCCGAACATGGGCGAGTATAACATGTTTGTTAAACAAAAACAACACACGGCAGTCTATCATTACAACTGATTTCCTACAGTAATTATGGGATCAATAATAATAATAATAATAATAAACTCTGCTTCTTTGAGGAATTATGTCAAATATTGTTTTCTAAAAGAACAGGAGTTTCCCTTTGTACTTAAAAAAATGGTTGAAACCTGATCTGTCTGAAGAAGAGCTCATCTCACAACACATCAAGCTATTAACACTAACCAGCACTCTTGTTCTGTTCTACTGTTCCTGCTACTCTGTAATTCAAATAAATGTAAATACAGTTCTTAGTTAGCTCATATGCCTAACACTTTGCATAAATGACTAAATGTAAATCCCAGTTACAATTAGAACATTTCCATTTAATTTTTCAAACAGTATTTGTTCCCCAGTTATGTTTATAAAAAGTCTGTTTATAAATCAAACCATAAGTGTATAAGCAGCAGGTTTAATATAATAAAAACAATCCATATGGTATTTAAGGCGGAGAAAATAATGCATTTATTACCGTTTAGGTCTTGTAAATAATCATAGTCTGCAAAGGTATGTAACAACTCGCAGTAGCTTTTTATTAAATCTGCAGATCTGCTTCTATTAATGAAACACACCCATTTCCCATCAGTCAAAGAGAGCACATTGAGCTATAAGCAGCTGCTGCCCAACGGATCTCCATCACATTTGGGTCAGGGGGATGTCGGCCAGTGAATGTCCCGCCCACGTCTTTGCAGGTTAAACTGGACAGAACAACCAATCACCTCGCTGCCTCCGCCAAATCATTGTCCAAAGGACACGTCCATCAAACCCTAAGCCGTTGTCTTTCTCACCCTCAGTGCATTCAAGTTCATTTTTCCTTTTATCTTTACACATAAAGAACATTATAAATAATATATATTGTGCCAGAAGCCCTCTTAAACGCACTTAGATGAAAATCTCCTTAGCAGAGATGCATTTGCAGGCGCAACGCCTGCGCGAGATGAGTGAGGATGAAGCTGCTTGTCTTTAAGGAATAAAACCAGCTCACCGATGCGCTGTCCCACCGTCGTGCTGAACGGATTCCCCAGTAAAAACTCCATGCCTGAAGCGGTGAACTGGGGGGGCAGCGAAGCGCCGACGTCCCCGGGCTGAGCCGTATGCGTCAACAGACCGCCGCTGCCTCACGCCACAAAGTGGGGCACCAGTTGGACTGCGTCAGGCTTTAAAGGGAAAGCAGCCTGCGCTCATCCGCGTGGAGCTTTGCGCCCCTGCTGGCAGTCCTCTGTTTCTGCTCCTTGGATATTTAGCCGGAAATGTGTTGAGTAATTTTATCCGTTTACTTTCTATACCCAGAGTACCCGGAGAGAATCCACGCACACACGGGGAAAACGTGCAAACTGCGCGGAAAAGGCCACTGCGCGAACCGTCCCCTATCCGAGGCAAGAACCAGCGACCTTCTTGCTATGTGGCCACAGTGCTGGAAGAAAAGTTAATACAATTAAAAACAAACAAACTAAAAAAAAAAAAATCAGGGGCGGGCTAAAAAAGTTTAGAGAAGGGGGCTGGTTAGGGCACAGACTGGGAAAGGTGCAGCGGATGTAGCCTGTTTATGCAAGTAAACCTGCAAAACCTGGAAAAAATGAAGTAATTAACTATATAAAGTGGCCATATCATATGAATGAAGCAAAGCCTTAAAAGTAAATGATCACAGGTTATTTTTTTAACTAACCATTATTCATCTGTGATAATCCTGTGTTGTAACTAAGGCTGTATATAAAGTTGTAACCATGTCATCTGCAGGAAGACCCAGAGCTGTGTACTTTCTTTGGATGGTGTGGATATTTTATCTGTGTCTGTGGGGTCAGCATCCTTTTTTATGCTATTATGTGCTGAGCCAGCAAACACAAAAAGACCAAAAATATCCATAATGTTGTTGGAGAGGAACTGGATTCTGTAAAGAGAAGACGATGCTCTCCAAGTTACAAACTATAATCATTTAATTTTATTATTATTTATTTCAGCAACTCATTCTAATTTCCTTTTGAGAGGTCAATATGACTGGAGAAGCGCTATATAAGTACAAGTCCATTTACCAATTACATCGCAACAGAAAAACAATCGATACTAATCTAAGTAAATGATTTGCTGCAATACTTGGTGGTGTTGTGAGGTGAGGTCCGTTTGCACAACATATTTGTTTGAATTCAATGGTCTATAGTTGGGGTGACACCTGGGTGGACACCTGTCTCTCAAACATTATATCAGTTATCAATATTTAAATTAATGGAATTATTTAATGAGATGCTCATCTGTACAGCTTTTTACAAGCTGAGTTATAAAGATTAGAATCCATGCATGTTTTACTACTAACTACTAGGATGCACTGAGATGCAATAAAAACCTTAAAATCTCTTGCCATTATTGTACATGACATGCTCTGGTTGGTTTATTTACTCGTATAAATCCAAACGCATCATACTTGATACAGTTTCTTAGATGTTTTGCATCACATATTGGTACTTCGCCCAAAATCCTATTGTGCTATCTGATACTTGTCTCCTTGTCTCCTAATGGACACCAGGAAAGCAGAAGACTCCCCTACAATAATTTAGGCTAGAGCTTTTAAAGGGTTTAATTTGTTCTCTATAGTCTTAAACATCGGTGTATTTTTGTTTACATCCTCTCTATAACCTGAGTATTTACAGGACGTTACTGTCATCCCTAACAAGATTTGTTTCTTTTAACAATCCCTAAACCCTGTGCTGAACTGGGAAAAGAGTGTTTATGTGGCTACATCTGCTAAGGAACTGGTTTTGTAGAGAAATTTAACCCTCTTAATGTCTGAAATAAGAACTGATTAAATAACTCAAAATTTTAAAATCTGAAGTCTTTTTGTGACTCTTTCAAAACAATCTGTAAAAAAAGTAATAATTTTTTACCATTTATTCCATATGATAGGTTAAAATATTATAACTTATAGTACTTTTCTTTCTGGTGTTCACCAGGGAGCAGCAGACCAGTATCATATAGTGTGCAACTGGATTTTGAACAAAGTTTTCAGAAAGTGATGCAAAATGTGTCAGATAGGGTTTGTATCGCAAATGAGGCATTAAGGGGTTAAAAAAGTTGGTAGAAATAGCTACTAAAGCTGATTAAAACTTCGTTACAAAGACATTACTGAAGAATACAAGATGACAGGGTACTGGACTGGCCCGCTTTTAGTACTGGTCTGTCCCAAAAGGTTTGTAAAGAATTTCTGTAGAAACATGTGATGGTCTGTTGCATAGCTCAAGATGTATTTAAAGAATAAATAGGACACAATTAAATGAGAAATGTTTCAATGCTCAGTATCCTCAATGCTTAAATGTCTTCTAGGTGTTCACTGCAAAAACTAAAATCTAAGTGAGATTAAACGTGTCAAATCAAGGACACATATGCTTATTTTTTTAAATGTAAGATAATTATTCTTACTTGGTAGTTTTTTAAAAGATTTTTTTTACTTGTTTTAGGAATTCTTGGCAGGTTAATGTTTCTTGAAATTAGATAAATTATCTGCCAACAAAACAAGACATTTTTATCTTATTTAAAGGAAAATTAACCTAATTTTTGTAGTTTTTTTTTTCTTGTTTTTTAAAGCCAGTTTTTGTAGTGGATGGATGGCTTGCTGACAAGCTGTGGTGGTGTGGTGACCTGTACAGGGTACATGCCTCTCACCTGCTTAATTGTCGGGATAGATTCCAGCTTCTCCACAGCCCTGAATGAATGAATGAATGAATGAATGAATGAATGAATGAATGAATGAATGAATGAATGAATGAATGAATGAATGAGTGTTGGATTTCAGAATTTGTAATGGGATAAAATGAATTTGAGGATATTGGCCATCTTTATCTTGTCACTAGAATAAAATCCTCTTCTCTTTGTTGCTTTCTTCAGCAGAGTGTTCCGATTGTACATTTTTCATCATGAAGCAATGCCGGACTTATCTGCTGAATTCTGGTTCAACATCGGCAAAAAGAAAAGAGAAAAATCCTTTCAGTTAACATTTCAGGTAATATTTCATTAAAGAGAAGCAGCTCATATTGTAGAGCTTAGAGGGAACTTTGCAACACATACATCCTCTAAACAAAACCTCTTTGTCCAAAACATGATCCTTATTCCTCCACTTGGCATCATCCCTCTATTTTTACTTAAAAACTTTTCCAAACAAATGTTACAAAGTGATTCACACAGCATAATTAAAAAAACAAACAAAAAAAGACTCATTAATAAAATTACAGAGCTCTAAATATACTCTAAATAGAATCAGTAGCAACAGATAAAAGTCGGGAAAGGCTCTTCGATAAAAGTATGTATTAAAGTTTACTTATAATTTACAGTGATAACGTGTAACATTTTTTTTTTACCAGAGTTGAAAGGCAACTTGATCACAACTCTCTGCTCTGCGAAAGATAAAACTAACTTTCTAAATGCTTGGGTAGGATCAGGTAGTAAATGTTCAGGGGTTAAACTTTATTTATGTTTCAGTGTAAAGGCTAATTAATACATTTAAAAGAGTCTTTAAGAGGAACCCTGTACAGGAATGAGTCTATTTTCCTCTACATGGGTAGACTGTAGAGCTGGAGGAAGAGCGGGGGATGCGTTCGTTGCATTTAATATGTATCGACTCAGATCTAAAGTGAGTTTTTACTCTCACATGCTAACTGATCCCCCTCCACTTACTGCACCAGCTGATAGATTGATCTGTCTTTCTCTCTTTCTCGCTTTCTTGTCTTCAGTTTGCAGCTTTTTTTTTCCCAGTTAGCATACTTTGTCCACTTCCAGCCTTTTTTCCTGCATCTTGCTGTTAGTAGTAGTTCTGTATTCATGTACCCAGTTCTCCTGGGTTCCACCAGAGGGAACCAGCTGACCGGAATACTGAGATTACTCAAAAGTGTGCTTTCTTGCACACTTGCAGCTCATCTCCAATTGCCAGAGGGGTAAATAAGGAACCGACTGCCACTGCTTTGGCGAATGGTACCCTTGATCTGGTCTGTAGAGTTTTGAACCCTGTTGAAAAGTTGGTGCTAAATAAGATCAATTTTATCAAGGGGAGCCTTTTTTATTACCCAGTCTCCTTTTTGCAGGCTGAACCTGCTGCTGTTTTGCGTCGTTGTTTTGTTAGTTTTACTAACTAAAGTGATGCAAAGCACTAAAGTGATCTACTTTACTACTAAAGTTTTATTTTGAATTAAATAGTTTGTTTTTCTTCATTTCCTGGTAACTAATGTTTATGTAGTTCTTAGATTAAATATAATTTGGCTTGCAAGTATATTGTAATTTTCTTTTAAACTGATTTGGTTTTCAATAGTTTATTTTATTTTTTAAACTGGGTCTGCAATTTTTAACATTTTTACTTTGTTTTAGCGACGCAGGGCGCCTCCTCTTGGTTGGGCTAGGCACCTTGGTGAGGTTCCCTCACTTTGCATGCGATTTAGTGCATGGGAAACACAAGTTTTAGTTTTGCACATTTCATTTACTGTGTCGTCTGCTATGTCTACAAGGCGAGTATGTGGTGGTACCCCTGGGCACACCTTTGTTAGTCTGCTCACCACTGGTGGCCCCAGATAGATTCTTTAGATTACTAAATTAAAAAAAAAATTTAGACTTTATGCCTAATTTATATCTTACTTATATCTTTGTTTCTGTCACTTTCAGAATTTTATCTGTGTTTTTAAATTGCAAGGGTTTGATTGTGACCCTTGGACTTTAACCCCTAAACAAATTTACCCTCCGAAGTAACCGCACCACACTTACGTTTGCCAATAAGTGTGAACTTTGACTCTAACACTTGTGCCTACATCTGCTGGCTGAAATCTTGGTATCATGATGGATGACCAGCTGATCTTCAGGGTCCATGTTGCCTCGGTTGCCAGTACTTGCTGATTTACTCTCTACAACATCAGGAGGATCAGACCCTACCTGATAGAACACACAACACAGCTCTTGGTTCAGGCTCTAGTCATTTCTGCTATTGGCTGCTGCGATTCCTTACTGGCAGGCCTGCCGGCATGCTCTGTTCAACATCTGCAGATGATCCAAAACTCATCAGCATGCCAACCAAAACAAGCTCGTGCCCCTCCACTGCTAATCACACTGAACTGACTTCCAGTTGCCGCATGCATCAAAGTCAAATCTTTACTTTTGGCTTACAAAAAATTAACTCTAAGCTGGTTTAAGTCATATTTATCTGATAGATTTCAGTTTGTTAATGTAAGTGATGAGTCTTTCTCATTGTATATCTCTAGCACACGACAACCAGTTCCAAACAAAGACCCCAGCCACCCCAGCCCAGAACCAGCCCACCGTCCACCAAGGAGACGGAAAAGGGAGATCCTAGCCAGAGCCCCCCCCAGCCCGGGGGCACGGACCCTGGCAGGCCCAGGCCGGCAATCTCAGATCCCGCCTGAAGCCCAGGGCCCCCAGGGCAGGCAGAGCGCAGGCCCAGGGCCCCAAGAGCCCGGAGGCAACCCACCCCCACAGGCCGAGGAGCCCAACAACGCCAGCAGACGTCCAGGACCCTAAGCCCACCACCCGACGGAAACCAGCCAGCCCCCCGGCGCATCAGATCCCCCCCGGGAACCAGCTCCCCACTCACACACATACATCAACCCACCCCCACAGGCCGAGGAGCCCAACAACGCCAGCAGACGTCCAGGACCCCAAGCCCGCCACCCGACGGAAGCCAGCCAGCCCCCCAGCGCATCAGATCCCCCCCGGGAACCAGCTCCCCACTTACACACATACATCATCCCATCCACACAGAGCCCACCCCTCCCAACCCCGATCCCCAGGTACACATACATTTCTTCACACCCACATATTCGTACTCACACCCAGTTCCTCTATGCATAGCTCCACCCCCCCCCCCCCATACACACAGTCACACCCACACACGTACAGTGAGTCATCCACACCAACACGACCTCCCCTCTCACCCTCCCAACTACCCAGGTGGGCGGGGTCAGAATGGACGATGAACATTCTTTTTTTCCTTTGCAACTTTACTGATTTTGATATTTTTGAACTTAAGCGTTGAAAATTTTTGACATAGAAACGAATAGCAGAATGTTCATTGTCATGACAACAGATGATGTCACAAAGGAGTACTAAATTATTGGATGAGCCCGCACCCCCATTGAGCGGGGTCAGAATGGAATCAAAGAATGACTCCGCCCTCAGGTGGGATCTAATGCTTGTTTGTGTACCGCTTATATTTCTGTGAGGCCTTCTGAGTTCTAAATGTGATATTTCCACTCTGTACATGCATTTTGTAAACCTTTATCCATGTATCCATGGACAATATTTATCATAGTGTGATAAGTAACATTTTATAAATGTTACATTTTTATAAATCATAAGCACCAGAAGCATATTTCCTGTACAACAAACAAAAGCACTTTGTACGTTGCGATCAGACTTCTGCACGTGTTAACAGGTATTTGTTCTACTGCTCATCACCAAAGTACTGTCTTTTGCTTTTTTATTATTTTATTAAACAATGTTTAATTTTAATAAATAATTTATTTATGTGATTGACTATTTAGAATTAGATTTTAGATTTTTTTTTTCTTTAACGGAAATTAAGTTTAATAAATTTAAGAGTGACTGCAGCCAAGAAGGGATCGCTTTGACATAATGAGTGACAGCAGGAGCAGCCAATCATGTTCGCAATAAAGGAAACAGCAGGGAAAAAAAACGGCCGAGGATATAATAATAATAACTAGAGATTTGCTGTTCTTTCGAAACAGCAGTGTGAATGCTGTCCAACTGCTGTTCACACATCTGTTTTGGACAGCAGGGTGAATACTATTACTGTGCTGTTCACATTCCATTCTGACCCCACCCAACTGAGGGCGGAGTCATCCTTTAAATACATTTTGACCTTGCCCAAAGCGGTGCAGTCTAATGATAGTACTCCTTTGTGACGTCATCCGTTTTCATGGCAATGAATATTCCGCCATTCATTTCTATGGTTGTTACTGAAAAATTATATAGCAGTCGTCCCACAGCCAAGGGGAACGTTTTGCTACCAAAATCATGAAAATTGGGCGAGGCCACTGGAGTTAGGCTACTAGCTGTCAAAAAACAGCAGAAGAATTTATAACTAGAGATTGTCATGGCAACAACCATTCCGCCATTCATTTCTATGGCAAAATTTTCAATGTTTTACTTCAAATAACAAAATCTGAGAAAATTGTGAAGGAAAAAAGATATAGCAGTCGTCACTCAGGCTGTCCACACTACTGTTCTGTGCAGCAGTATAAATGCTGTTACAGTGCTGTTCACACTGCATGCTGTCATGCATAAATGACAGGCTATTCATACTGTTTGTGATGTCATTCCATTGTGACCCCGCCCTATGGGGCAGTGAGCTCATCCAATGAATTAGTACTCCTTTGTGACATCATCTACTGTCATGGCAACAAACATTCCACCATTCATTTCAATGGCAAAAATTTCAACGTTTCACTTCAAATATATCGAAAAATAATGTCTGTGAACTCATTCCATTCTGACCCCGCCCGCCTTGATTATTAAAAATCAAATAAGAAATAAACTTGGAAAAGAATAGTTGTGCCTTCTACTACTAATGTAGTACTACTAATACAAAGTGGACTCAGCTGAATAGGTCACATGACCTGGTAGCTATTGAACATTTTAACATATGCCATGTTAATTTATTTGCGGCCACACCGCCACACCTGGCTGCAGAGGGGGTCCTGGTGACCCACATCTTAACAATGGAAAGTTTTTTCTCCTCTCCTCATCATCATCATAGGGGTCTTCGAGCTGCACTTAGTCTGGTCCCTCCCCTAGACACTTGTTTGCCACGGGAGACAACATAGCCTCTAGGATCTTCAGGACACTCAAACCTCTCCACCACGATAAGGTGGCAGCTCTGGGAGAGGAATTTTTTTTTTTTTTTTTTTTTTTTAGAAACTTCCTGTAGTAGGGAGGTTTTTTTTAGAGACCTCCTGTAGTAGGAAGCTTTTTTTTTTTTTTTTTTTACAAAGGGTAGTCCAGAGACGGTGAATTATTGATTTGGACACTGGTAACATTTAAAGACAGCCTGGTATTGATACAACATCTGGCTCTTTTTCGCCATTTGCCATCTTGAGTTTGACTGTAAACTCTGCCACCCTCCACTCTAGATTTTTTATAATTTCATCCTTAGCCATTAGTTTAGACTCCATCTCTTGTTTAGCTTTGATCTGGTTTTCTGAGCATTTCTTTAAACCTTCTTGCTCATCGAGCTTTGCCACCTGAGGTTCTACCTGTCTGAGCTCACTCTGACTCTCTGGGTTTGGTACTTGGGAACAAAGACTTAGTTTCTCACCTCTGTCTTTGTACTTCTTCAGTTCTAGTTCACATTGCCTTCTGAGGTAGCATTCTTTCTCCCGTTGCCTGTCCATCTTTACAAAATCTTTCCAGGCGCTTTCAGTCTCTTTTTCAGCTTTGACTCTCTTCTCTTTCTCTAAAGTGAGAAGCAGGTTCTTTTTCTGCAGCCTTGCCTTGAGATCCTCTACCTCGTTGGTTGGGTAGCGAGGCTGGTTTTTGTTGGATTCAAAATCTTGTTCGACCTTAACTCTCCTGTCTTTCTCTTTAGTAAGAAAATGGGTCTTTTTCTGGAGCCTTGACTTGAGATCTTCCACCTCATTGATCAGGCTATGCAGCTGATTTTGGTTTGGTTCGAGTACTTGTTCTGCTTTAACCCTTCTATCTTTCTCCAAAGTAAGAGACTCTGTAGTTTTCTGCAGCCTTAATCTGACATCTTCCACCTCATTGGTCAGGTTATGCAGCTGGTTTAGGTATAATTCAACTTTTTGTTCAGCTTTCACTCTCTTCTCTTTCTCTAAAGTGAGAAGCTGGTTCTTTTTCTGCAGCCTTGCCTTGAGATCCTTTACCTCATCGGTTGAGTTTTTGCTGGACTCTAATTCTTGCTCTACTTTAATTCTCTTATCTTTCTCTATAGTCAGAAAATGGTTCTTTTTCTGGAGCTTTGCTCTGAAATCCTCTACCTCATTGGTCAGGTTATGCAGCTGATTTTGGTTTGATTTGAGTTCTTCTTGTGCCCTAACCCTCCTTTCCTTTTCCACAGTAAGAAAATGGTTCTTTTTATCCAGCCTTGCTTTGAGATCATTCACCTCATTGGTCAGGTTATGCAGTTGGTTTTGATTCAATTGAGAATCTTGTTCTGCCTTTATCCGTTTGTCTTTCTCTGAAGTAAGACACTGGTTAGTTTTCTGCATCCTTGCTCTGACATCCTCCATCTCATTGGTCAGGTTATGCAGCTGATTTTGAGTTGATTTAAAATCTTGCTCTGCTTTAATTCTCTTATCTTCTTCCAAAGTAAGAGACTGGTCCTTTTTCTGCAGCCTTGCTCTGAGATCTTCCACTTCTTTTCTTAGATATTCTAGCTCTGTTTGCTGGAACTGTGATGGAGATCTGGGGAGATTATTTGCAGGATTTGGGAACCTGCGTTCTCTCTGTGGGATGTCGGCTGCATAGTCTGCAGAGTGACTAAGGGTTGGTGGCTGGATACATTCCCTCTGGACATACCTTCCACTTGGGGCCACTTCCTCATCACAACCCTGGGAACGTGTAAACTCTTGCATTTTTTGAGGTAGCCTCAAAGTCGAACGTCTGCAAGAGTTATTACAAACCTGAAACTTTGGTTCACCTTGCGCTGTCGACTCCTGGAAATGTTTGTTTCCAACCTGTAACTCCTTT